>CM069159.1:28106479-28683979 GCA_035221665.1 Okamejei kenojei | reverse complement strand
TCAAACATGTTTGATTTTTTTCACGAGTTACCAAGTTTCACGGGTACCTGCCGTTAGCACCACGAGTCGTAAGTTGCTCGCAAGAGTTCCGACATTCCCGCTACGTTTAGTGTACGTGATTACTGCGAGTGACAACTCTGGGTCACTCGTGGGTCACCTCGCACCGTGAGACAGGGTTTAAATAGCATGACCCTTTTGAGCATTAATGTACATAGGGATATGGAGGTTATAGTCAATGGCTCCCTAAATGTTGCAACTGGATATGGTGGTAAAGAAGGCATACAGCATGTTTATCGTCATGGGACAGGACATTTAGTATAAAAGATGGCAAGTCTTGTTCCAGTTGCATAAAATAGGCAATATTTGGAGTACTGTATGCAGTTCTGGTCACCACACAACAGGAAGGATGTGAAGGCTTTGGATAGGGTACAGAGATTTCCACCAGGTTGTTGGCTGGATTGTAGTATATTAGATATATAGCGAGGTTGGAAAACTTGGATCGTTTTCTCTGGAGCTTAAAGATGAAACGGGTGAGGGGTGGGGATGTAAAGGAGATGTGTGCGGTATGTTTTTTACACAGAGAATTGCTGGAACACGCTGTCAGGGGAAGTGGTAAAAGCGTATACGATAGTGGTATTTAAGGCATTTAGACAGACTCATTAACAGTTAGGAGAATGGAACAATACCAGTCAACTGGTTAGTTGAGATTTGCATCAAGATTGGCATTGACATGGTGGTCCAAAGGGCCTGTTTCTGCATTCTAGTGTTCTATGTTCTGAAGGTGTTTGAATATACAGTGATATTCTAGTCAGTTGAAGCGACTTTGAGCACTACGTTACCATCGCCCATCCTGCCGTTGCCCCTGCGGTCAAAGCCTCCCTCCTGCTCAACTTGGCCGGTCCCGAAGCTCTGGAACGATCGGAGTCGTTCATCTATGGCTCAACGGGAACTGCTCAGGAACCGGTATGTTTACTTGCAAAGTTTACAGAGCTGTGTGACATTCCTACTAAATGTATCCTGGAGCGTTTCAAACTTTTCGGCCGCTGCCAAAACCCGGGGGAATCGGTTGACAATTTCGTCGCCGTGCTGCGGCAACTGGCTCGCCGCTGCGACCTGCATGTTTTAACCCCTGAGACTTTAACCCGGGACATTTTAGTCTATGGACTCCGGGATGAAAAACTGCGGCCTGAGCTCCTTCGGAAGCCTGATCTGACTTTTAATGAGGCGTTGCATGCCTCTCGTCTGGCAGAGGCTGTCTCCTCAGCTGTGCTGCCGCCTGATCATGAGGTCCACGTGGCCAGTTTTGCCGGACGCTAATACCATGCTCCTCAGCGACAGATGGTCAGCCCTGTGCCAGGGTCCAGACCGCATCAACGATGCCTGAATTGCAACTTTGCTTCGCACTGCACTAATGTTTGCCCTGCGCTGAGAAAAACCTGTAATTTCTGCCACAAGCCTAACCACTTCTCGAAGTGACGAAGCGCCAACGTTGAAGTATTTTGACCTCCAGCACCCCATCGTTCTCACATGCGATGCGTCTAAGTTTGGCCTCAGGGCCGCCTGCTTGCAACTGCCCATATCTTACACATCCCGTACGATGACTCTCGCCGAACAGCGCTATCCCCAAATAGAAAAAGAATTGCTGGCTGTTGTCTTTGCCTGCTCAAAGTTCAAGGACTATATTCTGGGCACCTGCTTCACTATTGAGACGGACCATCAGCCTCTGGTTACTATCCTCAATAAGCCGATACACGTGGCCTCCTCTCGGCTTCAGCGCATGATGCTCCAACTACAACGGTTCACTTTTACCGTGGTTTATCGAAAAGGCAAGGACATGTTTGTTGCCGACACGCTATCTCGGGCGCATCTCGCATCCACAACCCGTCACCCCTACGAGGCGTCCGAGTTGATAGTCCTCAACGTTAATTTCGTGCCTTCCAGTCAGATGAAGTCTCTAGCCCAGTACACGGCGGCTGATGCTTCGCTACAACAGCTGGCCGCGATTATCAAGCAGGGCTGGCCAGACCGCCGTTCTTCCCTGCCGTCCGCAGCGGTGCCCTATTTTCTTGTTCGTGACGAGCTGGTGCTGCGTGATGGTGTGATTGTGAAGGGGCACAAGGTGGTGGCGCCCGCAGCACTTCGAGAACAATACTTTGAAACTGCACATCGTGGCCATCCCGGGGCCGAAGCCACTCTTTCCATCGCTCAGAGCCAGTTCTACTGGCCTGATATGGCTCGTTATTTCCGGGACAGGGTTTCCTCGTGCCCTACTTGCAACAGCCTCGCCCCGCATCAGCAGCTGCAGCCCCTCTTGCAGCAGCCTGCTCCCGACCTTCCCTGGTCGGCGCTGGCAACTGACATTTTCGAGTGGCGCGGAAAGCACTTTCTCGTGCTTGTCGACTCTTACTCCAGCTGGTTTGAGGTTGACCAGCTTCACTCTTTGTCTTCATCTGCTGTCATCGAAAAGCTGCGCCGCCACTTCGCTACTTTTGGGTTCCCGGCCAGCCTGCAGTCGCACAACGGCAGTCAATTCACCAGTACCGAATTCCGTACTTTTGCTGATCGCTGGAATTTCCGTCATTACACCAGCAGCCCGGAGTACCCGCAGAGCAACGGCCCGGCTGAGCGCGCTGTCCGCAGTGCCAAAGGATTGCTGGAACGCTGTCGCTCATCCCGCTCCGACATCTACCTGGCCCTCCTGAACCTCCGCAACATCTCTCGTGACCATACCCTGGGATCCCCGGCTCAGCGCCTCATGTCCCGTATTACGCGGCCTCCGATCCCGGTGTCACAGCAGTCGCTTGCTCCCTCCGTTTTTAAACCTGTTACGGTCAGGAAACGAATTGACCACAAACACCGTATCTAGAAGCGTTCCCATGACAAGTCCTGCCGTGTCCTCTGTCCTCTCTTTCCTGGCCAGGTCATCCGTATGCGGTTCTGCTGGCTCCCCTCGTTCATACCTTGTCAACCACGATGACACGATCTACCGAGAATCTCGTCAACACCTCCGGCTCGTGAACGAGCCTCATCCCCCTCCAGCTGCTCCTTATGCCCCCCCGGTGACGCATTCGCCGCCTCGCGCCATGCCCACCCTGCTTTGTCCTCCCTCTCGGCCCTCTACGGTTCATCCTCCCGCTACGCTCCCTGGTCTTCCGGCCTTCTCGCCTCCCCCCTCTCCATCCTCTCCACTGCCTCCGTCGCCCAGGAGTTCTCCTGTCCATGGCTCCCCTCCTGCCCCGGCGCCAGTCCTTCTCGTTCCCGTCGGGGGGGATGGGGGGGGGGGGAATGTGATGGCGAAGTCCGGACCCGGTCTGGTCGCCTGGTCAGGCCGCCAGATCGTTATGGTGATTACGTGTGATTTTGAGTTCCTGTATTACTGCTGTTTACTTTCCCTTGGCGCATGAGACGTGGTCGCCCTGTCACTACTTGCTGTTTTGTTTTTATAGAGGAAGGATGTAGAAGATATGTATGTACAGCTTTAATAGTAGTGACGAAGCCCTTGCTAACCACTCCCCCCCCCAGGCCAGTATAATTGTGACCTTCCCACCCTTAGCTCTCTCTCTGGTGTCCGTGACAGACCACGTACAGCTAGGGCAGTGATGTGTGTATGTTTAATAAAGTTGTAGTAAAGATTCATCTGCGTATGCCTGTACTCTTTACAGATTTGATCCATTCTTCCTCCACATGTGCCCGTCATGGCCTAATCTAATGCAAAGTCCTTCACAAAGTCCACTACACAAATGCAAGATTATCTAGAATATACCCCGCTGTCAAGGACACCTGCAACAGATGTAATCAATCCCCTGCCAACCATAGCCATATGTTTTGGTCTTGCCCTAAGCTGGCAGCCTTTTGGAGGAGTGCTTTCGACGTGATAAGCAGAGCCTATGGCCAGACTATTCCTCCAAACCCACTGTCAGTTATTTTTTGTACTCCTCCCAACACCAACCTCTCTGTTGTGTTGAAGCGGGTCCTGGCTTTTACAACCTTGTTAGCCCGGAGACTGATCTTGCTTAACTGGAGGCTTACCTGTCCCCCGACACACGCCCGCTGGATCAAGGAGGTGCTCTACAATTTAAAGCTTGAAAAACTTAGGTTTTCTCTCAAAGGCTCTACCAAGACATTCCTAGATACATGGAACCCTTTCCTGGAACTTGTTAACTCGCTCAACTTGTTTCCGGACTCAGAAGAGGACTGAGTGCCTTCTATCACTGCTCTGTCTTATTGCAGCTGATCTCCCTTCAACCCCCCCCCCCCCCCCCCACCCCCACACCTTTTTTTTTGTTTTTTGTTGTTGTTTTTTTTGTTGTACATTTTGCTTGGTTTATCTTATTGTATTTGTGTGGATGTGTACGTATGTGAGTGTTGTTTGTCCTCATTTGGTTCCGACCTGATTCGGGTGGATTGAGGGGGGGTATGGGTAAGGGCTTTGAGGGTCGCTTACATACTGTTGCACAATTATGTCCTGACTATCACTGTCTGTTATCATTGTATGTATGCAAATTGCTGGGAAATTAAAATAAAAAGATTTAAATTAAGAATATAATAATCCAATGTACATTGACATAGTCGTTGTTGGACTTTTTATCTAAACCACAACACTATAAGACTGCAACACCATATTCTGCATATTGTTCTCTTTGCACTTGTGTATGTCTTGATTGTACTCATGTATAGTATAATTTGACTGAATAGCACACAAACAAAAACTTTTCACTGTATCTCGATACATCTGACAACAATAAAGAATACCAATACTAAGCAGCTATATAAGATTGGAGACCTTGAACTCAAGCACAGGAGGTTTGTTCAGGTGACTAGTGGGAGAGACCAAGCCCAGAATACGAATGAAGGAAAAAAGTAACAGAAAAAACAAAATTCTACCATGAATATCAGACAACAGTCACTGCACGAGAATGTCGTTTAATTAAGTCCTGGTTTATTAATCATGGAAAACACTGCAGGTTTTGGAAAGTAGAAATAAAACCAGAAGCTCCTGGAAACACCCAGCAGCCTTTATGGACAGAGTAGCAAAGTTAACAGATGTCATTAGTCTAAGCTGTTTAAGAAAGAACTACAGATGCTCGAAAAATCGAAGGTAGCTAAAAATGCTGGAGAAACTCAGCTGGTGAGGCAGCATCTATGGAGCAAAGGAATAGGTGATGTTTCGGGTCGAGACCCTTCTTCATTAATTCATTAATCTAAGCTGATTATTGGGCAAGATAACTGGGCTTTTCAGAGTGAAGATAGCAATTTTTTTTTACACATTGATTGAAATCTGCAAATCCTGTCAATGATGCTGGGTCAATTAATACATTTATATTTAGATTTGGGACTTGTATTTTTGCTTAAAAACTATGAAAGTACTAGGAACGTACAGTACAACAGAGGAATAGGCTCTTCAGCCCACAATGTCCTTTCCAAACATGATGCCGTTAAACCAATCTCCTCTGCCTGCACATGATCCATATCCCTCCATTCCCTGCACATCAATGTGTCTATCTAAAAGCCTCTTAAATGCCACGTCACATTGTTTTATAAGAATATTGGAGTGGTTCTGCAATGAAAGAAGAAATCTATTAGACTGCCTCATAGACCGAAGGGGTAAAGTAAAATATTTGATGCCAATGAAAATTATTTTGAGTGTCATTGCCTTACACAGCAGGATCCTGAAACAGAGAACTCCGCTTCTGCCTTGCCCGATTAAAGGGTGAGATTTGGCAGGAAAATGGGGAACAATGGAATCGGAAGAAGTTGTCAAGTCCTGAGTATAAGACCTGATCTGAAAGAAGTTGCTGTGATTCATGGACACTTGCACTCAGCTGAATAGTTTTCACCTCTGCAGTGAAAGAGCCTTATCGTGTGAAATTGTCTCTTCTGTTTTTTTCTCATTTGGGTTTTGCTGTTCTGCATCATGCATGGAATGCTTTGTTTCAGCTGGAAATGCAATCAAGTTTAAATAATAAGCAAGTCATTTTATTTTAAGACTGCAGGTTGTTTTCTGCAGCACAAGCAAAATAGCACTGCAGCATCAATTCTTCATTCTCCACAGTGCAGTGTGAAGGAGGTGTAGTTCCGCATATAATACAGCACAGAGGACGTGCAGTGCTGCAACATGAAGGACATCACATACAGGGGGACAATGTGCAATGTGGACAAGATGCTGTGGAATGTAATCTAATCGTAAGGCTGTGCCTGCTCTCTCAGGTGGACATGAGGGAATATATTTCCAAGAACAGCTCACTGGAATCCTAGGCCAACTCATATTCCTCAATCAGCATCACATAGAAACATAGAAACAAAAATTAGGTGCAGGAGTAGGCCATTCGGCCCTTCGAGCCTGCACCGCCATTCAATATGATCATGGCTGAGCATCCAACTCAGTATCCCGTACCTGCCATCTCCCCATACCCTCTGCTCCCCCTAGCCACAAGGGCCACATCTAACTCCCTCTTAAATATAGCCTATGAACTGGCCTTCACTACCCTCTGTGGCAGAGAGTTCCAGAGACCCACCACTCTCTGTGTGAAAAAAGTCCTTCTCATCTCGGTCCTAAAGTATTTCCCTCTTATCCTTAAGCTGTGACCCCTTGTCCTGGACCACCCCAACATCGGGAACAATCTTCCTGCATCTAGCCTGTCCAACCCCTTAAGAATTTTGTAAGTTTCTATAAGATCCCCTCTCAATCTCCTAAATTCCAGAGAGTATAAACCGAGTCTATCCAGTCTTTCTTCATAAGACAGTCCTGACATCCCAGGAATCAGTCTGGTGAACCTTCTCTGCACTCCCTCTATGGCAATAATGTCCTTCCTCAGATTTGGAGACCAAAACTGTACGCAATACTCCAGGTGTGGTCTCACCAAGACCCAATACAACTGAAGTAGAACCTCCCTGCTCCTATACTCAAATCCTTTTGCTATGAAAGCTAACATACCATATCACTCTTCCAATTATCGATTGAATATCATATTGCTATATTTATTGCACATATTTATACTCTACATTGCCTAGATCATAACAGTGACCGGACTGATAAAGCTCTTTGTAGGGTATTAACACTTTCCAATATCCTGAATAGAATTCAAGCTGTTGAACTGTAGCCTATCTTTTTTCTTTTGTTCCATCAATGCTGATTCCAGCACTTTACATGACGGTCAGATATTATATATTGTACTGCAGCTTCACATTTCACCCCTTGATAAACTGCAGGCTTGTTGGTTTGTAAACAATCTGAAGATTAAATTATCTTCGAGGAACTGCAGATGCTGGAATCTTGAGCAAAACACACATGCTGGAGGAGCTCAATAAGTCAAGCAGCATCTTTGGAGGGAATAGACAGATGACGTTTCAGGTTTGAAGAAGGTCCTGACCCGAAATGTCACTTGTCCATTTCCATCCTAGATGCTGCCTGACTGCTGAGTTCCTCCATCACTTTGTGTTTTGTATTAAAGAATCCTTTTTTTTGCTCCTTTACTTACTCCTTTTCACACATCTGTGAAGCAGGACTAACCTATTCATTTGCACAAACACAGAGTAAGATTTGAAGAAAATATCCCTAAGTTTAAAAAAATCAGTGTGGAATGGAGAATTATGAAGGCAGCTTTTCAGTGGATAATGAGCGATGATGCACAAAGGATGTGATTACGAACATTACAGGGAGACAGATTGACGACATTCAGAAAGAGAAGAGGAAATCATGAAAACCATACGAAAAGCATTTGCAAATGCAGATAATTGACATATATACCTCTTTCCAAGGCTGCTTTAGACACATTTCTATCGTAAGATATCCAGTAGGAAGGAGATCAACAGCAGAAAAATGGACTTCAGAGTTGCCAACAGTCAGTCAGCATGTAAATGATAAAAAGAGCAGCAGCATTGAATAACTTGGGATGTGATGCTGTAAAAGTTAATGAAAAATGACTATCAATGTCATAAGAATGTTTTGTAATAGACATCATTCAGCAGTCTGAGGAAGATCATCTTCCTACAGTATGTAATGCATTCTGCTCACTCTTTAATATATATCGCTAAGTCTCTTGCGCTGTCAGCATATTTTTGAATGTAATCTCCGAGGCTATTTACGCCACTATTGACTTTTCCAAGCAGCACAATTTTTTTTTTACAGAATCTGTTTTTGCAATTGGGTCTGTAACCTAAACTACAAAAGCACCAGCTTCTGTCAGATTAGTTGTAGGGATCTATTCCTGACTGCCCTGTGTTAATTCAAGGAGGTTGCCAAGGCTTCTGGATTTGATCAGCTGTTCATATTTATAAGGTATAGGAGCAGAATTAGGCCATTTGGCCCATCAAGTCTACTCCGCCTTTCGTTCATGGCTGGTCTATCCTTCCCTCTCAAACTCTTTCTCTTGTTTTCTCCCCATAACCCTTGGCACTCTGTGAGAGCTGTGTATTTGGAAATATAGGTGTGTGGATTCCTGCAAGCAGTGTGAGGCTTAAGGGTGCAGGTTCATGATTCAATGAAACTGGTGACACAGATGGACAGGGTTGTGACAAAGCTGTTCAGCATGCTTGCCTTCATCGGTCAGTGAAATTATGGGAGTTTGGATGTCACGTTACAGCCATACAAGACTTTGCTAAGTCCACATGTGGAGTATTGTGTAAGTTTTGGTCAACCCTCTCCTGGAAGGGTGTAATTGAGGTGGAAATGGTGCAAAAAATATCAAAGACGATGTGACCTCGTCTGAAACGTTTGAATTGTAAGGAGAGGCCGAATAGGCTGGGTCACTGAGGAGTGACCTTACAGAGGTTTATAAAATCATGAGGGGGATCGATGAGGTGAATGACCACAGTCTTCTCCCCAGGAGAGGGGAGTCTAAAAGTAGAGGTTATAGATTTCATGTGTGTCGAGAAAGATTTAAAACAAACCCAAGAGGTAACTTTTTCCATAACAAGGGTGGTTGGGGTATGGAAGGAGTGCCAGAGGAAAGGGTAGGGGTGGATAAAATTACAACATGTAAAACGCATTTGGACAGATACATGGATAGGAAAAGTTTGAAGGGATAAGTGCCAGACGCAAGCGAGACGAGCTCATGTAGGCATATTGGTCGGCATGCATTACTTTGGCCGGAGGGCCGTTTCCATGCTGTATAGCTTCACCGACTTGATTTTTCTGCACCAATTCTTTTTCATACCCAGATTGTAAATCTTACAATGTAATTGGGCATCATAGTTTATTCTTGCATTAAAATTATTACGCTGTGTTATAACGTCTCTTTGGCTCTGCTTCACTATGACAGGATCCTGGGCCGTATTTTTTTCCTTCTGCAGTCGTATTTCAGAGGGGATTGACAGATGTGACAGAGGGAGTCTGGACCTGTTTATAGTGTAATGTTAAACATAACATTTATGCATGTTTAAGGACCAATGCCTTATTTTGTTTGCATTTGCAATTTCTTCCACTCTTATGTTTGGTTCCAGTTTTTAATATTTAATATGCTTTAATGTTAGTTGTTGTAAAATATGTTACAAATTCTGCTCGTGGCTACACTATTAAGTAGAATATTGACTCAGAATACATTATTTCCCCATTCCAATGCTGTAAATTTCTGTCTTATAAACAGTCCTGCCATTTTGGTATACCACTTTCAAATGCCAATGGTTTGCAATCAGTAAAGTGAGCATAAATTTCAGGTTAGCATTTAAGTAAAATTTAATGCTAGTGATTTTTACATGTATGCATTATTTTTTGTACCACATTATTTTGTATGCCAATTGTGGAAAAACAGTATCAGTGTAAAATGATGGCAAAAGAAGGAGCAAGCTTGAAATAGTGAGCCAGCTGAGCTAGGGACCTATCCAGAATCTTTAGGAATGTCAGATGTTGTAGATAAACAGCAGAGATCAATCATGAATTTGGACATGAAGATTCTAAACTCTCTCCATTATTATATTTTAACATGAACACCAACAGAGAAATGACTCAATTCACCGTGTTAAGCTTTGATCACTCAATGCGTTACAGAAGTTTAAAGCTGCTTCAGGAATTTCTTAGCGCAGCAGCATATTCCTCCTATAATAGGCATCTTTTCCCTAAGTTCAAAGACGACAGAGTCAGAATGGTGCTGAGATTATGGTTTCAATCCTGCAGCTGGTTGAAATTTATTGTCAACCTTCACCTCTTTTCAATGCATTAATGCTTCATAGATTGCTTTTTTACAAGATGGGATTTATGGAAAAGCCATTTCATTTTCAAAGAGATTAGTTGGTGATGATTAAGGGAAAGGTGCAGTGCTTGGGAAGGAGCGTGGCAATAGGATTTATTTTGGTTTGCAGGTACTACCAGGACGGGTTGAATGAGTTTCTTTACTTTTGGATGCATAACGTAAATTGAATAATTGGGATTACGTCCATAGCAACCCTTCTTAATTGCAAGTAAGGAGGCACTTCAACACATCCTCCAACACATTGTTTGGTCTCCTTTTGTTCCAGGTTTTGTATCTTATTGGTCTCTGTAAATACAATTGTCCACAATTAGTAATTACAGTAAAGAATGGAGGTAGCAGGCAAAATGTTTCATTCAGCTGTGGTCAAATGTATTCAAATCCACACATTATGGCGATCATTAATCTGCCAGGTCAATCTGCAGAACCTGGTTTTATTATTAAATCAATAAAATAATTTCTACCTGTATAATGGAGAAAATCTTAGCAAGGAGACACAGGTACCCTTCAACGTATGCAGTAGGACCACTCAATCCTTCAAGCTTACGTTGCCAGTCATCAGAATAAAGGCTAATTTGATTGTACCTGCCTGTGGTAATCTTTGAATCCTCTCCTCCCCTATTAGTAGAGTCATAGAGAAGAAAAGCATAGAAAATATCCTTCAGCCCACCAAGACAGTGGCAACAATCAACCCAACATATACAACATAGAAAGGTACGACATAGAACCAAACCCTTTGGCCCACATACCCATGCTGAACATGATTCAAGTTAAACTAATCCTTTCCGCCTGCACGTAGTCCATTAATCCATATCCCTGATTCCCTGAATATCAATGTGCCTATCCAAAAACCTATTAAAAATGCTACTATCATTCTGTGTCCAGCACCACCCCTGGTAGCGCGTTCCAAGCACCCATCACCGTCTCTGTAAAAAGCTTGCCCCACACATCTCTTTTCACTTTTCCCATCTTACAAAGCTATACCCTTTAATCATTGGCATTTCGAACCTGGGAAAACAACTTTTGACTGTCTACCTTCTATGTGACTCTCATAATTTTGTAAAGTTCTATCAGGTACCTCCTTAGCATTTGATGCTTCAGAGAAGACAAACCAAGTTTGTTCAATCTCTCCTTATAGCTAATACTATCCAATCTAAGCATCAATCTGGTAAACCACTTTACACCCTCTCCAAAGCCTTCACATCCTTCCAGTAATGAACAACCAGAATTGCATATACTGTAACGCTTCAAATGTGGCCAAACCCACATTAATTCCATTATTTTTATTTTCACCCCCCCATTAGCATCAAACTACCTCAGATGCTATGACTCTAGTGTAGTGACAGATTTTTATATCGTTTCAAGGAATCTTTCCTTTAGTCACTATGATTGAAGACAGGTGGTCAGGAGATAATCGAAAAGCACTCACGAGCTCTCCACGAGACATTCAATGCCGTCGAAAGATACATCTTCCAAACACAGTCTCGTGATTAATAGTTTCTTTATTGTAGTAGTAAAAAAAAGTAAGATATTCATCGAAACTTCTTCTTGTATAAGTACATTGTAATCTTACTCGTGGCCATACTCATGCATGGTTGAAAGCTGTGAACTCTCCACCATGCTTCTTCAAACTAAACTAACTACTAGGGCGTCTGCGCGAGAATACCAGCCACAAACACGCCTCAGACTACGCATAAATTCCACCCACATAATTACAGGTAGATAAAATTTATAGGTAATAGGTTATAGTTATAAGATAATGAGTTAAGCTAATTGGCTACTACATCACCTACACACCAGAAATAATTTACAATGGCCAATAAATATTAATTTTACTTCGGAGTCACGTGAGTGACTACGTGAAGAAGCCCCGCCAGGCGCATGCGCGTCATTACGTCCGCGTAATGACGCGCATGAACGGGCTGGAGAGCGCAGCTCCACCAGCGGTAAGTAGAAACTTCACAGGTAAGTGGTTTTGAAAACTTTACCTGTGAGTATCTAACTCCGTCAAACTGGCTCGAGCAGTCAGTAGGAGTCCGTGATATGGAGTGTAAGGTAAGAAAGTTCGTAGTAAGTATGGGATTCACAAATTAGATCGGGTTGGTAGATTAGCGCGGCACCGCCGGTTCCGATAACGGGTGCCGATTTACCGACAGCCGTTAGTCTAGAGAATGAACTTTCTACACCAACTCCAGAAACTCAGGAGCCTGAGGCCAACTGATAACCATAGGGAGGAAAAAAGAAAGTCTTTCAGACCAGTTTGTCAGAAGAGTCTGAAGAACAAGGATACTCCCCTCCAGATAATAAAAGAATGTGGGGGAGGATGCAATATATGGAGAAGATGCTCCTAACTTTGATAAAGCAAGGGTCAATGACCCCAGTGATTCCCCAGACAGCTGTTCAAGAAGGCCATATGAAGAAGAATATGTGCAGCATCAGCAAGGGGATTTCATCAGCAAGGCGTCCTCCTGCCTTGTTTAGGACAAGAGGATGCCTCCCTACAGTATGACTTGGGAGAAGCAGGGCAGGATGAAGCTGACCCTGATTCTGGTGTCCCCTGCTCATGTGCATACACCAGAGCACAAGAGCCACGCTCCGGGTGTCCCGGAAATAGCAATTTGCTATTCCGGAGGGGACTGGTGAGGCAATGGAAGAATACCTTGCCAGCAATATCAATTATTTAGTATCTCACCAGCTCCAGCAAGCTATGATGCTAGAGACTACAAACAAATATAAGACACCTGTTTAATGTGCATCACTGAAAGTGCCCATGGTGAACTCAGCTATCTGGGCACCCATGAGTCCTTCTATGAGGGGACAGGAGGTTCGGTATCAACACGTCCTCCAACTGGTGGCTGCAGCAATTACTGCATTTGGCACTATGGTCAAAGGGACAATCATTACTCAAACTCAAAAAAGATTGAGTAATGATTGTCCCTTTGACTCAAAAAAGATATGTTGGCTATTTTATGCAATGCATTTTTGAGGTAAATTGCATCAGGGAAAATCACCATCAGGCCAACACTAAACCAAAAATTTGCTGCTATGTAAGGCGACTTATGTACAAACGCCTGAATTCCTGTTTGGAACGGACCTTGTCAAGAAATTTCGTGAAATTAATGATGAGGCCAAAACAATTGACTTAATGTAGCCAAGCATTTCAAGGCCACCTATTCCAAAACCTGGGTTAATATACCGAAGGTCGGATCCAGGTGCTGGGCCCAGCAGGGGGAGGCCAGTGGGGCAACGAGGGTACCCACCAAGACAGACCAACTACAACCCCAATATGGGCAGACAACAGACTTACAGGGCAACTGTAGAGGTACAGGGAATTTTGTTAACGATAAAGTTTCTGGTGGACAATCTCCTATTGGAGGTAGATTACAATTGTTTTCTAATGCATGGTGCTGTATAACGTCTGATATGATTATACTAAATACTATCAGGTCTACCATTCAGTTGATCTCAGGGATAGATCCACCTCAACAGCATGAGCCTAATAAAATGTTGGTGTTTTCTGCTCCAGAGACTGAGCAGGTAAACGATGATGATTGAGAAAGCCATTAATCATCCTCAATAATTTGTGTCTAATATATTCCCCAGACCTAAAAAAGATGGGGGTAGTAGAGTATTCTGGACCTCACTCACTTAAATTATTCAGTTCTCTATAGGCATTTTAAAATGGATACCTTTGTTACTGCTAAACAGCTGGTATCACAGGGCTCTTATATGGCAACTATTGATCGGCAAGATGCATACTATTCAGTTCCAATTCATGCTCATTGTCGCAGGTACTTGAAATTTAATTGGATGGGACAGCTGAGGCAATACAAAGCATTGCCTAATGGATTAAGTTCAGCACCTAGGCTATTTACTAAATTGTTAAAACCTGTGCTGGGGCTATTGAGGGCCCATAATCACATTGTCATGGCCCATTTATATGATATCTTAATTATCAGCAACACTAAAGAGTCAGCTGATGAGTCGGTTGTAGGTACCAAAAATGTGTTTAAACATCAGGGTTTGGTCCATCTAACTAAGTCCAAGTTACAGCCAACCCAAAATATTGAGTATTTGGGATTTCTTATTGATTCAGTTCATATGACAGTAACATTACCAACAGCCAAGGTTGTAGATATTGCTAATGTCTGTACTTGACTCACACAAAAACTTTATTCCTCCATCCGAGAAGTCGCTAAGGTCATTGGGAAATTGGTAGCAGCTTTCCCTGCAGTACAGTTCGGACCTTTTGCATTATCAACATTTGCAAAGAGAACAAGCACTAAAAGAGCATGCAGGCCATTTTGATTGGGTTATGCAGTTACCAACCACAGCTTTAGCAGAATTGCAGTGGTGGATTGTTAATGTTAGTCAAGCTACCAATAACATTTGGTACAAGAACCTTCAGTGATCTTACAGACTGATGTTAGCGCTCTCGGATGGGGGGGGGGGGGGGGGGGGGGGGGGGGGTACGGACACGGAGGCTAGCTGTGGGGGTAGATGGAATGAACAAGAAGGTTTGATTCTTCACACACAAGGGATAAATTATTTGCAATTATTGGGGGCATTTTATGGATTAAAGGCATATTGCTCCACAATGAATAACCTGCACGTTCAACTCCAGATTGATAACACCACAGCTGTGGCATAGGTTAATCATATGGGAGATACAAGATCAGTATCATGTGAGAACTTGGCTAACCTCATGTGGCAGTGGTGTACATCAAAGAACATCTGGGTTTCAGCCAACTATCTACCAGGTATCGACAATGTGGTGGCAAACCATGGGTCGCGAAAGTTTAATGACAATATAGAATGGATGTTCAATTCTGAAATTTTTCAAACAATTGTCATTCGATTTGGGTTGCCAGATATTGATCTGTTGCATCCAGATTGAATCACCAGTTGCCTAAATATGTTTCATGGGAGCCAGATCCAGGAGCAGTAGCCTAATGCATTCTCGTTACATTGGGGGCACTCATTCTTTTATGCATTCCACCATTTTGTCTGATCACGAAATGCCTCACCAAAATAGAGCGTAACTCCGCTACAGGCGCTTTTTGATGGTCCCAGATTGGCCAACACAACCATGCTTCCCATTAGTACTCAGAATGATGGCTCAGCCATTCATGATGATTCTCAGCTGCAGTAATTGTTGGTGCATCCGGTTACAGGAGAAAATCACCAGTTACTTGACCGTATCAAATTGTTGGTCTGCAGGTTCTGACCAGACCATTCCAAGGCCTTGGATTGTCGAACAGGACCATGGAGGTTATCACTGCAGCCTGGAGAAATAGCATTCAAAAACAATATGTGATTCACATAAAGAAATGGGAGATGTTCTGTGTACAATCAAATATATCTTATCATACTACAAGCATATGTGATGTGTTGGAGTTCCTTGCTAAGTTGCATTTTGATGAGCACGAGTTATAGTGCCATTGACAGTGCTTGGAGTGCTTTGTCCTCCTATTTAGGGCAGTCTTCAGAACAACAACCTATCGGGTCTCATCCGTTAGTATCCCGATTTATGAGAGGAATTTTAATAAAAACCCTCCTAAACCTAGATATACAGAAATCTGGGATATCAGTATAGTTCTCACATTGCTACGGCAATGGGCTCCAATTACGTCATTATCTATGCAGAGATTAACTCTTAAAGTGGTTATGTTCATGGCGCTGGTTTCAGCACAACGTGTACAAACATTACAATTGTTACAAATACATTTGTATGCATTTGTCTGAAGATGACATTACATTTTATGTCTATGATTTTTTGAAACAAAACAGGCTAGGTATGGCAGGACCCAAGGTGACGTTTAAAGCATATCCTGGTGACCAAATGGTATGTGTAGTTAAACATTTAAGTCAATATATTCAGTTAACAAGGAGTCCCAGAGGTTCTGAGACAAGACTGCTCATTAGTCACAAAAAAAGCCATTTAAAAGAGTGTCAGTACAAACTATTTCTAGATTGTTGAAACAGGTTCTCAATTATGCTGGAGTCGACACTCATGTATTTAAATCTCACTCCACCACGGCGGCATCAACATCCGTGGCGAAGGCTCAGGACGTGCCGCTAGATCAAATCCTCACGGCCGCAGGATGTTGATGCTGCCCTGGTGGAGTGGTCTAGAGAATCAATGTTTTCTCAATTCTATGACAAACCTGTACAGACAGTGCCACGGGTTAGGCATGCTGTTTTGGGTTCCACTTAATTCATTTGCTTTGTTTTATATCATTGTTGTATTTCCCCCCTGGGACAGAGGGGTTGTTACTGTTTTTGTTATTATTACAAATAGTTATTGCATAATTTGAAGCAATGTTCAATATATTATTTACTACTGTGTCAACCGAAGCAAATTGGCGTATGGAATGCATCTACGGCATGGAAACACAGAGCTTTGAAATCTTCACGTAGTCGCTCACGTGACTCCGAAGTAAAATAGTAAGATTAAACGAGACCTTATCCGTTCGTTTGATCCTTATTTTATGAGGAGTTACGTTGAGGGATTACGTGCCCTCCGCTCCCACCCTCATAATCTAAGAGATCATCTGGTAGTTCTAGTCTTCTTAAAGCCTTACTATGTTACTTTGGCTATTTGTTTTCTGTGTTTTCACGCCGCTGCTTTGAAGTATGACGCGCATGCGCCTGGTGGGGCTTCTTCACCTAATCCCTCAACGTAACTCCTCATAAAATAAGGATCAAACTTTGAACTGGTAAGTTCTCGTTTAATCTTACTAATACATTTTATATATAAATATTGATAATATTTATAAATACTGGGAGAGGAAGGGGAAGATGTCTGTTCTATTAAATGGAAAAGGATTTGTGGACACAATGAGTCAAAACAAATCCTGATTTCTCAGCAGAGGTTCATATCATGCTAGATTCAATGTGGAGAAAAAAAGTGTTTACACATAAGGATCTTAAAATAATATATTTTGTATGTTGACCATACTTAAAAACATCCAAACCTTGTTACCAGCACCCTCTGACAATAGACATTGTTTCTGTCTTAAATAGGTGACCACTTATTTCTAAGCAGTGACCATCGGTTCCGGAAAGTCCAGCAGGAGGAACATCCTCTCCGAGTCCTCCTGAGAACAATCCTCAGGATTTTATATGTAAGTGGAAGATTAAACATTTTACCAATGAAATAGATAGATGAATAAAACTAGTTCCAATTTTAATTAACGAGGCAAGAAATGGGCCAGATAGAAAGGGGATGGTAAATGAGGGAAAGTGAAAGAAGAATTGAAGTATTTAACTTTGAAATCCAATTGTATTTCAGATATAACTTTGGTGGGTTAAAGCTCACAATGCGGTAATGAAGCTAGTCAAATGCTAGTGATTCACTCAGTCTCAGAATGAGAGGGAAACACAAACTGCTGCAGGAACTCAGCGAGTCAGGCAGTATTCATGGCAGGAATGGACAGATTTAGGACAGCACAATGGCATAGCGGAAGAATTGCTGCTTTACAGTGCCAAAGACCCGGGTTCGATTCTGCCTATGATTGCTGATTGTACATAGCTTGCACATTCTCCGGTTTCCTCCCACATTGCAAGATGTGCAGATTTGTAGATTCATTGGCTTCTGGTAAATTGTTCCCAGCGTGTAGGATAGAACTAGTTAATAGGAGATCACTGATCGGTGCGAACTTGGTAGGCCAAAGGGCCTGTTTTCACTCTGTATCTTTAAACTAAGAAGACATTTTCGGTTGGCACCCTTCATCAAACTGATCTCATTGATTGTATCTCTACAGAATGAGGATATTGAATTATGTCAGGACAGCAGAAGTATCACCTGAATGAACAAGGATACAATGATTAATATCTCACATTTATTAACTTGATTGACGTAGGCAAGGACAGCAGGATTATAGTTGGTGATGCGATAGTTGATGTGCATCTGTAATGACTGCATTTAAATTTAATAAATTAACTTTAATACAATTATCAACAAAATGAGGTCTCCCACTGAGCAAAAAGAACAATGAAGGAAGTTTTTTATACATTAAGATACTGAATAGCTTTGGAGGTAATAGAATTCTTTCTTTTTGAGACAAGCTATACATGGAATATTCAGTGTCTCTCTTTACAATTGCTGCACAATGACAAATCCTATTAATCTGTACCTATTTATGAATGTGTGGACAGATGTCATGTAATTAAAACTTCATTTACTATCAGAGGATAAGGTTAACTGCTCAGGAACTGTTGGGGGTCACAATCATGAGAAGTATGTTATCGCCCAAAATAACAAGGCAGTTAAGTTTTAGGCTGATTAAGACAGGCAGAAACACTCCGCAACTCACTAGTTTATTGTATTAACTTTCTAAATGCAAAGTTATACGCTGTCTTTGCCAACATGAAGTCCTTCTGCTTCTCTCCACCACGACTGATAGGAATCTGTTTAATTATCAACCATGATTGTGCCTGTATTTTTGCAGAGACATTAAACTTGCATTGCATGGGAAATTAAACAGAAGCTTAGCAGGTCTGTTGCTTGCTTCAAGAAAGAAAAATAGAGACTGCTGTTCTTTATTTGAGATAATGTACAGAAGATAAATTTCCTTGAAATTTAGCTGGGATTCAAATCTCATAGGTTTCTGCCATGTGGCAAATGTAATGATCTGTAATTTGATTAGTGTTCCTTCTGTGCATATAGCTCCTTCTTTCTGTCAGCTTTCTAGTTCAATTTCAGAGTGGTCATAAAGACTCAGCCTAATATATTCCCAGTGTCTCTGCAGCTAATTTGCAGCAGAAAAATGTGGTCATTTGTATTTCCATTATTTAAGCTTTCTTTAAAGTCCGTGATTTCAATATAATTTGTAATGATTCTAGAATTATCAAACTTCAAATGCAACAAAATATTTATGGTGAAAGCGACCCATTACATACTTACATTAAACAGTACTTGGTTAGAGCTGAATTGATTTGCTCCTCGGCTATTATGGGAGAAGGCACACTTCTCAAACATACAGAAACCTTTTGGCTTTACCTAATGTAACGGCATTGCCTTAAATGAGCTCCCTGGGAAAACTTGGCAGTTCACTCTATTTTTTGAATATGAACCATGAAATTAAATTATTTTAAGTAACTTTAAATTGAGTGGTCAGTTATCAATTGGAGGCAAATTAAGAAGCCATAGTTCTAACTATTGAATGTAAACATCTCAGGGTGAACTGAATCTTTAGTATCCAATTAAAATATGAAATAATTTTACGAGGATGTTGCCAGGACTCAAGGGCCTGAGCTATAGTGAAAGATTTTGTAAGCTATGATTTTATTCCTTATAACTCTGAAGGCTGATGGGTGATCTTATAGAGGTGCATAAAATCATGTGGGGAATTGATAGGGTGATCGAGGTTGACCCACTCAATGGCTCAACGGGCCTGTTTCAAAGCTGTATCTCTAAAACTAAAAACAAGACATGATAGTTGTTTGGAAGAAGCAGTTCCTGAACCTGTGCATTACAGATTTCAGACTCCGAAACCATCTTGCTGATGGCAGGAGTGAAATGAGAGCCAGGGTGGTATGGGTCCTTGGGGATGCTGGCTGCCTTTTCGAGACAGCGACTCATAGATCCATTCAATGGTGAGGAGGTCAGTGTCCGTGATAGACTAGGCAGTTTTCACCACTCTTTGTAATCTCCTTTGTAATTTTGTGGGCATTTGAGTTGCCAAACCAGGCCACAAGCAGTCAATATGCCTTTGCCGTACACCTGTAGATGTTCAAGAGAGTATTTGTCGACCTACAGAATCTCCTCAATCTTCTATGGAATTGGAAGTGTTTTGGGCTTTCTTTATGATTGCATCAATGTGCTGGATCCAGGAGAGTTCTTCAGAGAGATGCACGCCCAGGAACTTGACGTTGTTGACTCTCTCCACCATTTGATTCATAGATGAAGACAGGTTTGTGGATCCTCAGCCTTCCTCTTCTAAAGTCAGCAATTAGTTCCTTGGTTTTGCTGATCTTGAGAGTAAGGTTGTTGTTCTGTCACCTCTTAATCAGACAATCGATCTCCCTCCTATGCACGGATTCATCATCATCCATAATTCATCCAATGAGGGTGGTGTTGTCAGCGAATTTAAACATAGAAACATAGAAAGTAGGTGCAGGAGTAGGCCATTCGGCCCTTCGAGCCTGCACCATCATTCAATATGATCATGGCTGATCATCCAACTCAGTATCCCTTACCTGCCTTCTCTCCATACCCCCTGATCCCTTTAGCCACAAGGGCCACATCTAACTCCCTCTTAAATATAACAAATATCTTAAAGACTGTTTCCGGCTACACAGTCATGGGGATAGACTGAGTATAGCAGGGGGCTGAACACACAGCCTGGAGGTGCCCCTGTGCTGATGGTTATCAAGGAGGAAGAGTTGCCGTTGTCAATTTCTACCAATTTTGTTCTGTTGATGAGGAAGTCGAAGGATCGAGTTGCAAAGGGACGTGCAGAGACCTTCTTCCATGAGCTTGGTAACAGGTTTGATGGGGATGATGGTACTGACACCGAGCTGTAGTCTATGAACAACAGCCTGCTGCATATCTTTTTATTATCCGTGGTCCAGTGCTGAGTGGTGAGCTAGCGAGATTGCATCTCCCGTTGATCTATTGGGGTGGTAGGCAAATCGTAGTTGGTCCAGGATCTTGCTGAGGTATGTTCCACCACCAACTTCTCAAAGCACTTCATCACCATGGATGTTAGTGTCACTGGTCGGCAGTCACCGAGACATGTCACCGTACTCTTCGTGGGAACTGGTATTATTAAAGTCCTTTCAGAGGAGGTGGGAACCGCAGACAGTAATGGGGTGTATTTTAGGGGTGTAAACACACTTTTAGGGGTGTATTATAGACCACCAAATGGGGAGCGAGAATTGGAAGAGCAAATATGCAAGGAGATAGCAGATATTAGTAGTAAGCACAAGGGAGCTCATGGGAGATTGTGGGAGATTTCAATTTTCCAAAAATAGACTGGGAAACACATTCTGGAAATGGGCTGGATGGTTTGGAGTTTGTAAAATGTGTGCAGGATTGTTTTTTGCAGCAGTACATGGAGGTATCGACCAGAGAAGGGGCAGTGCTGGACCTCCTGTTAGGAAATGAGGCAGGTCAGGTGACGGAGGTATGCGTTGGTGAGCACTTCGGGACCAGTGATCACAATACCATTAGTTTCAATATAATTATGGAGAGAGTCAGAACTGGACCTAGGGTGGAGATTTTTGATTGGAGAAAGGCTAACTTTGAGGGAAAGCGTAAGGATTTTAAAGGAGTGAATTGGGACACTTTGTTTCATGGGAAGGATGTAGAAGAGAAATGGAGGACATTTAAAGGGGAAATTGTAAGAGTACAGAATCTTTATGTCCCTGTTAGGTTGAAAGGAAAGTAAAAATTGGAAAGAGCCATGGTTTTCAAGGGAAATTGGACACTTGTTTCGAAAAAAGAGAGATATCTACAATAATTATAGGAGGCATGGAGTAAATGAGGTGCTAGAGGAGTATAAAGAATGTAAAAAGAATCTTAAGAAAGAAATTAGGAAGGCTAAAAGAAGATATGAGGTTGCTTTGGCAAGAAAGGTGAAAGTAAACCCAAAGGGTTTCTACAGCTATATTAATAGCAAAAGGATAACGAGGGATAAAATTGGACCATTAGAGAACCAGAATGGACAGCTATCTGCAGAGCCAAAAGAGATGGGGGAGATATTGAACAATTTCTTTTCTTCGGTATTCACCAAGGAGAAGGATATTGAACTCTGTGAGTTAAGGGGAAAAAGTAGAGTAGCTATGGAAACTATGAGATTCAAAGAGGAGGAAGTACTGACACTTTTGAAAAATATAAAAGTGAATAAGTCTCCAGGTCCTGACAGGATATTCCCTAGGACATTGAGGGAAGTTAGTGTAGAAATAGCAGGAGCTATGACAGAAATATTTCAAATGTCATTAGAAACGGGAATAGTGCCGGAGGATTGGCGTACTGCGCATGTTGTTCCATTGTTTAAAAAGGGTTCAAAGAATAAACCTAGCAATTATAGACCTATTAGTTTGACGTCAGTGGTGGGCAAATTAATGGAAAGGATACTTAGAGATAATATATATAAGCATCTGGATAAACAGGGTCTGATCCGGAACAGTCAACATGGATTTGTGCCTGCAAGGTCATGTTTGACAAAAATTCTTGAATTTTTTGAAGCGGTAACTAGGGAAATTGATGAGGGTAAAGCAGTGGATGTTGTCTATATGGATTTCAGTAAGGCCTTTGACAAGGTTCCCCATGGAAGGTTGGTTAAGAAGGTTCAATCTTTGGGTGTTAATGGCGGAGTAGCAAGATGGATTCAACAGTGGCTGAATGGGAGATGTCAGAGAGTAATGGTGGATGGCTGTTTGTCAGGTTGGAAGCCGGTGACCAGTGGGGTGCCTCAGGGATCTGTGTTGGGTCCACTGTTGTTTGTCATGTACATCAATGATCTGGATGATGGGGTGGAAAATTGGATAAGTAAGTATGCAGATGATACTAAGATAGGTGGTGTTGTGGATAATGAAGTAGATTTTCAAAGTCTACAGAGAGATTTGGGCCATTTGGAAAAGTGGGCTGAAAGATGGCAGATGGAGCTTAATGCTGATAAGTGTGAAGTGCTACATCTTGGCAGGACAAATTCAAAATAGGACGTACATGGTAAATGGTAGGGAATTGAGGAATGCTGTGGAACAGAGGGATCTAGGAATAACTGTGCATAGTTCCCTGAAGGTGGAATCGCATGTAGATAGGGTGGTAAAGAAAGCCTTTGGTGCGCTGGCCTTTATAAATCAGAGCATTGAATATAGGAGTAGGGAAGTAATGTTAAAATTGTACAAGGCATTGGTAAGACCAATTCTGGAGTATGGTGTACAATTTTGGTCGCCTAGTTATAGGAAGGATGTCAACAAAATAGAGAGAGTACAGAGGAGATTTACTAGAATGTTGCCAGGGTTCCAGCAACTATGTTACAGAGAAAGGTTGAACAAGTTAGGTCTTTATTCTTTGGAGCGCAGAAGGTTAAGGGGGGACTTGATTGAGGTCTTTAAAATGATGAAAGGGATAGACAGAGTTGACGTGGATACGTTTTTCCCATTGAGGGTAGGGAAGATTCAAACAAGAGGGCATGACATGAGAATTAAGGGACAGAAGTTTTGAGGTAACGTGAGGGGGAACTTCTTTACTCAGAGGGTGGTGGCTGTGTGGAATCAGCTTCCAGCAGAAGTGGTGGAGGCAGGATCGATTTTAACATTTAAGAGTAAAGTGGATAGGTATATGGACGTGAAGGGAATGGAGGGGTATGGTCTGAGTGCAGGTAGATGGGACTAGGGGAAAACAAATGGTCGGCACGGACTGGGAGGGCCGAGAGGGCCTGTTTCCGTGCTGTAATTGTTATATGGTTATATGGTTAAGGCATCTGGTATTTCTGGGGCTACTTCCTTAAGTACCCTGGTATGCAGCCTATCTGGCCCTGGGGATTTATCGGCCTTTAATCCATTCAATTTACCTAACACCACTTTCCAGCTAACCTGGATTTCACTCAGTTCCTCCATCTCATTTGACCCGCGATCCCCTGCTATTTCCAGCAAATTATTTATGTCTTCCTTAGTGAAGACAGAACCAAAGTAGTTATTCAATTGGTCTGCCATGTCCTTGTTCCCCATGATCAATTCACCCGTTTCTGACTGCAAGGGACCTACATTTGTTTTAACTAATCTTTTGCGCTTCACATATCGATAAAAACTTTTGCAGTCAGTTTTTATGTTTCCTGCCAGTTTTCTTTCATACTCCATTTTCCCTTTCCTAATTAAGCCCTTTGTCCTCCTCTGTTGGTCTCTGAATTTCTCCCAGTTCCCTGGTAGGCTGCTTTTTCTGGCTAATTTGTACGCTTCATCTTTTTCTTTGATACTATCCCTGATTTCCCTTGTTATCCACGGATGCACCACCTTCCCTGATTTATTCTTTTGCCATACTGGGATGAACAATTGTTGTAGTTCATCCATGCAGTCTTTAAATGCTTTCCATTGCATATCCACTGTCAACCCTTCAAGAATCAATTGCCAGTCCATCTTGGCCAATTCACGTCTCATACCCTCAAAGTTACCTTTCTTTAAGTTCAGGACCCGTGTTTCTGAATTAACAATGTCACTCTCCATCCTAATGAAGAACTCAACCATGTTATGGTCACTCTTGCCCAAGGGGCCACGTACAACAAGGCTGCTAACTAACCCTTCCTCATTACTCAATATCCAGTCTAGAATAGCCTGCTCTCTCGTTGGTTCCTCCACATGTTGGTTTAGAAAACTATCCCGCATACATTCCAAGAAATCCTTTTCCTCAGCACCCCTACCAATTTGATTCACCCAATCTATATGTAGATTGAAGTCACCCATTATAACGGTTTTATCTTCGTTGCACACATTTCTAATTTCCTGTTTGATGCCATCCCCAACTCCACTACTACTGTTAGGTGGCCTGTACACAACACCCACTAGCGTTTTCTGCCACTTAGTGTTTCGCAGCTCCACCCATATCGATTCCACATCCTCCAAGCTAATGTCATTCCTTTCTATTGCGTTAATCTCCTCTCTAACCAGCAACGCTACCCCACCTCCTTTTCCTCTCTGTCTATCCCTCCTGAATATTGAATATCCCTGGATGTTCAGCTCCCAGCCTTGGTCACCCTGGAGCCATGTCTCCGTGATCCCAACTATATCATAATTATTAATAGCTATCTGCACATTCAACTCATCCACCTTATTACGAATGCTCCTCGCATTGAGACACAAAGCCTTCAGGCTTGTTTTTACAACACTCCTAGCCCTTTTACAATTATGTTGAAAAGTGGCCCTTTTAGATTTTTGCCCTGGATTTGTCTGCCTGCCACTTTTCACCTTGCTACCTATTGCTCCTATCCTCATTCTACACCTCTCTGTCTCTCTGCTCACACATTTAAGAAACCCTCCACTTCTTATTCTCCGTTTGTTATTTTTTTTCTTCGAGATCTAGGAATAACTGTGCATAGTTCCCTGAAAGTGGAATCGCATGTAGATAGGGTGGTAAAGAAAGCCTTTGGTGTGCTGGCCTTTA
Organism: Okamejei kenojei; assembly: GCA_035221665.1. Classification (NCBI taxonomy): domain Eukaryota; kingdom Metazoa; phylum Chordata; class Chondrichthyes; order Rajiformes; family Rajidae; genus Okamejei; species Okamejei kenojei. The sequence continues at coordinate 28,658,686 of CM069159.1, read as the reverse complement.
TAAATCAGAGCATTGAATATAGGAGTAGGGAAGTAATCTTAAAATTGTACAAGGCATTGGTAAGATCAATTCTGGAATATGGTGTACAATTTTGGTTGCCTAATTATAGGAAGGATGTCAACAAAATAGAGAGAGTACAGAGGAGATTTACTAGAATGTTGCCTGTGTTCCAGCAACTATGTTACAGAGAAAGGTTGAACAAGTTAGGTCTTTATTCTTTGGAGCGCAGAAGGTTAAGGGGGGACTTGATGATGAAAGGGATAGACAGAGTTGACGTGGATAAGCTTTTCCCATTGAGGGTAGGGAAGATTCAAACAAGAGGGCATGACATGAGAATTAAGGGACAGAAGTTTAGGGGTAACGTGAGGGGGAACTTCTTTACTCAGAGGGTGGTGGCTGTGTGGAATGAGCATCCAGCAGAAGTGGTGGAGGCAGGATCGATTTTAACATTTAAGGGTAAAGTGGATAGGTATATGGACGTGAAGGGAATGGAGGGGTATGGTCTGAGTGCAGGTAGATGGGACTAGGGGAAAACAAATGGTCGGCACGGACTGGAAGGGCCGAGAGGGCCTGTCTCCGTGCTGTAATTGTTTCTATGGTTATATGGTTATAATGAGAGGTTTAAGATGTACATAAACATCCAACCAGTTGGTCCGTGCAGGACTTGAGAACATCAAGTCGCTAAGGGGTCCCCCTCCTGAAGGATCTTCTGACATCGACCTTTGTGACTGTGATTACAATAGCATCGGGACCTATGAGGGCTGGAGATGACACATCAGTGTTCACATCAATGCGGCTGAGACACAGAAACTGGGAGTACGGGATGGCGCCTTTGCAAGTGGCAGTGTGGGATAAGGTGCAGGCCAGGAAACTGGGTGTTGATGGGTTTCTCATTGATGTCAGTTGATAGTATGTTCCCCGTAATGGAGACAGAGAGATCAAGAAAGGTGAGAGAGGTATCAGAGATAGTCCGCACGAATTTGAGGGCAGGATGGAAGTTACTGGTAAAGTTAATTAAATCAACGGGTTCTGCGGAAGGCAGCCCCGATGCAGTTGATGATGTAGCGGAGATAGTAAACATGGTGTAATCCCCTTCTGTCATGAATCTCTCACCCATATCTCCTCCATGTTCTATAGTTCTGCTTACACGCCCCTTCCCCCCAGATGGAACAAGGGATAGAGTTACCTGGTCCTCACCTTTCACTCCAATAACCTCCACATTCAACATTAGTCACCTCCATAGTGATCCCAGCACCAGTCATATCTTCCCATCCTCCTCCTTTTCCGCCTCGCTCCATAACTCCGTGGTTCACTCATCCCTTCCTTCCAAACCACCCCCTCCCCAAGTACTTTCCCCTGCAACTGCAGGAGATGTAACACCTATCCCTATACCTTCCCCCTCACCTCCATCCAGAGACCCCAGCAGTCCTTCCAGAGAGAATGAGGAGTTCACGTGCTTCACATATAATCTCATTTGCTGCATCCAGTGGCCTCCTGTGCATCAGTGAGACCAAATGTAGACTCGATGACCGTTTAGCTGAACAATTATACTTGGTCCACCATGGCATATTGGATCTCCCAGTTGTTAACTATTTGAACTTCCCATTCCCATATTGACCTTTCTGGCCTGGGCCTCTTCCTTTGCCAGAGTAAGGCCACATGCAGACTGGAAGATCAGCATCTCATATCTTCATCTCTCCATCTCTGGCATTTGTCTAGCCATCTGCCTGTCAAAACAAAATCCTCATTGGTATCCACCTATTACCTGTCTGGCTTTTGTCTGCCCCTCTCCTCTTCCAGCTTCTTGTCCCACCCCTCAACACCGTCAGTTTGAAGAAGGGTCCCAAGCCTAGGCATCACCTTTCCATGTTCTCTAGAGAGGCTGCCTGACCCGCTGATTTACTCCAGCAGTTTGTGTCATTTTTTATAAACCAGCATCTGCAGTTCCTTGTTTCTACATTTAAAGGGCACTTAGACAGGTACATGGATAAGAAATGTTTAGAGGGATATGGGCCAAGCATGCACTAAAGATACAAGCTTAGATGGGGCATCTTGGTTGGACTGGTCCTTTTTCCGCGTTGTATGATTATATGAGCTGCATCACAGAAATGAAGTCGATTGCCTATGTTGCAGGTTTCTGATGAGAATTGGATGTTGCACACATTCTGTAATGGAAGTGCTCCTATTAGAATCAGCTTTGGCACCACTTCATCATCAATAGGATTTCTGTCTAAACACAAGTCTTTCACTTAAAGCTGTTTACATCCTGAAACCTCATCTAGCTGGAATAGGCATGAATACCACAGTCCTGTTCTAATGTGGGGAAAGGGGAGGTTGAATGGATATGAAGCTAGCATTATCAGCGACTCCCTGTGGGTTTTTGTGACGCTGTTACTTGAAAGAAATTGTGGAAATTTCTTCTTAAATTACTGCCCTAAACATATATTTCCATTCTCTACCTTTGTTTCTGAATGCTCTGACCATCCAGTGCCTTCCAGCTCCAATTCCAGGCCTCTCAGTTCAGGTTAAACCTGGATCTAAGGTTTATAAAGGACTTATATAGCAAGGATGTCAATGGTTATGGGGAGAAGGCTGGAGAGTGGGATTGAGAGGGAAAGATAGATCAGCCATGATTGAATGGCGGAGTAGACTCAATGGGCTGAATGGCCCACTTCTGACCCCATGACTTACGAACTTATGAAAAAAGGTCCTGACCCGAAACAACATCTACCCATTCCCTCCACAGATGCTGCCTGACCCGTTGAGCTCCTCCAGCATTTTGTGTTTTGCTCATGTCCAGCATCTTCAGTTCCTTATGCTGTCAGTGAAGCGTTTTGTTTCTGACCTTTCTGACTGGGCTCGGGTTCATTGCATAATTTAAAACCTGCAACCTCATCAAGAAAAATATGCATTTTCCATAAATTGTATAATGAGCAATCGGGAAAATTAAATTCTGTTTGGCAAGGTTGCGGAACATTAGGTTAAGTTTGCCTATTCAAACTAAGTTTATGGAGCAGTTTGACGAAATGCACTTACATTATGAGGGCTACAAATTCTGTCAGATTGAAAGTTAGATATGTTGCATTTCTCATGCAAGTCAAAATCTATTTAAGACATGAGAAAGGTTATTTTATGTTCCCTAATGGCAATGAATACTTTCCAATGTGCAATGTCATTGTGGTGATCATATGGGAGAGAGTCGGCACAGAATGTTTCTGCTGTCACAGAACTGAACAAACTGCAAGATTAATATGAAGAAAGTACATGCAGAAAGATTTATAAACTCAAATCACAAATAATTATATTTGCAGCCTACAGATGACAGGTGTAAAAAAAAGACTTCTATGCATTGAATGATTTGTGATTTGATACTAAAATTATATCTAAACAGTATAATTGAATATAAAATCTAAATATTGTACAGACATATTTACTTAGGGTCCCTAATTCTAATTTTTTGTGCTTAAGATAAATTAATAGATGACTGGGTAATCAACAGCTTAAACTATCTCAGCAAAATACTGTCATTGACACATTACCCACATATAACAAAATAAAGACTTGCATTCTTACATTTTTGCATTTTCAAATTTCTTACAATATTCTTTTTGAAATGACATCAGCAAAACATCAGTGTTAACATCAGCCATGATCTGTGAATGGTGGTGCTGGCTCAAAGGGCCGAATGGCCTACTCCTGCACCTATTGCCTATTGTCTATTAATATTTGGCTTTAATTCACATTCCCTCTGCGCTGAAGATACTCAACTATTGGGCTGAAGGTAACAAGGGGCCAGCCTCTCTGGTGTATTTCAGGACAACGCACCTTCAGGTCAGTTTGATGTTATAAATCACTGAACATATCTCAGAGTCCTGGAATCAAAGAGTTATACATGATGGAAACAGACCCTTCGGTCCAACTCGTCCATGTTGACCAAGGTACCCACGTGAGTTAGTCCCATTTGCCTTCACTTGACCCATGTCTGTTTCTATCCATGTAGCTGTCTAAATGTTTTTAAAACTTAGACATTACTGGTGCCAAATTCCCTCTAATTTTGATTGCTACCTCTCCCTATTGCCAGGGAGACTCCCTACAGATCCACAGTTGTAACGTCCTACTGCTGATGTTCATTCCTTTCTGTGGCCAGGTTGTCCATTTGCCCAGTTTGGGGGCGACGACAGATCAACAAGTTAATGTGATCCACCCTTAACAGGAACTCAACTAACTCCCTGACGTTTTAGGATCCTTTGGCCATAACTGGCCTCTCCACCTAACCCACTGTAAATATTGGCTGTATAGAACTAAATCCCTGTCGGAGATGAAGTTGCGTGATTCTTTGGTTCTGTAACACTTACTTAGCCCATCTGCCAATGAACACCCCCACTTGTATCCACCTATCACTTGCTATTGCCCCATCCCCATTTTTCTTTTCTATCTTTCTTTCCTCTACTCCAATCAGTAAATTGGGAAATGCCTTTCTCTGTGTTCACTGCATCAACAATTACATATATTCTCTTGCAATGTTTCAACACCAGTCTTGTTTCCTCCATGAACATTGCCTCAGTGAAGCATTTGAGGGGTTGTTACACAGGTCCCAGCCCTACACTGTTCAGAAGGAGCAGCAACCCAGACTGTGGTGCTTCCGTAAAATTCCAGACATTCTTGAGGGAGCCTCTGCATAAGCCAAGAGCAATGACAACTGTCAGACCAAGCTGGGCGTTAAACATAGAGATCACTCTGAGGAACGTCCATTTTTGTCCCGAACATCGCCTGTTCAATTCTTCCACAGACACTGCCTGACCCGCTGGGTTACTGTAGCACTTTGTATTTTGCTCAAGATTCCAGTATCTGCTGTTCCTTGTGTTGTCAATTTTCATTTTGTGCCTGAATTTCTGAAGGATCTACTGCTTGGTATGTGTACACCAGTGCATGTTGGTATTCACAGAGATGGGATCATGAGCTCAGTGCCTGATGCTGGGCCAACATCAGTATTGCGAAGGGGATTCAGACTTGGAAGTGACTGTGATCCATTTTCTAATGGCACTCATTGATCCAGATATGATGCCCAGTGATCCAACCCAAAGGAAACTGCTTTTATCCACAATGTTTTGGTCAATTGCATGTGCAAACCGGTCCAATTTCTCGGCAGTGCTCTTGGCCTGAACATTTATTCATCTGTGTTCCTTTGTGGGGCTGTTAAAATTTGTTTACTGGAATCCCATTAAACATCTTGAAAGATTTCATTATATTAAAAGTGTTGAATGCAGGCTCATTTCTGTTGTTTAGCACACATCAGAATTTTTGTACTATAAGCCTAATAAATGTTCTATTGCTTTGCATGTATTTCAGTAATAGATTTTTGTTTGAGTAAATCACACACTGCCTTTGCGCAGAGATGCCTGTAATCCAAGCTATCTAATATATTTATCAGCAAGCTTAATAGCTAAAACTCTAATAGGCCTTCTTAGCAGAATGGAGAGATGGGGTACTTGGGTCTTTCTTTTTTATAAAAAACTCTCACTTTTTTATGGAGGATTTATCATGCTGTTTTCAGTTTTATGTTCAGGAAATATCAACATGGCTTGCAGAATACCCGGAACAAATCAGGCTTGCTGGCAAACTGAACTTGGACTGGTCGACATTTTAGAACTTTGCTCTTTGTCAGTTGAAACCTCTCTTTCCCATTTGATTTCTTCTTTTGGGGCCAGTACATATTTTGATGTTCTTGCGATTCCTAGAACTAGACCCTGTCTCCATTGCTAGGTTAGCCAGGTCAGAGCTGTTTCTTTTCCTGGAGCCACAAGTGACTGCAGATGCTGGAATCTGGTGCAAAACTCAAAGTGCTGGAGGAATTTGGCAAATCAGTCTATCTGTGGAAGGAATGGACGCCATTCTTTCAGGTCGGGACCCTTCTTCAGACTGAAGGAGTAGGGGGAGGAATCTGGAAATGAGTGGATGAGGCGCCTTGTAGGCTTTGCCTTATGCCCCTGTCCCACTTAGGAAACCTGAATGGAAACCTCTGGAGACTTAGCGCGCACCCTAGGTTTCCGTGCGGTTCCCAGAGGTTCCCGGAGGTTTTTGTCAGGTTCCCGGAGGTTTTTTTAATTTTTTTAAATAATCGCCGGAACATAGAAGAAGCAGAAACCACTTTCAACCATTAGGGAGACTGACAAAACCTCCGGGAATCGCACGGAAACCTTGGGTGGGGCGCAAAGTCTCCAGAGGTTTCCGTTCAGGTTTCCTAAGTGGGACAGGGGCATAACTCCAACAGTCTGAAGAAGTAACCTGACCTGAAATATCATCTGTCTTTTCCTCCACAGATACTGTCTGACCCACTGAGTTCATCCCGCAGTGATTTTTACTTCTTTTCCTCCATGCCACTCTCATTAAAGCTTCACTCCAGTATGATTTACTGCCTAAGTGAAAGTGACAGCGTTCTAACCGTGATGTATGCATTGTCGTCCAGATGAGGTCTCCAGGGCTCTGCATGTGTTCATCTCGTTAAATGTGCCTACATTAGTCATGCAAAGTCAATTATAATTCAGAGCAGCTGGTTCATTTGATCATCATTGTTTAATGGTATATAGGATTACTCTCCAGTTGGAAAGCTGTGGCATTTGTTTCCTAGAGTGCTTTAAGTTAGCCTCATCTGTTCAACATCATTCAAACCTAGGATGAAGAATGCAATGCAACATTTCAAGTGCCGAGTTGCCAGGGGAACGTTCATTCCTGTTCAATAATTATTATCCCAGGAGTGCGGAGCTATCAGTGCAGATACAAAGCACATTTCTGCTAATTCAACAAAATAAGACCAAATAACATTACCAGGCAATTTTCTCTGGCAAAAGCAATTAATTAAGATGATTTATTTGCTTTGGGTGAAATAGTTGCATGATCTTCAGAGCTTCAAGAATGAAAAATGACAAGCATTGTGAGAGATTTGTATGTTAGCCAGATATTGGAAATGCAATAGATGATTCATCTCCTCAAGCTCATTCCCTTGTTCACCTAGGTCTGACCCTCAACAGCTAGGCACATTTTTCTTTCTGTTAGTGCTTACTCAAAGTAAGTGTAATCCACGTAGATCTCAGTTAACTGGCCAAAGTGGCAGGGGACATTGAAATATCAATAAGGCATAACATCTTGATAAGTTCTACAGCTAATTGTTCAGTCTTATTTGCTGTACAGATTTTCTTATTGTTGGGGGAAATTAAATTTCCTTGCAAGTAAGATATCACAATCTGAGGAGGGGTGCCACAGATCACAAGAATAGAATCTACAAGCATATTGTCAAGTGTAATTGCTGCATCCAACTTGCTCACGGCAAACTTCCACGTATGACAATGTAAAATAAACTGCTTTTGAGATGTTGATTGAGTTTAATTTAGTTTATTATTGTCACATGTACCGAGTTACAATGAAAAGCCTTTTGTTTCATGCTATTCAGTCAACGAATGGACTATACATGATTACAATCAAGCCGTCCACGGTATACAGATACGGGATAAAGGGTATGATGTTTAGTGCAAGATAAAGTATATAAAGTCTGATTAAAGATAGTTCGAAGGTCTCCAATGAGGTAGATGGGTGGTTAGGATTGTTCTCTAATTGGTGAGAGGATGGTTCAGTTGCCTGACAACAGCTGGGAAGAAACTGTCCCTGAATCTGGAGGAACACTTCTATACCTCTTGCTTGATGATAGTGGGGTGAAGAGGGAGTGAGAGAGGTAAGATGGGTCCTTAATTATAGTGGTGGCCTTGCCGAGGCAGCGTGAAGTGTCGATGAAGTCAATGAAACGGAGGTTGGTTTCTTGCCGTCTTTAATGGAGCTGTTCCCAAACCATGCTGTTATGCATCCTGATAAAATGCTTTCTATGGTTCATCTGCAGAAGTTGGTGTGGGTTGTTGGGGACATACCAAACTTCCTAAACCTAAGGAAGTCAAGGTGTTCTTGTGCTTTCTTGTCCAAAGCTTCGATGTAGCTGGTCCAGGACAAATTGCTGCTGATATTTATTCCTAAGTTATCTATGATCTCTACTTCGGTGCCATCAATGAATGAGTGTACAGCTTTGCTTTCTGAAGTCAATCATAATCTCCTTTGTCTTACTGACATTGAGGTAGAGGTTGTTGACTTGGAACTAGGTTAGGAGGTTCTCATTCTCCTTCTTGTACTCCGTCTCGTCTTTATCTGATATCCAGCCCACGGTGTCGCCTGCAAATTTGTAAATTGAGTTGGATTGCTTTTTGGCTGCAAAGTCATTAGTGTTTAAGGAGTATAGAAGGGGACTGAGAAGGCATCCTTGCAGGGAACCAGTGTTGAAGATTATCGTAGAGAATGATTTGTCACCCAACCTCGTTGATTGTGGTCTTGTTGGCCAGGAAGTCGAGAATCCAGTTGCAGAGGGGAATGCCGACTCCAAGATCAACGTGTTTATTGAGCTTGGATGGGATAATGGTAGTGAAAACAGAGCTGTAGTCTATGAATATGAGTTTGATGCAGAAATATTGGTTCTGTGATACCAGGGTTAATTCCTGTCCTTTTAAATGTTACTGTCTCAACAAAAAGATGGCACCAATGGCAAGGAAACTCACCCTCAGGGTTGCACTAAGTGTCAGCCTGTTTTTAGTTCATTGAGCATAGTACCATTTGGTCATGTTCCTTGAAACCTTCCTCTCCATGTATCCTCCAATGTATTTTCAATGTTGTTGTAGTACTTGGCTCAACCACTTCATTTGCCAGTTCATTCTATACAGCCAGCACCCTTTGTGTGAAAAAGCTGGGAGCAATTGGATAATTCAATGTTCATGCCTTTGCATTGTGGGCTACGCAAGTGAGGTGCTGTTCTTCCACCTTGCGTATTGTTCTTCTCTGGATTTGTATGCCTGTAGTGCCATTCCTTGTTCTGGAGGGAGATATTGCTTTAGTTATCAATGTGGGATGTAGTATTGGTGCAGTATAAACCATCACCAGAAGTGGTTCCCCGATTCCAACTGGTCTCCACAACAGAGGGAGGTGATCCTCACAACTCTGCCAGCAGTTCCCCACCGCTGCTGTTCTAAGTGCTACTGAATAATACAACACATCAGGGAAAACATTCTGAGATGTTCAATCAGTTCTGTAAACAGTTATAACACACGGTCTACACTTTAGCTTAAATTCAGCCTTTACATTCAGGCACCAGTTTAATTCTTATCAAACCAGAATGAAATTCCTCGAATACACAACATCAGTCCATGCCGAGGAAACCCTGGAGCAGAGCGGTCAATGTATTAGAAATGCTTCCCCCACCTGCTCACCCTCCAGCCCAATTCCCTTGCAATGTACGCTTCACAGAGAGGAGATGGCAGGAACACAGGATCTACAAGCTGCCTCTGTGCATCTGTGGATGAGGGCCAGAGGCCAGGATCAAGCTGGGACTTTCTCCACATCTACATTAAATTCACAAGCAGCGTGTTGTTAATTTCAAGTCAGCAAAGCTGTGCCTTATCTTGTGATGGGGATGTGACAGGAGTCTGCATGTGGTTGGAGAGAGGAGACCTTCCCCTGTGACACCTGCCCACTCAGCAAGAGGAGGAAGCTTCGCCCATCTCAGACAGTGCTCTCAGCCGACGCTCAGCACCACAGCCGTGGCGCCCCACATGATGTTTGCAGGAAGATTTAATCCAGTCTTGTTGCTGGGCATCTCCAAGCCTTATCACACTGCCAACACAACAAAGTTTTGTTCTTCCCTGATGCAGAGTCCAATCCTTCCATCATTCAGAGAATGTGGCCTTTGGCTTAAAGAACAATTATGTTTAATGGACTACTGTTTACATTGCAGTAAAAGAGGACAGATAGATTTGGTGGATTTAGATGTCCACAAGTCAAATGACAAAGTGACAGAGAGGTTCCTGCACAAGGTTAGGGTGCACAGGTGAGGGGTTAATGTACCAGGGATTAACCTAACACCATTACAAGCTATATTACTAACTTGGATAACGGAACCGAGTACATTTGAGAATGTAACCCGGCTTTCATAGCTGTGTGATCTAATGCCGATGGCATTGCTGATAACATCATTTGAAAGGATGATAGCTCTGTGTCCTATCTATTGTGGAAAAGCGGAGGAGTTTCAAGAGATATCGCAAGAAATGGATCTGACATGGATGATTAAAACCTATTAAGCATGAACAGCTTTTAAAAGATTTTAAAGGTCCACCCATTGCTGACAATGTGTTTGGCTCAGCATCCTGGAAACAACTATAACATGAATGCTGGAGCAGACAAGCAATGCTGTACAGTTAAAGGATGGACTTGAGCTGTGGCAGGTAAACCTTGTAACACCGTTGGTGTGAGAAAAGATATGAGGAACTCCAGAAGGCAAACAAGACTGGAATGTGCTGGTAAGTAAGGTGTTGGTAGCAATGAACTGGATTGAAGACAAGAATCGGGATTTTAGAATGAGAGCATTGAAAGGCAGGCAAAGAGGGGCAGTTTGTAATTGAGGGTACACAAAAAGCTGGAGAAACTCAGCGGGTGCAGCAGCATCTAAGGAGCGAAGGAGATAGGCGACGTTTCGGGCCGAGACCCTTCTTCAGACTGGAGTTGGGTTCATGTAACAATGGGGTATGTAGTAGCATGTTTATAGGAATTTAAAGTTGTGCCTTCAGAATATCCGGAAACTGGTGAGAGAAACTGGAGAAGTTGAACCTTCTCTGACATACAACATTAAACCAGAATCTTCTGGTACTGTGCTTATCCATTCTGTCCACTCAACACTTCAGGAGTGATAGAAAGTGATATAATGTTGATGTCCTAACATAGTGCCACACTCACAAGAAAGGCAAAATAAATCAATGGGAGAACAAATCAAATTTTTAAATTTGCTGGTTCCATCCTTCAGTATCCAGTAACACCATTTGAAGATACTGTTCATCTCCCCTTCTAAGAAGTGGAGGATTTGAATTTCATTAACCAAATAAATCTGGAATAAAAAGCTTGGGGCAGCTACTGTGAACATAGTGCTCTTAAATCATTTGGGGAAGGAAATCTGCTACCTCTACCTGTCTGCCCTATGTGTAAGCCAGACACATAGCACTATAATTGTCCCTTAAGCGCCTTTTTTGGCGAGTGCCAGGCAAGGGCTATCAGAGTGACCAATAAATATTGGCTTATCAGCAATGTTGCATCGAGTAAATTAATGAACAATCCATATGATGTTGCCAGTCTCTGTCTTCGTAGTGAGTCTGTGCTATTCATACTGTATCTTTCCTTATGTTTCCCTGGGCACAACGAAAAGTAATATTGCAGTTGACATATGACTGCCGTCAGTTGCAGTGCAATTTAAATTCCTAACTTTTGTATTACTGCCCTTGAGTTAAAGGCCAATATTCCGTTCTGCTTTGCATCTGTTCACTAGCTTGTGCTGAATAGTGCATGTTGAAACCCAGGTCCCTCTGCTCCTCCACAGCTCCATCTATCTCAGCTGTGGGAAATATTGCAATTCTGTCTGTCTTTACCATTGAAGGTGATTCAAAGCAGACAGTGCATGGGTGAGATGCCAGAAATCAAGAGAGCTTGTGATAAAAACTGGAGATTTGCTGGAATAATGGGGATATCAAAGTGGCATAGCAAGTCCAGCTCCAGCAACTCAGGTTCAATCCTGTTCTCCAGCATAGGTTTCCTCGAGGTGCTCAGGTTCCTACCACCTCCTGCCCCAAAACATCTGGGTTGGTAGGTAACTTGGCAGCTGTAAATTGCCCTGAGAATATAGTTGATGGGTCGAATCTGGCAGGAGTTGATGGAAGTATAAAATGGGATTCGTGTGGGAGCAATGTAAATGGGCAACTTAATGGTCTGCATGGATGTGGGGCTGAAGGGCCTGTTCTGTGATTCCAGGACTCTGTTTCCTACAGGAAAAGCATCCTTGAGTTATATTGTTTAAGAAAGAACTGCAGATGCTGGAAAGATAACTTATTTGAGTTATAGGACAGTTTCAGTTTATAATATGAATCTTTATCATTCACACAACTGCAGCCTCCTGTGCACCTTTTGCTCATTTTTCCAAGTTCCTTTGGAGCTGCTGGAATATAATATACATTTTGGGAAAGATTTTGCAGGTATGTGGGTTTTGCATTTGAGAAGCATTGTTTTGATGCAGACCTGACCACGTGATGCTTGCCAAAGGCCACAGGCTGGATCCTAGAGGCTCTTTGGTATTTGCATCTGAGAAATGTTACTTGCTAACATTTATTGGACAAAGTTGGTGGAATTTACTACAACTGTCTTCATAAACTAGTGACACAAGATGCATGATTTTGACCCTAAATGTTGATCATCCCTTTGCTTTCTCAGATGTTGCCTGATGTGGGTGAATTTTTCTAGATATTTGTTTCTTGTCTCCATTGACTGCTGTCCCATCTGCGTGCACATTGGGTGAAATCTATGTTTGGCAAACTATCCAGGCAGATTGTACCATATGTGTGTGTGGCAGATAATTGCTGTGCTTCTTGGACACAGTCAATTCCTTCATGGACTAGATAATCCCTAACACCAAACCATCTTCTGATCCTTCTGGCTCTCTCCCCTTCCGACTCTCATTGCACATGATTTTGTTAATGCATGAATGTTACTCTCTGCTTTATCTGGCATATGGCATTTGCAGCCGGAAGGCAGCAATCTGAAATAGTGACTTGACATATTGTACTGTTGCCCCTGTCATTGCAAAGGCCCAAGCATTCATCTGGTTGCTCAGTATTTTCCTTGGGGCTTTGATGATTATAAAGGACTCGGACTGAATCCCAGATTGATTAAGTTAAAATGTTGAAAGGAATCTTACACTGTTTAATGAACAATCTTCATTTTTGCCCTGTAGTCAAACATGCACCACTTAATTTGCTAATTTTTATCTCACTTTTACACATAAGAGAATAAGATCAGGAGATGGCCACTCTCTTTTACACATAAGAGAATAAGATCAGGAGTTGCTCTAAAATCCAATATCATCATGGCTGATCTATCCCAGGCCTCAACTCTTAGCGATGAAGGTGAATGTGTTGTTTCCTTTCTTAATTACTTTCATTATCCACATGCTGACCTTTTGTGTTTCATGCACAACAACACCAAGTTCCGCCTGTAGTCCGCTCATTTGCAGTAGCTCTCTGTCAGCTAATAGTCTGCCTTTTCATTCTGCTGAAAGGAGAGAGATTGCAAATGGGGCACCACTCTAAGACTCAGTCAGCTTTGAAAACAATAGCCAATGGCCCTACTTTCCCTATAGTCATTTTCTTTCAAACCCTTCAAAGAGGCCATGGGGTCCTGGTGACGTCCTTTTTAGTTCCGTAAGTTTCTCCAATACCTTGTTCCTCAAGATAGAGATTGTTGCAAGTTGATCTCTTCTGCATGAGTTGAGAGTTTAGTTAATTGTCACGTGTACTGAGGTACAGTGAAAAGCTTTTGTTGCGTGCCCACCAATCAGCGGAAAGACAACACATGGTTACAATCAAGCCATCCACAGTATACAAAAACATAAGGGAATAACGTGAATAACGTTTAGTGCAAGATAAAGCCAGTAAATGCTGATCAAAGATAGTCCGAGAGTCCCCATGAAAAGATGGTAGTTCAAGACTGCTCTCTAGATGTAGGGTATGAAAACTAGCAAAGAAAATGTTGCTATCTTTGGGATGTTTGCTGTAACCTCCACCATGAAGGCAAATGTAAATCCTTGTCTAACATCTGCCGTTTCTTGTTTCCTATTATTATTGTCCATGTCTTGCCTTTTTTTTTAGCAGCATTCTTTCTCTGTTATATCCAAGAAGTATATGGGCCAAACGCGGGGAGGTGGGACTACCGTAGCTGGGACATGTTGGCTGGTGTGGGCAAGTTGGGCCGAAGGGCCTGTTTCCACGCTGTATAAGCTCATAACGTTTGATTTGATCTTATTGTCAGATTTGTCTAGGGGGTGCCGTCCAGTTGGTATGGCTGCCCAGCCTCCAGCTGTCTGTTATTTAACTTCTTTTATTTTTAGTGAGTTTTAGTGTTTTGTTTTGGAGTTCTAGTCTTTTTTTTGTGGGGGTGGGGGGGGGGAAGGGGAAACTACTTTTCAGGGTACCTACCTGGTCGGAGAGGCAGCTTTTCTCCGGGCTGCAACTTCGACCCGTCCTCGCGGCCTACCAGCGGGCCTGGAGCGGCGTTTCCTGAGGGAACCGCCCAGAACCTCGGCTTCGGCAGCGGCGCAGCGCTGGAGCACCATTGTGAAGGGGAGCGGGCGATACCTTGCCTGGGTCGCCGCGCTGGAGCTCCGGAATGCTGAGACCACAGGTGAACATCGCGGAGCTGCGAGTCTGTGGAGCGGCCAGCGGCGGGCGGCAGCGCTGAACTTTAACATCTGGAGCCTGGGATCTCGGCGAGATCACCAGTTGTGGAGCTCCATCCGGCGCGGCCTTGTCGGCTTCGGAAACCACGGACTCCGGTAAGGAAGCGACCGTTCCAGGTGTCCCAAGCCGCTGAGAGGACTCTCCCGACGTCGGAGCACCATCACCCGGCGAGAAGGTCTAAAACATTGGGCCGCAGTAGCGCCAACTGCAGAGGCCTCAATAGGCCCGATATGAGTGGACATGGGGATGGGACTGGACTTTGTGCCTTCCCCCACAGTGGGAACCATTTTGGGAGGATGTTTTTATGTTCATTGTTAATTCTTTAGTGTTATGTCTTATCTTTATCTGTGCTGCATGGCAAGTCAAATTTAACTACACCAATTGGTGTATGTGATAATAAATGTCCTATGCCCTATGATTGACCTCAGAATCATTTTTCTCCCTCATTAGTTTTTAATGTCATGATATCAATTTAACCGAAGCATTTGGCTTCATAAATGCTGCTTGACCCATTGTGTTCTTCTAGTATTTGTTTTGGTTATAAAGGAATAGTCACCTGAGGCAATTATTAGGAGCATAACATTGAATAAAGTATCATTTTTTCTGGTCTTGCGAACCCTTTGGTAGATGGATCTCACATAAGCAAAGGATATGAGATCTTACAATCTACCTTGCTGCAGTTCTTGCACTTTTTTCCCTGCACTTTCTCTGTAGATGTCGCACTCTGTTTATTTCCTCTTTCCCACTATCTGCTGTACACATATATGATACAATCTCCCCAGACAGTTTGTCAAACAAAGTTTCTCTCTGTATTTTGGTACATGGGACAATAATAAACCAAATCTGATACACGAGTTGACGCACCAGGAGTGGCTGCAACATGAGGTTTATTACACGGTGTGCAACAAACCAATGGCCCCTGCAATATTTATCTTCCTTACCCTTCCACTGGCCATTGGATTGCTGCCTTCTCTTGATGGGTTTGCTGAGACCAGTGGTATCAGAGGTGTGGAATTGCAGGCACAACTCACTCTGAGTTCCAGAATATTTGTAGTCTATTCAGAGGCTTTCTTTTGAGCAATGTTTTCAGCTTTGATGTCTTGTTAATTGGACATTCCAGCAGCAAGTGATGAACATTTCTTTTACTTGATTCCTATTTAACAAAAAGCTGCACACTGTTGAATCAGCATTCGAGCAAATGTTCCTGTTAAACAAATGATCCCATTAAGAAATTTTCCATTACTTGCTTTGTAGCTTATTATTCAGCTCACAATAGTCACCCTTGAGTCATTGCGCAGCAGAAGTGAAATGAATGCACAACGTGCTGTCATACTGCTCCTCTTGTATGGCACTAAATGGAATAGGAATTGGAGTTAATTTTACATTTTTATGTATTTCCATTGTTAGCATTCAGCAGTCTGATGTGAGAAAGGGTGTGGATATGTACAATGTGATTGGCTTTTCATTCAGTTGATAATACCTGCCATACAGCTTCATTCATTTATTAATTGATCCTAATGTAATTTTCAGATAAAATAAGAAAACAGTTATCTCACTTTCTTGTGACTGTCCTTGCCACCTCTTCATATTATGCAGATACTAGAGACTGCAGATGCTGGAATCTCGAGCAAATTACTCCAAAGAAGGGTCCTGACCCAAAAATTAGCTTGTCCATTCCCTCCATAGATGCTGCCTGACCTGCTGATTTTTTCCAACATTTTGTATTTTACTCATTGTCCTTGTTCTTGTTCTCTATTTCCTCTGTCTCCTCCCTCTCTGTATCTCTAGCCACTCCCTAAGCTCAATTTTAAAGCATCCTCTGTGAGAATACGCAAGGATTAAAATCACTTTTGGGATTCTTTGCACCATTCCTAAACCATTAGCAGTTCAAATCACTTTAATCAGCGGTCAAACCTTTTCAGAGCCAAGGTCTTGGCCTAGTAACTTAATTGCCTCACACATGGCAGTTTGATTGCTTGGGTTTTCCCTCCATTTTGTTTCCCAATTTTCTGGCCTCCTCACTTACTCATGAACCTTCAAGGGATGTTTCTCCTTATAAGATGCAATTTGTACTGAACAAGATCCCATGAACGCTATTGTGGGACATGGCCAGATAAGATGGTTTAGTCATTTATTTTCAAATATTAGCCAGGAATTCCATGAGACCAACAAGGACACCCTAGCTCAGGGGTTCCCAACCTTTTTCATCCCATTTACCCCTGGCATCTTTAATAGCGCATGACAATATTATTTCACTTATTTATGAACAACTAATGATGAACAGTATACCAGAACCAAAGACAGTCAGTCAAGGAGAAAAAATATGTACCAATCCTGAATCATCTAATTTACCCCCTGGGTAGGTGAAATTTACCCCCTGGTTGGGAACTCTTGCCCAAGCTCATACTTTATATAGTGTCTCTCAATCTTGTATTCTTGGCAGGCAAAAAAACAAAGTGCTGGAGGAAGTCAGCAGGTCGGGCAGGTTCTGTGAGGGAATGGATAGGTGATGTTTTGGGTCATGACTGATGCAATAGGGGGGAGAAAGTAGATGCTGTCTGACATACTGAGTTCCTCCAAAATGGTTTTGCTCAAAATTCCAGCATCTGCAGTCAACTGTCTCCATTCTGTGATGGGCTTAGTTTAATATTGCATTCAAAAGAGAGTGATGCATCCTCTATTCTAATACAGTAAGGGCCTTGTTCACATGCTTTTCTTGGTTTCGTTTTATTTTCGTTTTTAGAGATACAGTGTGGAAACAGGCCGTTTGGCACACCGAGTCTGCACCGACCAGTGATCACCGCACATTAACACTATCCTACACACACATTATGGACGATTTTTACACATACCAAACCAATTAACCTACAAACCTGTACGTCTTTGGAGTGTGGGAGGAAACCGAAGATCTCGGAGAAAACGCATGCAGGTCACAGGGAGACGTACAAACTCCGTACACACAGCACTCGTAGTCGGGATCGAACCCGGGTCTCTGGTACTGTAGAGAACCAGCTGGAGTTACCTAGGTGTTCCAGTAAAGCTTGTTGGATTGAAATTTGACTGACTAAGGGGATCTCGAAGACAAGCTGGCTGAAAGCAAGGGAAGACCTGAGAGAGGGTTGTAGCTGTGGAGAGGGTGTTGCAACTAGAAAGAGTTGGGGCGTTAGAGCAATAGTAGCCTGGATTACTTTTATGGGATCTGGAGACACATAGAAAGCTGTTGGTGGTACATATATATGTTTTGTGATGTTTTTGGTAAAAATGTTTGTAGTTTTTGAGGTACTTTTTTCCATTAGATTGGTCCTGAAATAATTTAGCTTACTTTAGAGATCCAGCATGGAAACAACCCCTTGTCCATCGCATCCATGCTGACCATCGATCACCAGTTCAAACTAATTCTATACTATCCCATGTTCTTACTTCCTACACACACAATTTTGTTTACAGAGGCCAATTATCCTACAAACCTGCATGTCTTTGGGAAGTGGGAGGATACAAGAGGAAACAAAAGCGATCACAAGGAGAACATGCAAACTCCACATGGACATCCCCCAATGTCAGGATTGAACCCAGTTCTCTGGCGCTGTGCGGCAGCAGCACTACCAGCTGCACCCCTGTGCCCCTAAATTGAAAACACACCTTTTCCATGGTGCTTTCACTGCCCAAGCACCTTTTTATGTGGAAACTGAATTAATTATTAATCCTCTATTCATTTCATTGTTACCACATGGTTAATATCAATTTCATCGATTTTCAGCCACACTCTGCTTTTCAAACAACATCGGGCACTCTAAATAGCTGTTTATGCTGCATTCTACCGCAACAAGAAATAATTAGCAAGATCAAAAGAGAGCATAATAAATAGTTTACAATCCCAAAAGACGATTCTTCATCTTCTGTAGGAATTCTGTGATGTAGACGGCATAGCCTCCGAGCAATCACGCCATGGTTCTTCTGTAGATGTGTGTCAGCTACCAACTGCCAGCTGCAACACCAAGTGCACAGAGAGAGAGAGAGAGAGAGAGAGAGAGAGAGAGAGAGAGAGAGAGAGAGAGAGAGAGAGAGAGAGAGAGAGAGAGAGAGAGAGAGAGAGAGAGAGAGAGAGAGAGAAAAAAGGAGAGGAGAGGAGAGAGGAGCAATTATCATTTCTGGTTGCTGATCTTTCATCAGACGTTTCACTGACTTTCATGGACATTGCTGTAGGAAAGATGCCATTAAGCTGGAAAGAGTGCAGGGAAGATTTACAAAGATGTTCCCAGGACTCGAGGGCTTGAGTTATAGGGACAGGTTGAACAGGCTAAGACTTAGTCCCTTGAAGCGTAGGAGGCTGAGGGATGGTCTTAACCATATAACATATAACCATATAACAATTACAGCACGGAAACAGGCCCTCTCAGCCCTTCCAGTCCGTGCTGACCATTTGTTTTCCCCTAGTCCCATCTACCTGCACTCAGACCATACCCCTCCATTCCCTTCACGTCCATATACGTATCCACTTTAGTCTTAAATATTAAAATCGATCCTGCCTCCACCACTTCTGCTGGAAGCTCATTCCACACAAGAGGACACACAAGAGTCGTGTAGAGGTATATAAATTCTTGAGGGGTGAATGCACAGTTTGTCTTCCCAGTGTAAAGGAATCAAAAACCAGATGACATAGGTAAGGGCGGGAAGTTTTAATAGGAACCCAAGGGGCAAGCTTGAATGCGCTTGCCAATGGAAGAATTGAGGCAGGTACAATAACATTAACATTTAAAAAACATTTGATGAGGTGGATAGGAAGGATTTAGTGGGATATGGGCCACATGCGGTCAAATGGGACAATCTAAGATGGAGCATCTTGGTCGGCATGAACGAGTTAGGCCAAAGAGCCTGTTTCTGTGCTATATGACTCTATGACGTGGAATGTTAACTCTGCTTCTCTGTGCATATTGCAGTATGTTGACAATATTTTGTGATTCTCTCACATAGAACTGAAACATGCTGTCTTTGGGAGAACCAAATGCATATATCTTCAGTCCCTCGAGTTCTGCAATGTTTCTCTAAACCAGGCTGTGTAGAAAACTGCTGCATTGTCTTTGAAGGAGAGCAGAATGCCGAAAGAATGTTTGGTGGAGCGCCACATCCTAAATAACCCATAGTTAGTGAAGATGAAAGTCCAGACATCCTCTTCACCTATCTCCTCCCAATGAATGAAGAATATTGCAGCTCACTTGCAGGTTTTCCAGGTTTGTCACAGATGTAGCAAAGGAATAAGGAAAGTGTCCCTCGACATGGTAATCCCTTCCCTTCATAAGCACACATGTGCTTCACTGGACTGAAACAACAAATATATCTCCTCTACACCAGGAACAGAGATATTCTTTGTCATGGGCCCACATCACTTCCCATATAAACATAACAAATGCAATCTCAAAGAGTAGTGATTTCAGTAGCACTCTGGAGACGCTTTAAAAGACGGCAGATTATTTGTAAAGACTGCGAGTGCACCATTCCATTTAAATTATGTGTCTCGACTGTCTGAATAACTGGATTAAGCTGCAATCCTGTGTGACTCTGGGTTAAAAATTGTCATTGGATGAGAATGCAGTGAATAACCACAGAGCCTCACTCTTGCTTAACTTAATGAAATTCACTCAAGGCATGACAAGCAGTAGATTGTAACAAAGCCTTGGTTTAGTCCAAAGCCATTCACTGGGGAATAATTTACTGTGTGGGATTTGTAGGAAATGATTCTCTTCTGCACACCTCACAGCCAGGTGAGTTGTTTTGTTTTTTTCCCATTTATTCGTCCAGATGTTTTCGATGCACGTGCTCTATCCAGTAAAACATTTGTATGAATAGGTGGCCTTCTCAGGAAAGGGGAATCAAGAATTAGAGGGCATAGGTTTAACATGAGAGGGGAAAATTTTTGAAATTTAAAAGGAACCTGAGGGGCCACTTTTTCGTACAGACGATGCTGGGTATATGAGCGAGCTATCAGAGGAAGTAGTTGAGCAGCTACGATGACAACATTTAAAAGACACAGACAGGAGCAAGGATAGGAGAGTTTTGGAGGGATAAGGGAAAACATGGGCAAATGAGGCTTGCTTAAATGGGGCAACTTGGTCAGCAAGATCGAGTTGGACCAAAGTACCTATTTCCGTGCTGTTTAAACCAGGACTCTTAAGTAAATTAGATACTTTCACCAGTCCTATCCTCTGTATCTCATCCATCTAGGCGTTACTTCCTCTGACAGTATAGAAAATGTACCTCCTGACCTGCTGGGCAATTGTAACATTATTCCTTTATACTTCAGAATTCCAGCATCTGTAGACTTTTCCTCTTAGAATGTAATGTAAAAAGATTGCAGAGAAAAGTCAAAGCCAAGAGGCTATCTGAACTGACCTTTGCTGCAATTGGAGAGAAATTCAATCAGGATGGGTTAATACTGTGCTTCTCACACCTTACATTGCTCTTCTTCCCATCGACTGATGTGCAATTCTGGTTGCCTGGAATGTGCTGCCAGGGGTGATGCGGATGCCGATACGATAGTGGCATTTAAGAGGCTTGTAGATAGCACATGGATACGGATCATGTGCAGGCTGCGGAGATAGCTGTAACTTGGCATCTTGTTCAGCCAGGACATTATCACCAACGGGCCAGTTCCTGTGCTGTTCTGCAAAGGTTCTTGACTCTTACATTCGTTGTATTCATAAATATTTTTTCTGGCTTAATGTTAATACAGATATCACATCCCAGCACTACACACTGACTCACGGCATATCAGTTAACTGACTAGAATAAGCTAATTTTTCAAACATCTGACGGAACACATTATATACAGAGGAATCTGCCCATAACTCCAGACCACAGGGCTCCAGCATTGGAGACTGTGCCTATTTACATGTCTTCCACCACACAGACGACAATCTGCTGATAGGAGCACTGTAGATTGAACACTGGTGTTGCCAGAGGAGATGTTCTACTCTGTGTCCCCACACTTCCTTTTCTCTTATTTCTCTCACCAACACACTCCGCATGCGAATTTGCAGTAGCACGCCTTGTCTACTTCTGTTTCTGCTCTCCCTCAGCACCAAAGATGATACATTCATCTCTTTCTGTTTCATGCGGATGAAGTAAAGAAATATTTGCCAGTCAGAGAAATGTAACGTCACTTGGTCTGACCCCGAGAGGAAGAGTCCTCAGCTGGTGAATTCCCTGTATCCAGGTGATGGGACAGGGGGCCTGATGCCCTCGGTTGTCAGCTCCCAGAAGAGTCTGTGGGTCCACAGCTATGGAGAAATGTCGAGTACACTGAGCAGGCAATCAGCAAACCAGTGAACAAAGCTGGAGATCATGTCCATGACTGCCTTGTGGCAAGGTTTCTCACAAAGTGGGGAGATCATTCATTATACTGTCAGCTGCTGCAGTACCACAGTGAAGCTCACTGACACTATTACCGTGGCAGATTCGGTAGCATTTGTATTGGTATTGCTTTATTATTTCACGTGTACCACAATACAGTGAAAAGCCTTTGTTTGCGTACTATCCAGTCAAATCATACAATACGTGAGTATAATTGAGCCATACACAAGTAAAACAGGTAGTGCAAAGAGAACAATACCAGATTGTAGGATATAGTGTTACAACATTATAACGTTACAGTTACAAAGAAAGTGCAGATGAAAAAAAATAGTATAAGGGCTGCAGTGAGGTCGTTAGGAAGATCATGATACTAGCTTTAGCTTATGAGGGGACTGTTCAGTAATCTGGTGGTTACATGTTTTCATGCTTTTGTATCTTCTGCCCGATGGAATAATGGAGTAAAGCAAATGATTGGGGTGAAAAGGGTCCTTCAGTAGAGGATCCTGATCTCAGGTGCTGTCTGTGTGGAGTTTGCATGTTCTCCCTGTGACCACGAGGGTTTCCTCCGGGTGCTCCAGTTTCCTCGCACATCCCTAAGACGTGCAGGTTTGCAGGTTAATTGGACTTGAGTAAAATGGCTCAGAGTGTGTAGGAACTGGGTGCGAAAGTGGTCAAACATAGAACTAGTGTGAACGAGTGGTTGACGGTCGGCGTGGACTTGTTGGGCCTCGGGCCTGTTTCCATGATGTATCTTTCAATCAATCAATTTGTTGGTTGCTTTCCTGAGGCAGCGCAGAATGTAGACGGAGTCAGTGGGGGTAGGGATGGGGGTGGGTGGTAGTCTGGACTGTGTGATGGACTGGGCTATGTCCACAATTTTCAGTGTGGTTTTAGGCAGAGCAGTTGTCAAACAAGCTATGATGCATTCCAACAGGATGCTTTCTATGGTGCATGTTAGACATTGGTAAGAGACATTGGAGACATGCTGAACTTCCTCAGTTTTCTGATTTTCAACCCAAGGGAGCAGTATTTCCACTTCTGCATGTGGCCTATAGATATAAAGTAATGAGGTCCTTTAGGACTAGAGAGTTTATACAACTAAGGTTTCCATTTCACTACAAATAGGAAATCCTACTTATCTAAGTCATTCATTTTCTCAGAGTCCCAGAGAGCCTGTGGAATCAAATATACTCATTTACTGCAAGTCAGTAACCTATTTAGCAGAAGACACTTCACAGCAATTCACAAAGCGCAAACATCTGTGTTAAACCTATACTGGGATCTCAATACTGCGCTCTGAGTGTGATTTATAATCAAATTACAATAAACTAAATGGATGGCAGCTACTTTACATTCATCCTAAATATCCGCAGATCAAAAGCCAGTGATTTTGCTTTAATCTATAAATATATAATTGATATTTTTCTTTTGACAAAAACAAGGAACTGCAGTTGCTGGTTTACATAAAAACAAGACAGTGCTGGAGGAACTGAGCATGTAAGGCAGGAAAACATAGATAGGTGAAGTTTCATGTTGGGTCCTTTCTTCAGATTAAGTGACCTGACCCGAAATGTCTCCAGGCAGTGACGCCTGACCTGCTGAGTTACTCCAGCACTTTTGTTTTTGTTTTTTGCATATCTTTTGCCTGGGGGTCATGTGAGTTTCTGACACATGAACCAAATCCTACATTGAAGGATCTACAAACTAAACCACGGAGGAATCCCTTCAGGAATTATCATAAGAAATAAGACCGGGATAGACCGCATGGTGTCAAAGCCTGCCCCATCATTCAATAAGATCATGGCTGATCTGATGTTGTCGCCAGTTCTGCTCTCCTGCATTCCCCATAACCTTTGATCCCTTCTCCCCCAAATAGCTCAGCCTTGCATAATTTCAATGATTCAGTCTCCAGGGTAGAAAATAATTAAAAAAAACTCAAATTTCTTCATTGCCTTTTTAAAAGGACAACTCCTTGTCTGGAACCAATGCTCCTCCCCCCTCACCTAGGTCATTATTTTCCCATGAGGGGAAATACATTCTCAGAACCCATCTCCGCCCCCCCCCCCCCCCATACACACAAACCCCTGGTCACTTATTGATGACTTACATTGATTTAGACTTGGAAAAAGGAAATCAGAATTTCAACAATCAGAAAATCAACAATATGTTTTGTTTTAAGGATAGGGCATTGAAAACATATGAAAGGAATGAGATGAAATTCTGAGCATTCATTAGCAAATAGAAACATCTTGGTTGTCTAATTGCATTGCTGTCAGGAGCCTGAGAAACGTGGCCTCCAGGTTTTAAGAACCATCTTCTTCCCAGTAACCATCAGGCTGCACAATTGCACAACACTAACTTCAACCCTATCTCAGCAGTTATGATCTTATATGGAATGTGTTTCGATTGCCCTGAAGATTTCGGTTTTGCACGATTATGGTCTGGTGACCAAGTATTCCTCCTTTAAATTTATTGTGTTTTTTATGGCTGTATATTTATTTGTGTGTTATTATGTTTATGGGCCTATTAATCTGCAGCCAGTAATAATTATATTGTGTTAAAGAAGGAACTGCAGATGCTGGAGAATCGAGGGTTACACAAAAAGCTGGAGAAACTCAGCGGGTGCAGCAGCATCTAAGGAGCGAAGGAGATAGGCGACGTTTTGGGTCGAGACCCTTCTTCAGACTGGTCAGGGATCAGGGAAACGAGAGATATAGACGGTGATGTGGAGAGATAAACAACAATGAATGAAAGATATGCAAAAAAGTATTGATGATAAAGGGAACAAGCCATTGTAAGCTGTTTGTGGTGTGAAAATGAGAAGCTAGTGCGACTAGGGTGGGGGAGGGAGATAGAGATAGAGGGAATGCCAGGGCCCGAGGGCTGAGGGAGAGGTGGGAAGGGGAGGAGACAGCAAGGGTTAACAGAATTGAGAAAATTCAATGTTCAAGCCCAAAGGATGCAGACTCCCCAAGCGGAATACGAGGTGCTATTCCTCCAACTTGCGGTGTTGCTCACTCTGGCTGTGGAGGAGGCCCAGGACCAAGAGGTCGGATACGGAATGGGAGGGGGAGTTGAAGTGCTGAGCCACCGGGAGGTCGGGTTGGCTTTTGCAGACCGAGCGGAGGTGTTCGGCGAAACGATCGCCAAGCCTCCGCTTGGTCTCACCGATATAGATCATCTGGCATCTCAAGCAGCGGATGCAGTAGATGAGGTTGGAGGAGGTGCAGGTGAACCTCTGTCGGACCTGGAAGGACTGCTTGGGTCCTTCCAGGAATAATTATATTGTTCTATTTCCAGTGCATTAAAATTCCTTGAATCTTGACGCTTTCAAGCTAGTCTTCAGAAATGGCTCTGAAAGCTATTCAGTAGTATTGTAGTATTGTAACTGAATTGCATTAAAAGAATAAGGAAACTGGTAAGAAAGACGGCAGTGGTTTAAGTCACTTAAGGATGGCCAATAAATGCCAACCATCCACAAACTGAAATACAGTATGGGTAAACAAACAGTCATTAGAATCAATAGTCATAGAATCATACAGCATGGAAACCGGCCCTTCAGTCCAACTTGCCCATGCTGACTTATTGCAGAGGAAATGCCATTGCACATTGATGCCCTTAGCTTTCCCTACCTAATTGACTGTTAATCTCAGGTATTGGATAAAAGTGTAGATCAACTATGGAAATTGTAACTGATATTGTACTTTAAAGAGCTGTGAAATATTTAAGATCAGGTTACCAATGTTTGTTCTTGTAAAGAATGATGTTAAGAGATATGAGTGGAGGTTTATGAAGGAATTGTTGCATTCTGGGCTGGTTCACAAGGGAAGAGTTTATTATTGCATAGGCACAAGACGCAGATGCATGTATCTGTTAACCCGGACATTTTGGGGGGAACCACTGATGGAAATATCTCTTGAGCCAAGTTTCAGCTTGCAATGGATAATGAACAACAATGGTGCATTATTTGTACACCTTGTGAGTGTGTAGCCAGAGGAAGGAAATGTAATATTTGACAAGATACAGGAGGAAATCATTGCATTTGTCAAATTCATGAAAAAAACATGAGCACTTGTAGTTAACATAGAACATAGAACAGTACGGCACAGGAAAAGGCCTTACGGCCCACAAACTGGGCATGAAACCATGTTAAACTAATCTACTCTATCTGCACGTGATCTATATCCCTCTATTCCCAGCATATACATGCACCTATCTAAAAAATAGTGCTTATTCAAGATTTTGTCTCCACTATTTAATGGACTACTTACATTCCATGATGTAAATAACATTTCCAAATTAGATTTAAGTAATAAATGTTTAAACAAATTACAATAACTGATCCTGTTGGATGTTATATATTTGCATTAGAACCAATTTTAACTCCATACATTCATATAATCTACTCCCACATGAAATGCAGCAGTCCTAATAATACTGTAATAGCCATCTATTATAGTACTTTTAAATGTAAAAATAGATTATTGTGAAGTGCATAAATAATTATGGTGCCAATGCTTTGCAATTTGTTTTCATTCAGTGCTATTTGAAACATAATCCTAGCTTATGTTTATTTCCACTTTTAATGACTTAGAATAATTAAAGATGTGAAGTTAATAGCAACTTGTATTTGTACATTCCCCCGTGTCTCAATTAGTTTACCCCAATACAGTGCGATTGAACTGCAGCTGTTAACTTGTATGAAGAATACAGTACCTAAAGTGTGCACTACATTCCAAGCAAAAGCAGGGTAATGACCAGATTTTAACAATGTTATTGGTTGGCCAACATTTCCCAGAACAGTGGGAGGAATAGTAAGATTAAATGAGAACTTACCAGTTTGAAGTTTGATCTTTATTTTATGAGGAGTCGAGTTGAGGGACTACGTGCCCTCCGCTCCCACCCTCATAGATCTCATCTGGTAGTTCTAGTTTTATCATCTTACCATTATACTTCAGTCATTGTTAGCTGTGAATTCATTCCGCTGCTTTGAAGATTGACGCACCAACGGCTGTACGGGCTTCTATTCACGTAGTCCCTCAACTCGACTCCTCATAAAATAAAGATCAAACTTCAAACTGGTAAGTTCTCATTTAATCTTACTATTTTACTTCGGAGTCACGTGAGTGACTACGTGAAGACTTCAAAGCACTGTGAATTCACGCCGCAGACCCAAATCCGACGTTCACACTGCCTGGATTGACTCAAAGTCGTTAGCAATCAATCATGCATCAATAATAACATTTGTTAAACGAATAACAGTTTATTTACAAACAAAATCATAAGAAACTCCTCTAACTCAGGGGAAACTATAATATTACTGAAACCAGAATCAGCAAACACCCCGAGCCTTGAAATCGGCTTGTGATAAAACCTCTGAATAGTTAGCTCACTGGACCATCCTGCGGCCGTGAGGATATGGTCTATTGGCAAGTCCATCGCCCTTGCCGCGGAAGTTGATGCCGCCCTGGTGGAATGAGATTTGAATTTATCAGTATCAATTCCTGCACTTGCCAGGACCTGCTTTAGCCACCTTGAAATCATTTGCACCGACACCTTACTGTGTGGTTTTTTGTGACTAATAAACAAAGCCAACTCTGTTCCTCTCAGAGGTTTAGTAATCTCAATGTAACGAGATAAATATGAGACTACACACAAGCGATCATCTGCGGGGTATGCTGAAAACACAATCTTACATCCTGTCATGCCTCTTCTATTATGTTTAAGCAAATCATAGACATAAAATATAATGGCATCTGCCGACACATGCATTATATCTAGCCGTAGCTTTTGCAACGTTTGTACACGTTGAGCTGAAACCAACGCCATAAGCATGACCACCTCATAGTTAATTTGGCTATAGATAGGCTTGTAACCGGAGCCCACTGGCGAAGAACCATAAGAACCTCACCCACATTCCAAATACCGGCATACCTGGGTTTAGGAGGATTAGAATTGAAAACTCCCTTCATGAATCGTGAAACTAACGGATGTGTCCCTACTGTATGCAATTCTGCATTCATAGGTAAATAAGAAGACAGAGCACTTCTGGCTGAATTAATCGCACTGTAACTTAATTTTTGGCCGAAATAAAGAGTTGACAAAACTCCAATTCGTCTGTGATCCCTGCAGTGTGATATACAATATTCTGCTGTAGGCAGAATTGCTCCCACTTCCTTATATAGGTGATATATTTTTGCTGTGTACTATCCCTGCAGACCAACGTGAGAACATCCACAGTCCGATGAGACAGTCCTCTCCCCAGGTATGGCCTCCTTAAAATCTGCAAATTAACAGATCAATACGATCATGTAAAGGATGTTGATCCCCAGTGACTGGATTTACCAGTAGATTTTTATTCTTGGGAATAATCATGTAAGGCTCCCTGGCCATTTGTAATACAACAGGAAACCATGCTTGTGTAGGCCAATCTGGCACTACCAATACCCCTGAAACAGAGTCCTCCTTGATCTTTTGCAAACATCTGCTGATGAGACAGAATGGAGGAAATACATACACAAACATTCCTCCCCAATGCAGCAAAAACGCATCCACTGCTACTGCCCCAGAATCTGGTTCCCATGAAACATATCTAGGTAACTAATGATTTAATCGAGATGCAAACAAGTCAATATCTGGCAATCCATGCTGAACAATCATTTGGTTAAATACATCCTGATTTAACATCCATTCAATGTTGTTATTAAACTGACGTGACCTAATGTCAGCTACAGTGTTGAATCTTCCTGGCAAACAAAGTGCTGAAAGCCAGATATTTTGGTCAATACACCAGCTCCAAATCTGGTTAGCCAGTCTATCACAAGACTGTGACTTAACTCCACCCATGTGGTTTACATATGCCACTGCTGTGGTGTTGTCAATCTGGACCTGCACATGCAAGTCCCTGCTTTTAGAACAATAAACTTTGAGCCCATACCAGGTGCCCAACAACTCTAAATAATTAATCCCTCTTAATTGAAAAAGCGATGTCTCATCCACATTCCATCTGCCTCCACAACGAGAAGACATATCTGTTGCACCCCAACCCAGTTCACTTACATCAGTCTGTAATATCAGTGACGGTGGTTCCACCAAAACCTTCCTAAACTTTTTGAAACATGTAATACCCACCATTGTATGTCAGCAATCGCCCCAGCTGACAACTGCATTGGCCTATCAAAATGGCCCCTTTGTATTCTCAGTGCCTGTTCCTTTGATCGTTGTAATTGTTGATAATGCAGAGGACCATACTGCACAGCTGGAAATGCTGCAACAAACTTCCCAATTAAACTGGCTACTTGTCTAATCGAAGGCCGTTGTTCTCCAACGAGATTAACACAGTCCTCAATTAACTGATTCAATTTATCCCTGGGCAAAGTTACCAACATGTGATTGGAATTAATGGTAAATCCCAGATAATCAATAATTTGGACTGGTGATAATTTAGATTTATCTGGGTGAATAACAAATCCCGTTTGTTCAAAAGTGATTTTAACAACTGAAACTGATGATTGAGTTTCAGCATGAGTCTTTCCAACAATCAGAATATCATCTAAATAGGCCATTACCACATGCCCCTGAGCTCTAAGTAATGCTAACACAGGTTTTACCAATTTAGTAAATAATCTAGGAGCTGAAGTTAATCCATTCGGCAATGCCCTGAATTGCCACAGCTCAGTCATCCAAATAAATTTCAAATATCTTCTATCATCACCATGAATAGACACTGAGTAATACGCATTCTTTAAATCAATGGTTGCCATATAATACCCTTTGGACACTAGATGTTTGCCCGTGGTAAAGGTCTCCATTTTGAAATGCCTATAACAAACAAATTTGTTCAAACTCGATAAACTCGTCGCAGAAAATGACCTGTGGTAAAAAAATTTAAAATACCTAACCTCCGTTTAAACTTACCGCTTGGAGGAGCGCTGCTGCTCCAACCGGCCGACTGCACCAACGTCTAACGTCATGATGCACCAACGGCTGTACGGGCTTCTATTCACGTAGTCACTCACGTGACTCCGAAGTAAAATTACCATGCTTTTCTTTAAATAGTAGCTTTGGCACAAGCTGGCTGCTGTGTTCACTCCATTATAGCAGTGATTACACTTTCATTTTCATTTAGTGATTATAAGTTATAAAATGCTTTGGGATGGTCTCAAAGGAATTTGAGAGATTGGCATATAAATTAAATTTGTTTGGTGGATATACTAACATTTTAGTACTATTGCTATGAAGCCATTTCTCACTGGGGAGTGCTGCAGAACAGAGAAACCTTGGCGCATAGGTACATTGTTCCATAAAAATAGAGACACAGTTGATAAGGCGGTGAAGAAGGCATTCGGCATGATTGTCTTCATTGGTGTATTGAGTGCAGGAGTCGGGGCGCCGTGTTACAGCTGTACAAGACGTTGGTAAGGAGAGCTGTGAACATTCCTGGTCGCCATCCTATAGGAGGGGATGTCTGGAAATAGTATAAACGAGATTTATGGGGATGTTACTGGGTCTGGAAGATTTGAGTTGTAAGAAGTTGCTGGGTAGACGAGGAATTCTTTTCTCTGGAGGCTATGAAGCTGAGGGGTGACATTATTGATATTTATAAAATGATGAGGAGCATTAATAAGTTGAATATCAAGGTTTTCCCCATTGTAGGGGATATACCAGAGGCCATAGGTTTAAAGTGATAAGGGGAAAGATATGAAAGGGATTTGAGTGGCAACTTTTTCACTCAGAGGATGGTGGGTATATGGAATGAGTTGCCAGAGGAAGTGTGGAGGCGGATAGAATCACAACATTTAAAAGACACTTGGGCAGGTACATGGACAGGAGAGGTTTGGAGGGATATGGGTAAGATTTCCAGAAGCTGCAGATTTACTTTTATCTCAATTTATCTAATATACATTTGTTCCTGGTAAAGTGACTGCACCAATAGGAATTTCTTGAGGGAACAGATAAATAGCAAATCATGGGCTGTACTATGGAGCAATAAACAGCCTTCTGTAAGTAGAGTCGTTGGCGTACTTTCTTGGCCGGAGTGTCAGTGATTGGAGTGGCACATATTGTTGGTGATACAGCTAGGAATGAAGTTCTCAGTCATCTCCACTTCAGCATGGTTGATACAGTCTGGAGTATGTACTTCATATTGCTCTTTGAAGTAGATGGTCAGCTTTTTCTGCTGACGTTGAGGGAGTAGTTGTTGTCTTGACACCATGTTACTATATTCTCTATCTCCTTCCTGTACTCTGCCTAGTAAATGTTCGAGATCCAGCCTACTATAATAGTGTCATCCGTAAACCTGTGATTGGAGTTAATGCAGAATTTTGGCCAGCTGTCCTGAGCGTACAGTGAGTACAGTCAGGAGCTGAGAACCCAGTCTTGCAGGTCACAAGCGTTCAGAGTTATCGCAGAGAATGTTTTGTTACCTATCCTTACAGACTGTGGTGCATTGGTGAGGAATTCAAGGATCCAGCTGCAGAGGAGGTTGCTGAGTCTTAGGTCCAAAAATCTGGAGAAGTGTTTGGTTGGAATTATAGTGTTGAAGGCGGAGCTGATTAAGATGCTTGATTCATAGTCTAGAAGCCTGGAGTAATGTTCTGGAAAATAAAAGTTCAAATCCTATCACGACAGCTGGAGAATTTAATTTCAATTAGAATTTTTAAAAATAATTAAGTTTATGCTGCTCATGAAACTACTGGGGTATGGTTAAAGGTCCATCTGGTACATTAATGCCCTTTGGGGAAGGACATTTGAACTCGCTGCCCTGGTCTGGCTTAAATGTGACCCACAATCGCTAAGGCTTTTACCTGCCCTTTAACATGGCTTCCAGAGCGCTCAGTTATGAGCACCAGCTCGTCAATGATAATTAGAGTTAATTATTACATGCCGACCTTGCCAACAATGCCCCACATCACATGAAGATATGCAAAATAATTAGGGCAGCTGGACTCAAAACTTACAGCAATATTAACAGCCTCCTTCTTGCACAGTAGACACCAGTGAATCTCCTCGAAAGTAAAGCACACACAGCTGTAGTACCCGTCAAGCCAATTCATTTTCGTTGATGGCATAAGTCTTGTGTAGGAACTTGAAAACCAAAATCTGTGTAGGTTTAAACAGACACACACATGTCCAGAATACCTTCATGTAATTTTCCTGCTCTGGTTTCACCTGAGTGGTCGTAGGAAGAGCACAGATGTACTGAAAGGAAGGCAGAATAAACAGATGATGGAGTAGGGAATAGAGGGTTACACTGATACTGACTGATTGAAAGATACACCATGGAAACCGGCCCTTCAGCCCACCGAGTCCAAGCCGACCATTGATCACCAGTTCACAGCAGTTCCATGTAATCCCGCTTTCTCATCCACTCCCTCCACATAAGGGAAGATTTACAGAGGCCAATTAACCTACAAACCTGCACGTCTTTAGGATGTGGAAATAAACCGGAGCACCCAGTAGAAACCCATGTGGTCACAGAGAGAACATGCAAACTCCACACAGACAGTAGCTGAGGTCAGGATTTCTGGCGCTGTGTGGCAGCAGCTCTATTATAATGGAGAAAAAGCAACAGTGGAGCATAAATGTCAGCCAGGGCTCAATGGGCTAGATGGCTGATTCAATACTATAGGTCCATATCATCCTCATGGCCCTGTCTCACTGTGCGAGTTGACCCACGAGGTACCCCGAGTGACAGACTCGTGGCTGTGCACGAGACTGCAAGTTTATGATCAAGTGTGTAACCGAGTTCCCACGGGTATGTCATTGCTGCGATGTTCCTAGTTCCTCTCCCGAGTTAGCAAGTTCCTCTCCCGTTACTCTTGAGCCAACCGTGAATGAAGGTATGTTTTAATAAAGCAACAATGTTAAAATACATCTCCATCCTGTGGTTTTGAGTTATTTCAGCGCGGCGGCATCTATTGATATGACCTACAATGGGAAAACGCACCCTCCAGTAACCAAGCATTTCTTGTTGTTTTATGTTTTTAAATACTTTTTTGCAATGGATCTCTATTTTAAATAATTTTAAAAAAGGAAGCAGCCCGGGTGACTGACATTGAGCGGCCGCCGGGACCCGACAGCAGACACACACACACACACACACACACACACACACACACACACACACACACACACACACACACACACACACACACACACACACACACACACACACACACACACACACACACACACACATAGAGAGAGAGATACACACAGACAGCTGCTGGCCACCACTTCAGAGGAATGAAGCAGCTCGGGTGACTTTGAGCGGCCACCGGGACCCGACAGCAGACACACACACAGATACACACAGATAGACAGAGAGGGAGAGAGAGAGACACACACACACACATACACACACACACACACATAGAGAGAGAGATACACACAGACAGCAGCTGGCCACCACTTCAGAGGAATGAAGCAGCTCCGCGGATCAGGCAGCATTTCTGGGGAGATGTTTCGGATCGGGACCCTTCTAACGAAACGACACCCACCCTTTTTCTCCACAGACGCTGCCTGACCCACTGAGTTACTCCGGCACTTTGTGTCTATCTCTGGTATAAACCAGCATCTGCAGTTATTTGTTTCTACTTAGGACAGTTAGATGTGGTGGTTAGGACGATGGTGATAGAAAAAGCTGCAACTATTGTCATCTTGGGCAAAACACGAAGCACTCAGGGGGTCAGGCAGCTTCCGTGGAGAGAATGGAGGGGGACGTTTCCTATTGGGACCCTTCTTCAGACCGATGGTGAAGAATGGTCATTCCGAAGAAAGGTCGCGGCCTGAAATGTCGCACTCCATTGCCTGACCCACCGAGCTCTTGTTCACCAAGCACTTGATGATTTGCTCATGGTGGGTTGCAACGTTTATGGAATCCTTGCTTTCATTAACCGAGGCTTAGAAGAGTCTATTGATCCCAAGAACTTTAGAGGGAGTGCGGGCATCAGAAGCAAGTGAGTTTGACGGGAGCGTGGGAGCCGCACGCAGCGATTGGAATATTGTTCGGGAAGCCGAACCCAGCGTGAGAGAATGAACACGGGGGGTATTGGGTCCCAACAGGAATAGGTTAAAGGCTTGAAGAGAAGATGGAGACAGAGACACTCACATTCAACAAGGACAGTAATTCTGCTATAACACGATCGTTGCTTTGCGAAGTAACGTTGTTTTTGTAATAGAAAATCATGTTATCGAAACAATCGTAGCAATGGGTAAAAGGTGTTTCACGCTTGCAATAATCAAGTTATTTTCCTGTGTGATTTTACAAACATGGTCTTTTGAATAACTATAAATTTATTTATGTTACTGCAAGCTAAAATACTAAAGGTTGTGTGTTACATTGTTTAATAGAGTTTCGTTGTTCAAATATCAATGGAAGCGATTGTTTGTCAATTTCTATGATTATTATAGTGAGAGTTGGGCTCCGGTGATCGGGTTGAACATGAGATCATGGTGTCTCGTCACTGCTGGAAGGCGACATGGAAGCATTTTTGTCTGCTTGCAAATTTCCAAACTAACTGTAGTTCCCAACTTGAAGGGCCCGTTTCTGTGCAGTATGAAGCAATAATGAAAACAGAACAGTACAGAAGAGCCAGGGTGTGTAGGAAGCACAGGCAGAACAGGGGCAGAGGGACAGGAGCAGAGGCTGTATGTGTGGGGAACTAGTGGTACGTCCCCAACTCTACCCCCACTCTACAACTCTTCCTCTCACCACACAGACCAAACTCCCCACCATTGACTACAACTGCATTTCATGCTGCTTCGGGAAAGCAGCCAACTTAAGTAAAGACCTTTCCTACCCGGGCCATTCCTTTCGCTCCCCGCTCCCATCGGAAGAAGAAACAGAAGCTGCGCGCATCAGTAGAATCAGGAATGCATTCATTCCCTCTGTTATCAGGCTTCTGAATGATCCTTCCATAAGTTGGGGGACCATCCGATTCTCTCTACCTCATTGTGTCCATTGGACTTTGTCTCTGAAATTCAGCGCTAAAGTATTGAAAACGACAAGATCTGCATTTTGTCTCTGTCCCGATCTATGTACTTGAATTTAGTTTACTTCTATTTATGTATAGTATGATCTGATTTGACTGCATAGCATGCTAAACATAACTTTACACATGAAAGTAATAAATCTAAACCGAATGTTCTTTGTATCGGGTAGTTGTGCATCGTCGGGGCGAGTTTGTCGGCAGCAAGCATCTTTCTGAAAGCAATGAATGCTGAGGGCAAACCTTAACAACCTGAATACGGACTTCCAGAAGGGTCTTGACAAAGTCGCAATACGTGGTGTAAAATGAATATTGAAAGCATGTCCATGAGGTCAACAAAATATTACACAATCTTGTAAATGCTTGTGGGAAAGTGAATAGTGTCCCCCCATCCCCCCCCCCCCCCCTTTCCAGATCACAGTCACAGTCATCGGTAGCCACAGTCACCCGTAAATAAACCCACTACATACAATATGCGACTTTTTATGATCATGGATGACAATCCATTTAACCTCAGTGCAAATTCAAATGAAGGTTCCTGCTCCCGCCTTCTGCTGTCACTTTCAATGCCGCTACTATTGGAGTCTGGCCTCGGGTAACTCCATTCCCACCTGGGAAATGAAAAGTTTCCATTGACGGTGCCACGGTAGACTCACGAGTCACTAAGATAAACGCACGGGGCCACTACGTTATTACAACGAGTTTAAATGTTTCCATTTTTAACGTGAACAGTTAATTTGACTCGTGGAAAAAATCAAACATGTTTGATTTTTTTCACGAGTTAACAAGTTTCCCGAGTACCTGCCGTTAGCCCCACGAGTCGCTAAGTTGCTCGTGCGAGTTCCGACGTTCCCGCTACGTGATCACCACGAGTGAAAACTCGGGGTCACTCGTGGGCCAATTCGCACAGTGAGACAGGGGTTTAACTTTGCCTGTGCAATCCTGTGTATAATAAAATACAACTTTCACGCCCAGATGATCATATCTATTGCAATTAGATCTGATTTAAATAAGTAAATCAACTGCAAATATCTGTCTTTCTCATTATAGAAACATGGTGACTTTTGATCAACTATCAAACTATTTTTGTATTATAAATCCGTTATGACTTTTGTGAGAAATATGATGGAGCCAATCCAAAGGTCAGTCAAAATCTCATCTCAACACCCAGAGCAATTAACTATTGACCCAAATGCAGAATAGCTTTGTTCTGCATTCAAAGGTTGAGGTCAGGCCAAATTCCTCTTTAATGATACATATCAAATGTCCGAATGTGCACATAGAACTAGAAATCCCGTAAAAGCAGTGAGGTAATAGGTAATACTCAACAGGTCAGGCAGCTTCTGTGGAGAGTGTTTCCAAATATGGTTTTTACTTTCATATTCTCAATCCTTAATCCTCATTGATTTCTCCTATCTCCTTGCAGCACAGACAAAGGCCATTTGACATGGAGTATAAGTGTGCTCTCTAAGCAATACTATCCCCGCTAATTTTCTCTGTAACCTATTCGCCTCACATACCTTTCCACTTTGCCCCTCCAGCCCTATTAAGCCACTCGGCTACACCCGAGGAGCAATTTACATAGAAACATGGAAAATAGGTGCAGGAGTAGGCCATTCGGCCCTTCAAGCCTGCACCGCCATTCAATATGATCATGGCTGATCATCCAACTCAGTATCCTGTACCTGCCTTCTCTCCATACCCCCTTATCCCTTTAGCCACAGGGGCCATATCTAACTCCCTCTTAAATATAGCCAATGAACTGGCCACAACTACCTTCTGTGGCAGAGAATTCCACAGATTCACTACTCTCTGTGTGAAAAAAGATTTTCTCATCTCGGTCCTAAAAGACTTCCCTCTTATCCTTAAACTGTGACCCCTTGTTCTGGAGTTCCCCAACATCGGGAACAATCTTCCTGCATCTAGCCTGTCCAACCCCTTAAGAATTTTGTAAGTCTCTATAAGATCCCCCCTCAATCTTCTAAATTGGGCATTAACCTACCAACTTTCGGATATGGGAGGAAACTGGAAGAACTGGGTGATACCCTCGTGGTCACGGAGAAAACGTGCAAACTTCACACAGGCAGCACTGGAAGTCAAGGTTCAATATGGGTGGCTGTAGCTGTGAGATGGCGGCTCTACTGGCTGCATCACTGTGCTGACCTTGTTAATTACATTTCTCATCCTCCAAATAATTTCTTGCTGCCCCACAAGCCAAAACTGAAAGTAGAACGGTACGGAGAAATTCTGTGTGCGCCGCAAGATGCACCAATCCATTAGAATACCATCTGTGGAGATGCAAAGATTGTAGGTGCTGGAATCTGGAGCAACAAACAATCTGCTGGAGGAACAGCAGGTCAGGCAGCATCTGTTGATGGAAAGGAATGGCTGACGCTTCGCTTTAATACCCTGCATGAGTCCTGTCAGAAAAATACACTTACCAATTTGTACAGGTATACCATTGAAAACATCGTATTGAGATACATCACAGCTTGGTTTGACCACTCATCTGAACTGGGCATGTGGCCACTTTTAATGCACGTGTCAATTCAGATCTTCATATGCCTGTGAATGCATTACCCTGGATCAGATATGGGCTGAATCAGACAAGCTGATAGAGCTGCTGCTTCACAGTGCCAGAGACCCGGCTTCGTTCTTGATCTTGGGTGTTGTCTGTGTGGGTTTCAATCCGGGTCGGTTTCATCCCTGTGCGGGTTTGTAGGTGAGTTGGCCTCTGTAAATTGCCCCGAGTGTGTAGGGAGTGGATGATAAAATAGAATAACATTGTATTAGTATGAATGGGTACCCGACAGAATTGTCTGGCTCCAACAGAATGTACATGTTATGCTCCTGCCACATGCAAGAAGAAGGGTAGAACTGGCCATTCATGATTTTATTTAACTTCACCACAAGCTGCTGCAGGACTGCTTGCTCCTACTCTCAACCCGTGAAGAGGAAAATCTGACTGTTTATATGCAGTGCATCGGAGATATGCATGAACGAACCAGTGCCAAGGTTGACTTGTGTGATATAATAACTGCAAGACTAAGGAATTAATGCATTTCCATTGTCACTCGAGGAGTTTATTGCTGCTCCCACACTCCAAGATTACTTTCTAATGTGAAAGACAGTGTAGTCAGCCAAGATAATTGCCCATAAATAATCGCTTACTCTACAGAAGAGGATAATGATACACCTCAGTGCACAAATCTCACGACTTTATGAAAGCTGGAGGTCATCAGTCAAATATTTTCTTGAGGGGAATGAAGCTGAAGTGCTGATCATTTTACTGAGCAACAAGCGAACACCGAGGCTCACGGTGAGGCTGCGGAGGTACAAAATATGATTCACTCCGGC
The DNA here is from genome assembly GCA_035221665.1 of Okamejei kenojei. NCBI lineage: Eukaryota > Metazoa > Chordata > Chondrichthyes > Rajiformes > Rajidae > Okamejei > Okamejei kenojei. The sequence goes on along the minus strand of CM069159.1, from coordinate 28,620,636 downwards.
TAATGAAATGCAGGACAAAAGACTTATACTTATATAGCACCAGTGCATTTTGTTGTGATGGTAAGTGATTTCACAACATCAGCCTGTTTCTGCCCGGAATGCCGGCTCACTTCCACCTTGCATGACCCTGTCAGCACCTGGGTTACGAGATGGAGATTGTATAATATTTTATGTATATAAAAAGTTTAAAAGTCATTATTTTGTTTTCTGTCCAAAGCAACATGTATGTTTAATCTCTTTAATTTCTCCCTACTCCGTTCATCTTTAATCTCTCTTCGTATATATTTAATCTCACCCTACTGCGATATCTTTAATCCCTCCCTACTCCATTCTGAGGTATCCACCTGCTTCAAGAAGACCGCCATCATCTCAGTGCCAAAGAAAAGCAAGACCTCATGCCTAAATGACTACCGTCCTGTGGCTTGAACATCCACCATCATGAAATGTTTTGAGAGGCTAGTTACAGAATGCATTAAATCCAGTCTACTCACCGGACTTGACCCACTGCAGTTCGCCTACTGCCTCAACAGGTTCACGGACGATGCCATGGCCCTAGCCCTACAATCATCCCTAGAACACCTGGAAAAGAGAGACACCTACGTCAGACTCCTATTCATAGACTACAGCTCTGCGTTTAATACCATTATACCATCCAAGCTTATCACCAAACTCACGGAACTTGGTGTCAGCACTCATCTCTGCAACTGGATCCTCGACTTCCTGACTAACAGGCCCCAATCAGGGAGGACAGGGGACAAATCATCCTCCACGATAATCTTCAACACTGGTGCTCCACAAGGCTTCGTTCTCAGCCTCCTTCTTTACATCTTGTACACCCACGACTTCACATATCCACCAGCGGTACACGTATCCCAGTTTCCATTGATGGCGCTGAAGTAGAGATGGTTGAAAACTTCAAATTCCTAAGAGTCAATATCACCAACAATAGCTCCTGGACCACCCATATTGATACAACGACCAAGAAAGCACACCAACGCCTCTACTTCATCAGAAGGCTTAGGAAGTTCGATGTGTCCCCGACAACTCTCACCAACTTCTACTGATGCACCATAGAAAGCATTTCATCAGAATGCATCACAGATTGGTTTGGCGAAAGCTCCATCCAAGTCCGCAAGAAATTGCAGCGAATTGTACATGGAGCCCAGACCATCACGCAAGCCAACATCCCTTCCATTGGCTCCATTTATATCTCACACTGCCTCAGCAAAGCCAGCAGCATAATCAAGGATGAGTCACACCCTGGCCACTCCCTCTTCTCCCCTCTCCCATCAGGCAAAAGGTACAGAAATGTGAAACCGCACAGCTCCAGATTCAGGGACAGTTTATCCTCAGCTTTTATCAGACAACTGAATCATCCTGCCACAACTAGAGAGCAATGGTAAACCACTATCTACCTCTTTGGTGACCCTTGGACTATCCTTGATCAGACTTTACTGACTTTACCTTGCACTAAACGTTATTCCCTTATCATGTATCTATACACTGTAAATGACGTGATTGTAATCATGTATTGTCTTTCTGCTGATGGGATAGCACGCAACAAAAACATTTCTCTGTACCTCGGTACACGCTAAACTGACTTATTAATCCTGCGGGTAGGCAGCTTTTTATCTCCAAAGGAAGCATTGCAGAGGACATTTTGGAACATCCAAAAGCACTTTATGCTAATTAAATATTTCTGGGATATATTCCCCATTGTAATTTGTTTAGGTTAAAATTTATTACTATTGTTACATGTACCAAGGTACAGCGAAATGCCTTATTTTGTATGCTATATAATCAGATCAGATAATACTGTGCATAAATACAATCGTCAAACTTAAGTACAATAAATAGAGCAAAGGGGAAGGTACAGAATGCAGAATATAGTTCTCAGCATTTAAGTGCATCAGTTCCAGAGATGAAGTCCAATGCGAGCGATGGGGTAGAGATGAATTGGACAGTGCCCTAACTTATGGAAGGACCGTTCATAAGCTGGATTACAAAGGGGAAGAAGCTTTAGACTTTTAGACTTTAGAAATAGCGCCCAAACATGTCTTTCAGTCTACCGAGTCCACGCCGATCTGCGATCACCCAAATACGAACACTATCCAACACATTTGGGGAGAATTTTACTGAACCCAATTAGCCTACAAACCTGTACAACTTTGGAGTGTGGGAAGAAATCGGAGCACCCGGAGAAAACACACGCGGTCACAGGGAGAACGTACAACCTCTGTCCAGACAGCACCCCTCATCAGGATTGTACCCGGGTCTCTGGCGCTGTAAGGCAGCAACTCTACCTCTGCGCCACTGTGCTGCCCCACACCACTGTGCCATCCACACAATGTTCCTGAAGCTGTTCCTGGAATTTAGGAATGTGGTTGATGGTTTGTGCAGAGCAAGCTCCCATAGCGACAACACCTTAGTGAGCAAACATTGTGATGTTCTGCCGCTTCTGCAGTACGAATATGCGACGTTATACTATGCTTTTGATATTGCTTGACAGATTGGACTTGGCCCACATTTAACAGTCATCTGCTAACGCACAGCAACAGCACTTCCTTGGTGCCAACCTAAGGCTTGTGGTCAAATTTATGGAAGTGTAGGTATGCTCACATCTCACTGATTCATTCCAGGGAGTAAAGCTAATAGAACTATGGCAACCTTCACACCGTGCAACATGCATTTCTTGCAAGTGAATATTTTATATTATTTATGCTTAGAAGTAATCATTCATTGTACTTTATGCATTGCACAAAGAGACAAAAATTTATATTGCCTAATATTTTCATTTAACATTATTTTGATTTGTTGTTCAAGGAAATATTTGTAAGATCAGACAGGACATCTTTTTCTATTTGATATTTTTGCCTCTGTTGGGTCGCATTGCAGGTGAGCAATGTTGCTTCTACCCTAATTGACAGCCAAGGGGTGGAAAGTACAGATGCTCAGTCCTCATTCTCTTTTATCTCTGCTCATCAGTGGAACAAAGCCCAGTGTTGCAAAGCTACCTGCAGTATTTGGATGGGTGACACATGGATATTGTAGTTCGCAATGAAAATATTTGCACAGTCGTCTACATGTCAGGAGAAACATCTCTCAACATTTCCAACCTTCCTTGTTTCTCTTTATTCTTAAAAGTCATGGAATGTAATTTATTCCTTGCTCTGTCCAACACTCTTTCCCCACAAGACATAAAAAGAGCACTCTCTTTTAATTTCAAGCCTTTGGGATCTTGATTAAATAATCATCAAATTAACTTAAAATATAGACAGAGAAGAAATCACATTCCCAATTTAAACCTGTTTCAGAATAAGAATTACTTTAACATCTCACCTCTGGCTGTTATATTCCCACTATTTTATCAGCTCCAGTGTCATATGTCCTTCTTAGAGTGTGCAAAATTTATTGAGGTCAAAAGATCATCAACTTAACAAGGTGAACTGTTATGATGAATTACTGGCAGCTTATTCAGATATGTGGGTGGATAATGTGATCCCCATGAAGCAGCAGAAAGCCTTTTGCTCTTTGGATGTTGCCTGTGTCTTCAGTGAATGCCCTCTTGCTTTAATCTGGGGGCAGCCCTTCCAGCCTCCGATGCACAACACACTTTTTGAAGTACTTAGGACACCCCACGCTGTCAGATGTGAAACACAGCAAAAAAACATGGCCTAATCTGAATTTGACAGTGTGCAGAAATGTCCCGACCTGAAACATCATCGGTCCATTTCCCCCACAGATGTTGTCTGACCCGCTGAGTTCCTCCAACACTTTGTGTTTTGCTCAACGATACGATTCGATACGATGAAAACTTTATTTATCCCAGGAGGGAAATTGGTCTGCCAACAGTCATAAAACGCAACAAGATACGTGAAACATGAAATTAAATGGACGAGTAGAAAGTCTAGGATTGGGAATGTGCAAAGATTGGGGAAGAGTGGGGAGGGGGGGGGGGGGGGGGGGGGGGGGGTGGTGGGGTCAGTCTACCTCATGACAGAAGGGGGAGGAGTTGTACAGTTTGAGAGCCACAGGGAAAAAGGATCTCCTGTGGCGTTCTGTGCTGCAAAGCTTCCAACATCTGCAATTCCTTGTGTCTGCCATGTTTTATGATGTTTTATGTGACAGAGTAACGCACTGGTAATAAACTGCCCTGCATCTCAGTAATATCACGACAAGGCTGGAGATCATGGACCGAGATCAATGCTGAAAACTGGATCCATAGCCACGTGCAAAGGTGTTGAAGGCATCTGCAAAATGACTCCAGGCTGGAGGGCCGGTGGCTCAGAAACAAGCTATACTCTGTGAACATAGAACAGTACAGCACAGGAGCAGGCCACTCGGCCCACAGTGACTATGTCAAATATGATGCCATGTTAAACCATTCTTCTCTGCCAGCATGTAATCCATATGCATCCATTCCATGAATTTCCAAAAGCCTCTTAAAAGTCACTGTCATATCTGCTTCCACCACCACTCCTAGCACACATCCCAGACAACCACCACCCTATGTGTACAAAACTAGTCCCACACATTCTCTTAAACTTTGCCCCTCTCACTTTAAAGCTATGCCCATTAGTCTTTCTCATTTCCACCCTAGGAAATAGGTTCTGAATGTCTACCTTATCTATGCTTCTCATAATTTTTTCTACTGCTTGAGATTTTCTCTGACCACTAGTCATAGTCATATCACATGGAAACAGGCTTTTCAGCCCAATCCGTCCTCGCCAGTCCTATTTGCCTGTGTTTTGCCCATATCCCTCAAAACCTTCCCTCTCCATGTATCTATCCAATATTTTTAACATTTTGTTATTATACCTACCTCAAACACTTCATCTGGTAGCTCATTCCTTATACCAACTTTCCTTTGTGTGGAAACAGTTGCCTTGTCATCATATGAACAACAATTCCAACCTTGCTGATCAACCTTCCTGTGTGGGATCTTATCAAAACCCGTCTACATGTGAAAATACATCCACTAGTTCCACCTTATCTGCTGATTAGTCACATCCTCAAAGGACTGCAGATTAGTCAAATGGGATTTTACTTTATAAATCCATGTTGTCTCTGCTCAATCCTATTATTTTCAAATTGTTCTCCCGCAGCCTACCATCTGTGTTGGCACGGCCTTTCCCGCCGGAGACTGGCCAGTGCTTCAGCTTCAGTGGCACAGCACTGAAGTACCATCGCGGAGCGGGCGATGCCTTACTGGGGCCGCCGTGTGGAACTACAGCCCATTGAATGTTGGCCAGGTATTGCCTTGCAACACTTAATCCCGTATTGAATGTTTTCCAGAGATGGCATTGATCGTATTTTGCAGAGACCCGCCATTGGTATTCCGAGTCTCATACGAGAGAGCCCTGTAGGCCGCGTTTTGTACCAGTTCTCTGTTCTGGATCTTCAAGCACTCTTTTCCTCAATTGACCAAAGGCTCAATTGGAAGCTGGAGATTTTCGTCTGATTTTTTTTTTTTACACTTTTAGTGATATAGAGCAGAAACAGGCCCTTCTGCCCAGCGAATCTACGGCGACCAGCGATCATCTGTACACTAATCCTATCCTACACACTAGGGATAATTTAATAATTTTTAATAAAGCCAATTATCCTTCGTCTTTGGAGTGTGGTAGGAATCCGGAGCACCCGGAGAAAACTCACGGGGCATAGGGAGAATGTACAAACTCCGCACATACAGTACCCACAGTCAGGATTGAACCTGCGTCTCTGGTGCTGTAAGGGAGCAACTCTACCCCGGCACCTCTGTGCCAATATGTATAGAGTGAGTTTTGTATTTGGATCCTTCTCAATTGATCATAGGCTCAATTGGAAGCTGGAGAAGAGTTTTACCATGAACGTCCTTCATGGCTCCTGAGATATGGGAAGCCGTCCATGTTTTCCAGGACCTGTATTGTTGGAGTGCTGTGTGGTGCTGTGGGGGATGCTTGGTAAAGTGATTCAGCAAACAGATTAACAATTCCCTCTTTTCTCTGCCCCCCTTTCCTAAATAGTAGGGCCACGTTTGCTACCCTCCAATCCTTGCGAACATTTTCTGAATCTATGGCAATTTAGAAAGTGGTAACCAGAGCATCACATCTGCTATCTCTAAAACTGAAATGAGAGCATGGCCAGGGTTTTCTGCAGATCCCTTTGATGGTGGGAAGGCCAGATTCTGTGATGGAAAGGGTAATATTACCATTCTCTGTAGTCTCATTTGTTCCTGGGCATTCAAGTTACTGAACCAATACATGATGCAAGTCAGTATGCTCTCTATGGTATGCCTGTTAAAGTTCCATATATTATTCATCGAAATACTGAAGTCAGATGCAATGTTATTGTTTAATTCCTCTACCATTTCTTGTTCCTCATTATAAATTCTACTGTCTCTGTGTGAGAGGGCCCACACATATCCTCGCAAGTCTTTTACTTTTCCTAGACTCATAAAAGTTCTTAACATTATTTTTTTTTAAAATCTTTCTTATTCAAGAGATTGCAGATACTGGAGCCAAACAAACTGCTGGAAGACCAGCTTCCATATATCAGGAGCCATCTCTCATTGAAGACGTTTATGATGAAATTCATCACCACCTTTGAAACATCCTTTGGTCAATCGATCCGCAAGCAGTTTGTTTTCTACATTCATATTCAATCTTGCCTTTCCTTATCAACATCTTGATGCTCCTTTGCTGGGTTCAAAAATGCTCCCAATCCTCAGGTACTGCTATTTCTGGCTACTTTATGGGGCTCTTCCTTTGATTTAAGTACTCACCAGCCACGGATGAATCACTTATGTTGAATTTTTGTGCCTTGAAGGATTTATTTTGTGATTTATGGATTATTTATTTGCGTGCTAATCATTGCCTGTCCACTATTATACTTGTCAATATGTTCTCTAATTCAACCACAGCCAGCTCTCCCTTCATGTCTTCGTAGCTCCCTTGGTTTAGATTTAAGAACCTAATTTTATATTGAACCATATCACTCACAGACTTAATATCAAGTTCTATCATATACTCTTCCCCAATGATGCCTTGACAGCATGATCATCCATTAACTTTCTCTCACTGCACGAAACCCAATCCAAAATAGCTTTTTCCCAGTTGATTCTTCAGTATATTCATGAAAAGTATTGTATATATGTTCTACAGATTCATCTTCAATCTTATTACAGCAAATTTGCCCACTCTGCATGGAGGCTAAAGTTTCCCATGATTACGATAATAATACACAACAATAATTTTCCAACATCACAACTTCTATTTGAATGGATAGCAATAATTCCTACCTATGTTTTCTGCCCTCTGCATGTGGGGAGGGGAGGTGGAAAGTCACCTCTATGATGGGCTGGGCTACATCCACAACTCTCTGCAATTCTTTGTGGTCTTGGGCGGAGCTGTTGCCCAACAAATCTTGTTAAGGCAAGATTTTGTCACTGCACGTATTTTATCCCTTAACAAACATTTGTTATATTTGTCCCTCCTTCCTAAATTGCTGCATACCCTGTAATATTTAGTTCTGAGCTTTGGGTGTCGAATTGGATAATGACAAGTAGATCATACCTGCCTAGTTCTATTTGTGCCATTAAATCATTTAAATATTATAAATGATACAATTCCAGTTACCGTACCCCTATTTTTCCCTTTTTAACATGTTTCTGTACCTTTAATCCTTTGAGCTGCTTGACTTTTGTTTATGTCATCCATTTTCATTCCTATTAGGGTCATAGGTCTGCACAGCATGGAAATGGGCCTTTTGGGCCCAACTTGCCTATTTTGACCAAGTTGGCATTCTGAATGGTCCCATTTACATGCATCTGGCCTATCAGGTCAATAAAGAAAATAAAAGAGGGCGGAAAGAACATTCCTATGAACAGAAAACAACATTTTTTTTTCTTACCTGTGGACAATTGTCAGGAGAAAACGTGTTTTTTCAAACATCATTCATATTCATTGTCTGCAGGTTTCACAGCAATTCAGTGCATGTCAAGCAATTTCATAGACTTTGTTCTTCATATCAGAGTGAATATCTCAGTCCTACTTCCATTTACCCAGTATCAATTGGTTACATGTGTTGAAGCTTGGTGTTTGGGATAACTTGAGCCAAGAATGAAGGCAAGATTAATATTTCCCTTTTTTCTGATAGAACTGGCACAGGAGGAGGAATCAGATATCTCTCTATGTAATGAAATATCTTGATTGCATTCTTGTTCTGACAAGCAGGCAATGTCAGCAACCACTTCAGCTGTCAACCTCTTCACCATCCCTGTCAACAATAGAGGGATGGGTTTGAAAGAGAATTTCAATGTTCATTGCTGTGCCAGTTAATCATGTCGGTGGTGGTTCCTTTGACTTTCACTTTTAGTTTGATTTTCTCATTGGTATTGTGTGAGACATCTTCCACGCTTTGAATTGTGTGTGCCTTTGGTGGATTTTATGAAGCCTGGCAAGAGGGAACGCCATTAGATTTTCAAGATGTTGGTAGCTTTTACGGAGTGTTTGGACTGATGTGGATTAACCCGCAGCACTGCCTAGCTGTTCTTCAGACTGATTGACGTAGGGGAGAGAAAGATGGGTGGAGGCGGGATAAAGCCTGGAAAGTGATAGGTGGATACAGTGTGAGAGAAGTTTTTGTTTGGCTGATGGTTGGACAAGGACTAGACATGAAAAGACAAAAATGTGAGATAAAAGATAAGGAAAGAAGAGGCATGAAATGTGGTGGAAGGAATGGAGGGAAGGGGAAAGAAGATAAATGAGGTATGGCACAGGGAAGAGAGGGTGAGAAAAAGAGGGAGGGATGTTTGTAGGTCAGTTACCACAAAATGTAGAATTAATTGTTCATATCATCGGGTTATAAGCATCCCATGTGGAATATGAGGTGCTGTTCCTCCAGTCAGTGTCTGACAATATATGTTAGTAAGACAAAGGTCAGTATGGGAATGGGAAGGGGAGTTAAAATGATTAGCAACTGTGAGATCCAGCAGATCTTGGCGGGTCAGGCATAAGAATTGGATATAATTAAGACAGACATATGGATAGGAAAAGTTTAGAGGGCTGTGGGCCAAATGCAGGTAAATGTACTGGCCCAATGTGCCAACTTGTTCGATGTGGACAAGGTGGGCCGAAGGGCCTGTTTTCGTTCTGTCCAACGCTTGACTCAATGGTGCCACTTTTAAGTGACCAATGTTTATCCTTTGACTGGTGTATCCAAAACATCTTTTATTATCTCTCCATTACTGTTGTGGGATCTTGTGTGCAAGTGAGTAGGTGCATGTCCAATGCTACATCTGTGGCCACATCCCAGAAGGACGTTGTGCCACGCAGCATTTAGTGACATCTTAAGATCTTGGAAGACATTGTAGAAGTGCAAGTCTTTACCTTTAATATCTGCGAGAGTGTGCTCAACAAGTGCAACGTTTGTCTTTCGGGATATCTGTTGTTTAAATGTTCACGTTTTAACCTGGAAAATTGACATTGCTGATACAGGGATAACCAATGAATCAGGAATGAAATTGGTGCTTTTCAGATTGCTAAAAATAAAGTGATAGGGGAATCATCGGGTCAGGCAGCATCTGTGGAGGCAATGGACAGACAACGTCTGTTCTCTCGACCAATGCTACCTGACCTATTGAGTCACTCCAGCACTTTGTGTTTTACTCAAGATTCCAGCATCTGCACTTCCTTGTGTCTCTGCTTTTCAGATTAGCAGGTTACTGGGATCCTATTTATTCTCTATTACAAAAGTTGCTTGGAAGTGGCACAAAGGGACTGATAGCCACCTCTGCTCCTCCTCTCATCCTGGCCTTGAAAGCTCCTGATATAAACTGTTAAGAAATAACAGAAACACAAGTGGTAGTTGAAGCATTAAGAATTGAACTAAATTATAAATGTAAATCTTTTAAATGGCTGCTTAGGAAATTTCAATTAGAAGCAGCCATTAGTGATTAATCTTGAGACTGATTCCCATCCTTTTCTTGTTAATTGTGTGGGTTGGGAACAAGGATTTACAAATGATGACATCTAGAATATAGCTTAAATCACATTTATCAAATGTTTTCTTGCTTTATTTACAGCAACTCTAAGTAATATGGATACTCTATATGAAAGGAACATTGTTATTACACTGTGGTGACTATTGTTTTCAAGCAATTCTTAAATCAGGAGGTCAGCGTTTTCAGACTCTGGTATCTTTTTTCCAATGGTAGGAGTGAAATGAGAGTGTGGCCAGAGCGGTGTGGGTCCTTGCACCTGCAAACTCCACACAGAAAACACCCGATATCGTGGGTCTCTGATGATGTGAGCTCTACCAGCAATTAACCCCAAAACTGCACGTCTTTGGAATGTGGGTGGAAACCGGAGCACCCAGAGAAAACACTGGTGGCCACAGGGAGAACATACAAACTCCTTACAGACAGCACCCGTAGTTCGGATCGAACCCAGGTCTCTGGTGCTGTAAGGCAGAAGCTCTACCGCTGTGCCACTGTTTGATTTAGTCCAACCTCCATTTGCAGAGGCAATGTTTGCAGTAGCTCGCAACCTAAGGTTTGTTCAGTGTGAGGCAAAACCTGAGCTTCATGTTCTGACCTGTGAACCTGTCAATTATCGGATTACTTCCTGGTGGCCAAAAACTGGCCCATGAGTAAAAGTAATAGCAATGATTAATTTACATTCAAATCCATTTACATGGGATTTGTTCAATCAATTGGAAAATTAGATGATGTCAATCTAAGTTAAATTACAGGGTATATTGCCTAATGAATAAATAAATTAAATGTTCTTATTTTACAGTAACTAATGGGACATGTAACGAGTGAGTGCATAGTGACTTTTTCCTAAAGTAGGGGAATCAAGAACTAGAGGCCAGAGCCTTGAGGTGAGAGGGGAGATATTTAAGAGGGAGCTCAAAGGCATCTTTTACACACAGAGGGCGGTTGGTATATGGAATGCGATGCCAGAGGCAGTAGTTGAGGAAGGTACTATAACAACATTTAAAAACTACTTGGACTTACCCGCTGAATGAAAAAGCTGCCCCTGAGCTCCCTCTTAAATATCCCCCCTCTCACCTTAAACCTATGGCTTCTAATTTTGGAATCCTCTACCCTGGGAAAAAGACTGAGCGTTCACTTTATCCATTCCCCAAACTTGATTAGACCTGCTGATTACTGTGTTGCATCTTCATTACTATGTTGAATGAGTAACATTCATATTCCGCTCCTGGAACTTTAATGGAAAAAAATCAAAGCTTCATGTAAAGGAGTACTACAAGTGATGTCTTTTGGATGATGATTTGAAGAGGCATTATTAGTGCCTCTGAAGGATATTAATTTTACTTATCGCCAATATCCTGGCCAATATTTACCATCAAATTAACTACAAAAAGTACCAAATCACCATCACTGCTCATGGGAGCTTGCAGTGCACACATCTGCTACTGTATTTACTACATTACAACCATAACTGCACATTGAAAGTATGACTCTATGACTTTAAAGGGCATAGGTTTACGGTGACTGGGGAAGTTTAGAAAGGAACCCGAGGGTCAAACTTTCACACAGGTGAGAAATTGAGGGTGGTGGGTATGTGGAACAAGATGCCACTGGAAATGGAAGAGGCGGGTACAATTATGGCATTTAAAATATGATATATATAGGAAATGTTTGAAGGGATGTGGATCAAGTGCCAGCAAGTGGGACTAGCTGAGTTAAGCAACTTTGTTGGCAAGGGTCTGTTTCTGTGCTATGTTGAATGGAACGGCAGATGCTGGTTTACACTGAAAATCGACACAAAATGCTGGAGCAACTCAGCGGACCAGGCAGCATCTCTGGAGAGAAGGAACAGGTGACGTTTCAGGTCGAGTCCCTTTCTTCAGATTGAGAGTTTTGCAGTCTGCAAAAGGGTCTCGACCTGAAATGTCATCTATTCTTTTTCGCCAGAGATGCTGCCTGACCTTCTGAGTTACTCCAGCATGTTGTGTCCATCTTCTGTTTCTCTGCTGATTAGCTCTGTAATTTCATGTATTACTTGGCTGGTAATCCTTGGCATGCACTGAGCTTGGTATAGAGGATTTATAAATACAACTCTTATTTTGTAATGCAAAAAAGAAGCTTTATATTAACACAGAGGGAGAAGTTAAGGCTCCTTTAATGTCACACATCAGAATCCAAGGAGAACTTTGTTGTAAAAGGTCTATGAGAGGCACTTGCAGCATAATTTGGGTTCAAAATGTGAATAATCTTCTTAACCCAACTTTCTAGATTCTGAACAAAATTCTGAGCTTGAAACAGAAGCACTTAACTTTTAATGATTCACACAATACAGCAGGTGAAAGTGTTTATAATGAGGATTAACTCACTCCTGATGGGTTCTGCTGCTACTAAGGCAGTGATCAGTGAAAGATTAACTATCTTAAAGAAATCCCTGTTTGACTTAGTGTCTATATTTGTAAACCAGCATCTACAATTCCTTGCGTCTACATTTTACTCCCACTGATTGATTGGTTGTTGTATCAGGTAAAGGGCCTGTCCCACTTTCACGACCTAATTCACGACCTCTGTGGAGTTTGCCCTTGACTCGTACTCACAGCATGGACGTCACAAGGTCGTAGGTAGGTCATAGCAGGTCGTGATGCTAGTCGTAGGTACTCGTGGCATCAAGTAGGTCGGGGCGTTTTTCAACACGATGAAAAATGTCCATGAGTAAAAAAGGTTGTGAATTAGGTCGTGAAAGTGGGACAGGCCCTTAAGGCTGTGCTTAATTTCTGCAGTCTGAATCAGAGTCAAGGCATCTCATTTCCTCCCAGAATTTTGGGGCACTTTAAAAAAAAACCAAGTGTATAAAAATGGGACTGATGATGTTCTGATTTTTCAACTGCACCCTCTCAATATCCTGCAGAATCAAATCAGCATGAAAATGGGAAAATCTGATGGAAATCCTGACTGCTGTTTCTTTTTGGATTTGGGGTTAAATGCCCTGTTGTTCCTGAACAATTCTTCTGGCTTGAAGATACGTTCATGGCGTGCAATCCAATTGTTTCACTTAAATGACCTGAAAAAGGTAAGTTGGATTTATCTTTATATATCAGAGAAGATAAATGTCACAATGTTAGTGCTGAGGCAGTTAATTGCTGTAGGATCTAGGGTACCTGATTAACGAGCTGTGCTGAGACTCGCTATACGTCAACAGAGAACAAAAATAAAAATAGGTCAGGCAGCAGCTGTGGAGAGAGGATCACAGTTCATCCATTTGTCCCTGGAACGTTAACTCTCATCTTCCTCCATTAGGCTGTTGTACATCTCCAGTGCTTTTTGCCTTAGTAATAAAACAATACAGCACAGGAACAGGCCCTTCTGCCCACAATGCTGTGCAGAACATGATTCCAAATTTAACTTAATCTCCTCTGACTGCCCATGATCCATATCCCTCCATATCCTGCATATTAATGTGCCTATCCAAACACCTACTAAATGCCGCTATCATATCTGCGCCCACCACCATCCATGACAATGTGTTCCAGGCATACATCGCCAGAGTGAGTGTATGTGCGCAACATCTGTCCTACACAACACTTTCAATTTTGTCCTCCTTAGATGTTATCATGTGTGGTATTTTGATTTTGTATTATAGTGGAGCAAAAAAAAATCTCAAATCTGTGATTTAACCTGGGAGGAGAAACTTATCCTTTGCAAGAAATCCACCAGCTGTTTCTCTTTTACGTTATATCATAGACATGAATTGCCACTTTGTAAATCCATCACCCCGCAGTCCTGCACACTTAGCTCTCTGCTGTAATTTTATGAGTTTTGCTCTTGATGCTTGGGTTTCCTTTGGTTGCTCTGGTTCCCATCCACATCCTGAAAATGTATCGGTGGTGAATTGTCCACTGTAAATTAACCCTTTGTGTAGATTAATGGTCAAAAAGAATAGAGGGAAGTTGATGGGCATTTATAGGAACACGGCACAGGGAAAAAAGGAGGATCTTGGGATGAATAAAATTGCTTGCCTTGAACCCAGCATGGACCTGATGGGCCAAATAGCCTTATTCTATGTCATTATAAGGTAAGGTGGACCTTGTACATTATGGAATCACGCATTCCTCCTGCGCTGAGTGACCTAATCTAGTTCCTGTTCCTTCTGGGGCGATTAGCCATCGTGCTTGGTATTGAGTTACCCAGCAAGTTTGAAGGACTATATAATCTGCTCTCACTGTTCTCTACTCTGCTCCAAATGCACATCACTATTGGTTCCCTCTCCTTTTGTATTTCTTAGTAATTCAGCTTTAGTTTATTGTCATATGCACCAGGAAGCAATGATATTCCTCGTGCGCCCAAGGCTTACAGAATAAACGGTAGAGATACAATATAATGACAAGTGAAAAGCAGCAGTTTAATGGTGCATGGTTGTGTAAAAAAAATGCAATAACAGAATAACTGATTGCAGTACTGTTAATAGTAAGTGTATGTGACAGCATCTCAGAGAGAGGTGATAGGTTGGGAAGAAGTTGTTCTTAAGTCTAAATGTCTGGGCTTTCAAGCTCCTGTATCCTCTCCCAGAAGGTAGAAGCGGGAGGAGGGAATGGCCAGGGTGGCAGGCATCCTTGATGATACTTGCAGCCTTCCTGATGCAATGCACCAAGGAAATGGACTGGATGAAAGGAAGTGATGAGCCTGTGATGGACTGGGCTATGTTCACCACTCTGCAGGTTCAGGTGGTCAAGGGCAGAGTGGTGAACATAGCCCAGTCCATCACAGGCTCATCACTTCCTTTCATCCAGTCCATTTCCTTGGTGCATTGCATCAGGAAGGCTGCAAGTATGTTGTCATACCAGGCTGAGATGTATAGAATACTCTTTATCTCATATCATAGATGCATGAAAGAATCCTCATGGTCATACCAAATCTTCTCAGATGCCTAAGGTAAAGTCGTGAAGAATGGCCCGATCTGAAACGTCACCTGTCCTTTTCCCTCCACAGATACTGCCTGACTCGCTGAGTTCCTCCAGCAGGTTATTTTTTAAATACGCCGATTCACTTTCTTGAACACTGCATCATTGTGAAGGGATAGGGTTAGGTTGCTGGTGATATAGATGCCTAAGAACTTGAATCTGTTATTATCACTTATCAATGTACATTTCAAATGCCTATAGGTGTTTATTTGTCATTGACAGATTACTTGAGGCAGAAATATATTATTAGCTTGCAGAACAAGATTGCACCTCATTAGTCAAGGACCAGAATACTTCACTATAACTGTGCTTGCATATAAAATGGATATTGATATAAAGTAGATATTTACATTTGGATGTTCTATGAGCTAATAATATATTTCTGTCTCAAGCAATCCTTCAATGACAAATAAATACTTGCAGCATTTGAAATGTGCATTGATAACTGATGTGCAGGAAGGATTGTGCAGGTACAGATGCTGGTTTACATTGAAGATAGGCACAAAAAGCTGGAGTAACTTCGCTGGTCAGGCAGCATCTCTGGATAAAAGGAATCTGTGACATTTCGGGTTCAGATGGAGAGTCAGGATAACGAACAAACTTATCCATTTGTTATCACTTCACCAGCCAACAATGGACCATTGTGGACTACATGTTTCCTGAGTCATCAGTGCCTGCTCTAATTTGTTCTGTATCTTTTCATACCTCTAGTTTCCCTCTCCCCTGATTCTTAGTCTGAAGAAGGGGCTCGACCCGAAACGTCATCTGTTCCTATTCCCCAGAGATGCTGCCTGACCTGCTGAGTTACTCCAGCATTTTGTGTCTTATCCATGATACCTGATAATAGCTTCAAGTTCTTAGGCATCCATATCACCAGCAACCTAATCCTATCCTTTCACAATGATGCATTATTTAAGAATGCGCATTAGTATATTTACATTCTTGGGTAAAAAAAATACCTGCTGGAAGAACTCTGTGAGTCAGGAAGTATCAGTGGAGGAAAATGGACAGGTGCCAATTGGGATCATTCAGTTGCCCATGAATCTGTAGTGAATAAAGTGAATGATGTATAACACTGACAGACAGTTTGATCAGCAAGAGGGAGGGCTGTGGACATACATTTATCGATGTAGTTTAATTGGGCAGTCGCCCTCATGTAAATGGATATTCATATGTACAAATTTATTTTTGAGAAGTTGCAAATAGTTTTTAGTGGCTTCATGAGTGTATTGAAGTTATGTGCGACCAAGCTAAGGAAAATGTCTGCGAATTTGGTGAAGGTAGGCACCTTGAAGGGTCAGGATGAGGCAAGTCGTAGGGTGAACAGTGTAACATCCACGGATACTTCAGGTCCATTAAAGCCAGCCATTGACCCTGGGCATCTGACTGTAACTGGGCAGAGGAAGACATGTTCATGTTAATTGTTGCCCCATAAACACCATTCACTACAATACTATGGAGGTATGGTTACCATATCAAGTGATTTTTTTTTTGTGTGTGCATTATCTGACATGTGGCTATCTATAAAAACTGAGCCCGTTCATAACCCATGGGCACCCACTATTCCCCCCTCAGGACTCGACACTTTCCAACTCTTTCCTCTTCTCAACACAGAAGGTAGACCAGTACAGCACATGAACAGGCCCTTCGGCCCACAATGTCTGTGCCGGACATGACACCAAGACCAACCCTTATTTACCTAGGGCCTGTTTCTGTGCTGAATGTTTCTATGATTCTCTGAGAAAGCAGTTAACATGTGCGGGGTTGAGGACAATCAGAGCTGGCTGCTGGTTTGGTGGCGTGTTGAGTTAGTGGAGTGTCACAGACTGGCGCAGCACAATGGTTGATCTTCATTGGGGTTTGTGAAGCCATGGGAAGAGACTGCATGCCAACACCACTTGGTGGTATTCTGTTCACAGCTCCAGATCTAGTATTGTGGTTCAGTGATAGAAGGTCTGCTCAGTTCAGTTTAGACAATTGTCACGTGTACCGAGGTATAGTGAAAAGCTTTTGTTGCGTGCTAACTGGCCAGCTGAAAGACAATATATGTTTACAATTGAGCCATTTACAGTGCAGAGATTTATGAGTGTGGAGCGAGTGTAGTATGTGATTGTAGATCTACTTCTGTGGCTCGCACTCAAATAGTCGCTTGGATTGGGCGCCATTTTGGAAGCAGCCAACACACGGATTGTCTTGTTCCCTGGGTCACGGTCAGGAAGTGCAGGGCTGCGCCTAATCTATCAATTAGAACACTATGCCTATTTTTTAAGAACTGAGTTTTGCTGAAGTAGGGGTTCTATATCTCCCTTAGTTTAATTGTCTTTATTTGGGGAAAACAATCTCCGCAGTAATTTTTGTTTACCACAGGAGTGCAGTTATGGAGTGTTGGAATATCATTGAGTTGTTTTTTCCCAATGGTTTAATTCTAGCTTCTGCATGAATAGATTAATTGTTTTGAAAATGGTCACAATTGAAGCTGTGTCGCTATTATCATCATTCAACATTGTCACTGAGAGGTAACCATCTTCAATTCATAGAGCATGAGGCAACGCAGTTAGTGACAGGCAGACGCTATTTGCCGAAACCTTTTTGTTTTTAATTAAGTCTTGCAACATTTCTGTGTCGGATTAATGAATTATTAAAGAGGATTTGCAGTCACAGAGACATACAACACAAAAACAGGCCCTTCAGTCCAATTCATCCATGCTAATCAGGTTTTTAACTGAGCCAGTCCCCTTTTCCTGTGTTTGGCCCATATCCCTCTAAATCTTTCCTATCCATGTACCTGCCCAAATATCTTTAAATGTTACCATTGTGAGAGGGGTAATGTTTGCAGGAGATATGCAGGGTACGTTTTTTTAACACAAAAGGTGTGAGTACCTGGAATGCACCACCTGATGTGGTGGTGGAGGCAGATACAATAGTGGCATTCAAGAGGCTTTTACATGGGCACTTGGCTATCCAGAGAATGGAGGGATATGGATCACTTACAGGCAGATGAGAACAAAGAACCGTGTACTGTGCTGTGTTGTTCGATATTCTATGTGTCAATTACAACACCAACTAGTCACTGGAAGAAATTCGACTGAATGGTGTTTAGTTCAGCTTCCTTTGACACTCCTGGCTTAGGTTCTGGCAGGAGTTGAGCCATGTATGGCATGCAATAACTCCAGCAACGGGGATCTTTCTCTCACATTTGTTGCACTGCTGTTTCCTCCAGTGCCCTGCATTGCTCTCAGTGCTGTGTCCTGGAGTCACCAAAACGGAGATTCGGCGAGAACGTGTACCTCCTCCAAGACGACACCAGATGGAATGCGAGGCACAAGTAGACAGGGACAGGAAGAAGACGAAGTGGACACTTTTCCTTTCCCAATATCCTGTCAAGACAGTGGTTGTGGTCAGCATACAGCATATTCCCCTCCATGCTCTCAGCGACAGAAGAGGAGACCTTCCGTGAAGCCATAAGTTATGTTATGTTATGTTCACCGAGCTGTTATTTTGGACTGATTGCATATGGACATATTTGGATGGATAACTTTCATTTACAAGGAGGGAAAAGTGTTGTGTCCTGGAGTCACCACTAGAGGGCTCTGTCTCAAAATGAATGTTTCCTCAGGGAGGGTCCCTGGGGGATCTGCAGGGCTTTAGTGGCAGCCATGTAATAAATACACTTTGGGCTCTGGACACCAAGTGTAGTTTGTGAATTATTTAGCCCTCGAATACAACACTCAGTCTGAACTATGGCACCGGCAGCCCACTGAGCGTGAGGGCCCAGAAGTTCCCTCGAAGCTTCTCTTGGAGAGACCACTAGTGAAGTGCTGCTTCCCTTAGCACAGAACAAGCCTAGTCCTCTACTGCCAGCACAAACCAGAATTTAAATATGCAAATACTTGCAAATCTTTAATTTCCTAATCGCACGGTTTGCATTAGGTACTGTTGGAGTTGTGGTTCACGACGATAAGACAGTGAAAAGTGAAAGTATTAAATTACTTTGAAGATTATTCCCTTTTGAAGGAATGCTGCTTTCAATTGCTGTTGCCATTGTTCTTAATAGAACTCAATTTGCATAATTATTAAAGATCTGATCTCTTTTTACCAATGACTGAATACCACTTTTTTTTTAATTCTATCGTTATGAATAGAATGTGAATCACTTGAAACTAAGTTGTTTTAAAAAAAAAGCAACACATTTTGTATTCAAAGAGCTTTCAGTTGTAATTGTGAATGTTCTATTAAGACATTTTCCTTTGTGTGATCCCTACGTTTGCATTAATCTGTTTCCAATGAGAAATTGTGCTACAGGCAGAGGCAGAAGTGTTCCCTTTTACATATTGATTGGTAACTATATACAAAATATAGCACAGAGAATGTAATCAAGTGTCTCCCAATGAATCACAACAGGTCAAGTTCCCGAATTCATTTGATCTGACTATCAATAGTCAAGACAATATATCTCTTGCAGAAATTTGTGCTGAGCTATTTGAGCTAAACTTGTCCTGCTATCAGCCACTTGCTGCACTTCACTTCTGTGCTTCCATTCTGATGACTTTGCTCCAGCCAAAGAGATGAGTGAACATAAAAACTGTCACTAACTGGAGACACAAGGAAACATGAGTAAAACACAAAGTGCTGGGGTGACTACGCAGGTCAGGCAGCATCTGTGGAGGAAATGGATGGGCCGCGATTTGGGTTGGGACCCATCTTCAGACTCGCTCGAACTCTCCAGTACAGTTCTGAAGGCATGCCTCGATGTCTTTCAGAAGAGACCTTCAACCAAGATCTCTCAGTGGATGTTAAAGATGCCACGGCACTCTTTTGCAGGTCTCCGTGGTGTCCTGGTGAATATATAAACTATGGTGGGCATTCCTAAAACCTACCATTTGGTCGTTATCAGCTTGCGATATGAAAATTGGTTGTACTTCTTGCAGTCGTGATCACAAGTCAGAAGTATTTCATCAGCATTAAACTGCTCTTAAAATAAAGGGGAGGTAATTTAAAACTGAGGTGAGAAAAAACTTTTTCACCCAGAGAGTTGTGAATTTATGGAATTTCCTGCCACAGAGGGCAATGGAGGCCAAATCACTGGATGGATTTAAGAGAGAGTTAGATAGAGTTCTAGGGGCGAGTGGAATCAAGGGATATGGGGAGAAGGCAGGCACGGATTATTGATAGGGGACGATCAGCCATGATCGCAATGAATGGTGGTGCTGGATCTGTACCTATTTTCTATGTTTCTATGCTTTGGAACATCCATGTTCTCCAGAATTGCTGCATGACCTGTGAGTTACACCAGTACTTTGTCTTTTCTTTTTGTAAACCAGCATTTGCATTTCCTTGTATCTTCATATTACTGCTCCACCACAAAATCTCCTCAAGGTATGCCAAGTAGAGTGCCAAGAGTCCGATGACACTTAAAATGATTAAAATGGACATTGCCAGTAACTCATGCATCAAGAATTGGCTTGTAAGGATTTGTAAAAATATTGCCCATCCTCTGATGAACACTGGAAGAAAATAATGAGGAACAGTACGTGACTTGAAGATGTAGACATTTGTTCTCTTCCAATATCAAACCAAATTAAACTTAGTTGCCTGACCTGCTGAGGTACTCCAACACTATGTATCATTTTAAACTTAGTTTTGAAGGCACAAGGAACTGCAGATGTTGGTTTACCAAAAAGAGTTTGTGTTCTCCAGTTTAGATGATGTAATGTGATAATTCTAACATAGTTGAAACTAACCCCTACTGGTGTGACTTTCAAGTTATTTGTTCTCATATTGCCAAAACAAGAGGATGAATATCTGTCATGCAGAACTGATGAATGTTGAATAGTGGATTTCCATTTCATTCAGAGTTCTGTTTCATTCAACATTCAGTCAGTTTTACATGGTGGATTTTGAACCTCTTGTTTTTGGCAACACGAGAACAGAATTTTCCACAGGGAATTTGTGAGCAGCAGCAGCCTTGCCAGCTTCAAATTCTTTGTTACAGAGGTATGAAAGCAACAGATACAGTCCTTCAGCCCATCTCATCCATGCTGACCAACGATCTAACCATGCCAATGCCACTTGCCTGTGCCTGGCCCACATCTCCAAGCCTTTCCAATCCATGCACCCGTCCCTGTGACCTCTAATGTTCTCATTGGATCCACCTCTACTGCTTACTCTGGCATCTCACTCCATGTACACACTGCAGTCTGTGTAAAAAAAAAAGGTTATCCCTTGGGTCCCTTTTAAATCTTTCCACTCTCACCTTAAGGCTATGCCCGCTAGTTCTTGATTCCCCTACCATGGAGAAAAAAACAATGGCTCTTCACCTTCATCTATCCCCACCCCATTATTTTATAAACTTCTATAAGGTCATCCTTCTCCCTCCTATGTTTCAGGGAAAAAAGGACCTTGTAACTCAAATCTTCCAGACCCAGTAACGTTCTCGTAAATCTTTTTTGCACCCTTCCAGTTTAGTGACATCTTTCGGTAGTGGGGTACAAAAACTGTGTATAGTGGTCCTAATCTGGACTTACCAACATGAGGAAGAATGAATGAACAGTATGTTACCTGCCATTCCTGTAATTTCTGTTTCGCAAGTATTTTTTATATTAGCCGCTTATTTTAATTAACCTCATTGATAACAGCCTCACACTGGCTGTGTGTGGAGGGCCAGTAATTACACCTAATCTTCCACTTCTTTGTACTGCAGGATTTCAAAGTACGACCAACTGCAATCCTTTTTGTGATTTATTTTCCACTGCACAATATATTACATATTACAATGCTGTGCAATACGCTATAAAAAGCTCATGTCATTCTGGCTTAATTTTCCCCAGATCTCTCTGAATACTGTGAGCCTCTTTCTCACTGATCGCAGGACACAGTTCTGTGACATCGGCGAACATGATTACAAACTGGGGGTACACAAAAAGCTGGAGAAACTCAGCGGGTGCAGCAGCATCTAAGGAGCGAAGGAGATAGGCGACGTTTCGGGTCGAGACCCTTCTTCAGAAGGGTCTCGACCCAAAACGTCGCCTATCTCCTTCACTCCTTAGATGCTGCTGCACCCGCTGAGTTTCTCCAGCTTTTTGTGTACCCTCGATTCTCCAGCATCTGCAGTTCCTTCTTTAACAACATGATTACAAACTGTGTTGAATTGTGTTGGAATAGAGGGGAGCGGAGACTGGCAGAGTATCTGGCCAGTTCCACTGGTCATTGTCCACTCACTCTGATTGCATAGCTTTGCTGTTCATTCCGTTGTCTTCTGCCATGCCAGACCAAATCTTATCTACCTGCACATCCATCTGCCTATCCAAAAATCTCGAATGCCACAATTGTATCTGCCTCAATCACCATTCCTGACAGCATGTTCCAGGCACATGCCACCATCCTTTAAACTTTGCTCCTTTCAACTTAGCTCTGCCCTCTAATATTTGATTTGTTCAAATGTTCCAGAGAAAACAATCCAAGTCTGCCATCTTAGTAACTAATACCCTCTCATCCAGGCATCTACTCTGGCTTAAAAATGGAGCATGCAACGTTCCAAGCAGCATGTGTCTTTGCAGGGCCAGACACTTGCCCTAAAGACTGCTGGTAAATCTTAGATCCAGAAATTGACCAAAATGTTCTATTACTGCATGGTTCGAGGCATCCAAGTGTTCTGTAAATGTACAAGGCACAAGGGGTCTGAAAAAGAGATTTATATCTGCTGCCATTAACCATTTGCTTCCTCTCTGAATTATTGTAATTTTTGATTCTCAAGTATGAAATTTTACAAATAACACGGCTGCAAATGGTCCCTCGCTCAAAGTTTCCTAATGGTCAGTACATTTGAATTACGTAGCACTGGACAAGCGCCTCAAAATGAGCTCATACATTAACTACTTCATTCAAATTCCACTGGGTCTCACCCACTGGTTTATGTATTATCAATGACAGTAAGTGTTATTGACTTAGTATTCCACAGACTGTTGAAACAAAGACAACAACTCCCTAGAAAGGCAGGCGCAGAGTTTTGTTTTCCCATTGGCATATTTTTTTTCCATTTGAAGTCTGTGGCCTCATTGTGACAATTTAAACTCATGGCTCCAGCATTTTGAAGTCGTCTCCAAGGGTTGGTTTGGAGGAGAGACAAGAAACTGCAGATCCTGGGATCTTGAGCAAAACTCAGTGCTGGAGAAACTCAACAGGTCAGGCAGCATCTGTGGAGGGAATGGACAGCCAACGCTTTGGGTGGTACCCTCCTTTAGGCCAGTGCATCAAACGTCTGTGCAATTATTAAGATGCAGCCAGAGTTGTTATTTTGATAGTCAGCTGAACTTGGCTTTAAAAAGGAAACCCCATATTGGATACACTGCTTCTCTTTCCGACTCTGAGCATGATTGATGCAAGTGCTCGGAATGAAAGCCTATATTGTGCAAAGACGCCACTGAACCCAAGTCTTGTTATCTCCCTTGTATCATTAAACCATAAAGAACTATATCTCACAAAAGGTAAAGTGGTTATAACAGGTGCCCTTTACGTACTCATAATGGAATTTACTGCTGCAGCGTACAGTGCCCATAACTGATACGCATCTTTCTTTGATTTAAAATTAACAACCTGTGAACACATCCTCGTGTGTTAAGAGTCCCTGGTCCAAATAACACCGCTGTGGTGTGAAGTATTGCCAGATCTGTAGCTGTCATTTCAGTGCAAATAAATGCCATTGTGTTTTTCGCCTGTAGCAGTTGGCTGGTTGCCATTCCAAGTGATATTCTCATGTTTAAATTTACAGGCTATGGGGAAAGCTCCCTTAAACTCCCTTGGGAGTGTGGGTGTGCACATCATCCAAAGAGATGTATGTGTTGTTCCACTTTGTATGCATCTCGCAGACACAACAGCTTTTGGCAAGTGCACTATGTTTAGTTTAAAAAAGAACTGCAGATGCTGGAGGTTAATCGAGGGTAGACAAAAATGTTGGAGAAATTCAACAGGTGACGCAGCATTTATGGAGAGAAGGAATAGACGATGTTTTGGGTCGTGACCCTTTTTCAGACTGAGCACCACACTCTACATCAGTGCTTCCTTGAGGATCAACACAAAGATATGAGTGACTACTGGTTGGAAAAGCCTTCTAAACGCTCCATTAAATTTCAAGATTAAAGTTGGACAAGACCCTTGTTCCAATTGGGAATTCCTCATCTTCCAATCGACCTCATTGTGGCCTTTGCATTTTTTAATTATTTTTTCGGGGAGAATGTTCTGCACTCTGTTTATTTTCGTTTTTGCATGACCTGATTTACTCTTGTAGAGTATGATCAGCTTGGATAGTACACAAAATAAAATGAGGTAGAGAGCCAGTGACGACCATCGTCCTCTGTGTGGAAAAGGTTGCCCTTAATTCGTGATTCCAAACCTGGAATAAAGATGGGACGGATGCGCACAATCCCTGACCCTCACGATTTTACATACCTTAAACCAGAGGATGTGGATTTAAGTTGATTTGGAAAACAACCAAATAAGGCTCACTGCTTTAAAAGGTGGCGGAAGTAATTTTAATAATTAAAAAATGCAGTAGTTAAGAACGAAAGGTTAAAAGCTTGTGGTATTGTAGAGAAAGAGTATTGCAGGGCTTGACATGGGATAGTCTTTCTCAAGCCAGGCTAATCTTGAAGGGCCAAATGGGCTCTTTCTGCGGTTTATTCTATCATTTGGGTGGCTATTGGATTAATTTGTCATCTTGTGGGGATAGTGTTTCACATTCACCTCTTGGCAAATTTCAGTGGGTAGGCAGCTTGAAAACACCAGTTTGTTCAGTGACATTTTCCATTTGTCACTTTTGAAGAGGTGATTGAAAGTTAATGAGGGATAGAATATTGATCAGCTAACAGAAACAAAAATATTAGATGCTGAAAGTCCAGAAAGAACTTTGTTATTTGCTAAAAGTCACAATGCAGTCTTTGGAGTATATTAGTATTTGTGTTCCCTGATGAATAGGGAGAAAATTCTATTAAATATCAGCACCCTGGCACATAAATGTCAGACTAAAACGGGATTTGACTGTTTTGAAGATGGACGGAGGGCATGTAGGAAGCTTTTCAGTAGGCTTATGGATATGGAATGTGGACCATGTACAGGCAGGTGAGACTAGTTTAATATGGCGTAATGTTTGGCACTGACATTGTGGAATGAACTGCCTGTTCATGTGCTGTACTTTCTATGTTCTATGATGTTCAAAAGAGAATTAGATACATAATTGAAGGAGAAAGATGTACAGGGTAGTGGAGAAAGGTTGGTGGAGAGGGAGTAATATAGTAGTTCCACCAATGAGTTGGTATTGATACATTGAACCAAATGGTCTCACCGCACTATCCATCATTTAATGAAATAAGGGGTTTTTGTTTGTCACATTGGTGCAGTAAACCTCAATAATTGAAAAATCCAGATGGCGTTGTGTTTGAACTCTTGTCTCCACAGTATAGAAAGGAAACAACAAGCTGTATTGCCTTTTTTTTCCATCCCTAGGACATCCAGAAACACTTTACTACCAATGCATTATTTCTGAAGGACTGTCCTTGATGGGTAGGCACTGGCAACAGTCACTTTCTACACAATAGGGACCTAGAAACAACAAATGAAATAGTTGACTGGAAGATCATTCCGTCATGTTAGTTGAGAGAGAATTGACTATTTCTTGAAATAGTGCCCCAGGTTATACAATTACGGGTTATTTTTGTGTTGGCTTAAATCCGTGGAGAAGATGATAGACTCTAGGTTTAATGGGTAGCAATTTGTCTTCGACTAAGTGCTAAATATGTGGCACTCAGTGCTGTTTTGAAATGAGTGGAGGTGAATTTGAGAAAAAGTAATTTATATATAGCCAGTACTATATTGTGCACTTGCCTCGTTATAGCAAAACCCCCTCTCAACAAGTGTCTCCGAAAATGCAGGGCCCCTTCAGGATATGAGCCTGAGTTATCTGATTGTGGTGTCTGGAGCCTTCTGGCTCACAGGGCGAGGGAGCTTTCAACCACAGCCAAACAAGCTGTGGCAACTCCAGTTGCCACAGCTTGTTTGGCTGTGGTTGAAACAAAATATATCAGATGGTCCATTGGTTTAAAGATACTCCATAAAAGTGTAATCACAAACCAGAACACAGGCACACAAATGTCAAACTAAAACGGGATTTGGAGATATGAGGAACAGTGGATGGTGGAATCTTGCGTAGGACACAAAGTTATTCAGCAGGCAGGCAACATTTCTGGAGGACTTGTATTGCTGACGTTTCCGAATTGTTTTGAAGATGGAAGGAGGGGACGGGTGTCGGGGACAAATCCTACTCTTTAAAAAAAATATATAATAAAAATGAACTGCAGATGCTGGTTTATACCAAAGATAAACTCAAAATCTGAAATAACTCAGTGGGTCAGGTTGCATCTCTGGAAAAAAATGGATATGGAAAAAGCAGGAACGGGGGTACTGATTTTAGATGATCAGCCATGATCATATTGAATGGCGGTGCTTGCTCGAAGGGCCGAATGGCCTACTCCTGCACCTATTTTCCTATGTTTCGGGTCAGGATCTTTCTTCAGACTAATGGTGGGTGGGGGGGAGGGGTCAACTAATTTTGTTTCCGCTCATGTTTATTTATTTCTTTGTTACACTTTTGACTCTGAATGCTCTTGATTCTCAGAAATAATTATTTTGTCGCCACAACTGTTGATGGATCTGGATTTGATGTATCAGATTAGGCCCAGTACAATCAAGCTGCTAGAGTCATATTCTTGCTAATCAACCTTCAGTCTCAAGTGCTGAGGCTCTATGGTGTGGCGGTAAATGTGCCGCATTATTAAATCCTACCAATACATCAGTGCCCAATATAGTTAGGCACTCCATAATTGGAGCAAAACACTTGGAATCACAGCTCTGTAAAGTTTTCATCTGCTATGATTAACAGAACAAGGCAATATTGTTAATGAACCATCAAATTATATTATACAGGAGCCTCTCATACACTTCAGGAGTCTTATTCTCATTGTTAATCATATCCATTTAAGGTTCATTCAACTTTTACAGTTTGTGTGGGTGTAGTCAATCTGGCAGTATTATCTGCAATTAATCATGCTGCTTACAATTTGAAACATTTTATAACCCTTTTCATTGTCATAAAATGTCCATTTGAGAAGTTCCAATTGCTATCATTTGAGTTAAAAGCCTAACAAATGTATTAGGGCACAAAATTCAGGATAAGTCTTTTATTTAAATAAGAAGCACAGGGGAAAGATGGAGGGATTACCAGTCAACAAACATATCTCATTAGCTGGTTTATAGCAAAGTGTGGGAGGCTGTTATTGAAAAGAGGATTGTTCTTTTAATCCAAAGCAGAATACTGCGGATTCTAGAAATCTGAACTAAAAATAGAAAATGCTCAAATTCGTCAGGCAGCGTCTGTGGAGAGAGAAACTGAGTTAATGATTCAGCTGAATGCTCTTCTGTCTGTAACTGGGAAATATTAAAAATCAAATGGAATTAAAGTTATAGAGAAAGGAATGTTGCAGGGAACAGTGGGAGATGCCTGTAACATGATTAAGATCATGATTAAGGAGGATAAAAAGGCCACCTCGTTTGATGGAGACATGAGATGCTGCAGATGATGGAAACTATAAAGTGATGGAGTAACTCAGCAGGTCAGGCCTCATCTTTGAAAGGAATGAAGAAACAAAGATTCATATGGGGTCTGAAAGGTCAGGACCTGAAACGTCACCTATCCATTCCCTCTGCAGATGCCGCCAGACCGTTGCATTACTCCAGCACATTTTGTTTTGCTCAATCTTTCCTGATTGTTGTTAAACTGAAAGAGTACTGAAGGCTCATGCAGAACAAACAGTGTGTTTGGGAGCTACAAATAGAAGGAGATGGATGAAATAACTAAATGGGACAAAGAGAGGATATAAAATGCTGGAAATGTGAGATAAAGGTTAGAGTTGCTGATTGTCTGAAAGCGTCGATCTCTGTGTTAAACCTGGATCTGTGCTAAACCTGGAAGGCCATAGTATGCCTGTTTGAAAATGAGGTGTTATTCCTTGATCATGCATTCAGCTGTATTGCAGCAGTGTGGGAGGTGTTGAAACAGTAAATGTTGGGATGTTCAAACCAAGATCAGTGGAGGTTTGTGAATCAACACCAAGTCTTCCAACTTTACAGTCTTATGGATTCAACTCCGAGTTCTTCAGTTTGTGATAATTGGTTATTTCAGTTAATAATTTATTTTGTTTTTGTAATTGTGAGTTCAGCTTTCATTTCTGTGTAAACCTCCCCAGATGCACCATTATTATTCATGACTATTCTGTGCTGCCACCACCGACTTGTCATTTAATATCTTCCACCCTATCACACCCCTTTGCTTTTGTTTACTCTGCTCTTCCTTTCTTCCCGTTGAGATGAAAGGTCTTTGGCCCTAGATTAATTTTGCTTATCTCTCCACAGTTATTGAGTGAACTGATGAGCAAGTTTTAAGTTTGTTCTTTTACTCACTCAGAGAAGTCTAGCTCTTTGGCAGAGGATGAGAGTTGTCAGTTGGAACCATCTCTTGAATTAATATGAACACAGGCTTAACGGCTCAAACCTGACAGGGAAGGGTGTTTTAATCCAGTTTCTTTTGAAAATACTTATTTTGGAGACTGCCTAAGATTTAAGGAATTTTCTGAATCTCTGTGTGTATTGTACTGTAGAAAATATCAGGAGGATGAAATTACTCTCTCCTCCCTCATTGCTTTGTGAAGAAGCTGTTCATAATAATTTCTGGTGTTCTAAGTCTTGCAGAGTGTGGAATATACAAGAGTTTATAAATGCTTAAAGTAACAAGGATCCCAGTAAGTTGGGAAGGATGCAGTAGAGATTCACCAGGATGTCATTGGATTTGCAGGCTTGAGTTTGAGGGACAGGTTGGATAGGCTGGGCCTTTTCTCTTTGGAGTGTCGGAGGCTGAGCAATGAGGTTCTTCTTCTAATCGGGTCCACATCACAAGATTAGAAATTGTTCATCCAGAGCTGAACACACTTCTTGGCATCTTGTGCTTCTTTTGCTTCTTGTGCATAGTGGTGGAAAGATTGGAGCTTATTGAGGTGTACATGTTTTTGAGGGACATGGATAAAGTGAGCACTCAACCTTTTTCCTCAGGGTAGAGGATTCTAATACTGGAGAGTCTAGGCTTAAGGTGAGGCAGGGGAGACTTAAGGTAGGTCCTCAGGGACAACTCAGAGGGCCGTCTGTATCTGTAGTAAGCTGCCAAAGGAAGCTACTACAGATGTGGGTACAATTTGACTTCTAAAAGTCATTTACACAGATATATGGATAGGAAGGGTTTAGAAGGCTATGGGCCAAATGCAGGCAAATGTGACTAGCCCAATACGCCTACTTGGTCGGGATGAATAACTTGAGTCGAAGGGCCTATTTCCATGCTATACAGCTCTAGGTTTCTGTGACAGTGACTCTAAGCAGTGAAGTTGGCAATATAAACAGTGCAACTATGGCATGCATGGGTTAAAGAAAAGGCAAAACATATCACAGCTAAACTATTTACAAGGAAAATAGTCTGTTGGCTCAAAGAGTTATGTGAAGGCTCCACCCAATTCAAGGTTCACAATTGAGACGCATACTTCTGAATATAGCCCTAATCTTTCTGGTGTGACAATGACCTTAATGTGTTGGATAAATGTTGTACCCACCTTTTTTCCTTCCTTCAGTTATTCACTGTCAATGCACAATGGTGCAGGATCTGCTATCAGTCAATGAGTGACACAGATACCCTTGCGTACATCAGCTATAACAGTTCCTTGGCTGTTACAACAATCACTTCACTTCAGTGAGTTCTTCATTGACTGAAAAACACTTCAGGATGTCCGGAGGCAATAAAAGGCAATATAGACATGCATGTGTAGGAAGGAACTGCAGATGCTGGTTTAAACTGAAGATAGATACAAAATGCTGGAATAACTCAGCGGGACAGGCAGCATCTCTGAAGAGAAGGAATGGGTGATGTTTCGGGTTGAGAACCTTTCTTCAGACTAGTCAGGGGAAAGGGAAATGAGAGATATAGACAGTGATGTACAGAGATATAGAACAAATGAATGAAAGATATGCAAAAAAGTAACACTGATAAAGGAAATAGGCCATTGTTAGCTGTTTGCTAAGTGATAACTATAGACCTGCATCTTTTTATATTTAGCTGATTGGGATTTCCTCAAAAATAACTAATCTCTGGAAAGGTTTTCCAGTGTTTGCATCAATTATGTTGTTTTTAGATGATACTTTCTTCGCATCATGTTTTGATATGTTGTGTAACGGATTGGAAATTGCTGTTCGTTAGTGAATATGACCTCCCTTGTATTTATAAATTTCCATGTTTTGTTCATTAAACTCCTCATCAGATTACTGGGTAATTGAAATAACATCAGGTTGTACTCTCTAAATAGTCTGGGCATTGGATCATCAGGGATGGCATGTCGACACAATAAACTGCAGATGCTGGAATCTTGAGCAGAACACAAAGTACAAAGATCCTACTTCTGGCTGGAGAGTCTGAAGAAGGGGCCCAACCCGAAACATCGCCTGTTTGTTCCCTCCCCAGATGCTGCCTGACCTGCTGAGTTCCTCCAGGGATGTCAAGAGCTATAGCTGAACCACAGATTTACAAATATCCTTCTGTGAATGCTTGGCAGAGGCAGAAGAACAGTTAAGGTATTCTCAATCATTGAAGAATTTAGGGTCTCTCTAAGATAAGGCCACATTGCCCCTCATGCATGATTTATCATTCAGTAGAATCATAGCTGTTCCTTGACCTCTATAAATTGGTCATCTTCACATTCAATTAGACAAATCTATAATTCTAACTGCACTTTCACTGAATAAATATGCGAGTCAGCAAAATGCTTAGGTTGAATAACATCAATTATGAAATTGTATTCTGAATTTTTTTATAATTAAGTGGTTTTTGGTAGGAACTTTCTCAGTGTATAATGGGCTCTCCTAGGAGTTTTACATGCTCTACATTGGAATAGATTGCACATGGCTCATGGAGTGAATGGTGTAAATGGGCAAAATAGTTTGCTTGATAAAAGCTCAGTTGTTTCAAAATCTCTCTCATCATTGGTACAGCAGATGAATGGGCCCAAGAAAAGGTGGGAGCAGATGTGATTGTAAAAGTCACTCACTGAGCTGAATGTATTTGCACAGTGCACTGTTTACACGTTTAAATGCTCAGCTGGAGGGTTAATTTCAAAAAACAATCAGTGTATGTATAAATGAGTGTCAGAGCTGGATAAATTGTGGCTGTTTGTATTGCACCATGTCATAAATAAATAAAGGAAAGGACTGATTTTAATTGAAATCATTTTAAATTCTATTCAGACTTATTATGCATTGGCTTTTTACAAATATATCCCAAGGCTATAGATGTAAAACTAATATGTTAATAAATAATAAACAATGAGGATTCAAATCAGAAGTCCATATTAGTTTTAATTGAAAGACTGCTCAAGGGTTTAATGGCATAATGTTTTCCTGTGTTCCTTTTAGAGACATGATTATATTTAAAGTGTCTCGAGGAAAAGTTGAATTTGTATAACGTGATGAGTATAGAGATGGTGTATAGGAAAGATGATAGTATCTTGATTACAAAGAATGGCCATACTATGATAGCAGTCTCTAGTTTTGCAGTTAGAACATTAGCCTTGAAAAACAATATTTAACCAGTTTTCAATATCTTTCTACCATTGGGATAAGTAGACTCCCAAAGAGAATTGAATTGAATGTACAATAAATCATTCGCATTATATCCAAATTTAATTTTGAAAATGAATAATTCATTGTCAAAATGAATTCTGCAGAAAAAAGATTTCACCCTTGGTCAGACTGAAGATGAAGTGACATACCATGGTACTCAACATGTTAATGTGGAAGATAGGAAAACAATCTCACATCTCCCTGACATCTCTAGCTGTCCCTCTTTTAGAGTCATACAGCACATAAACAGGCCCCTCGGTTCAACTTGTCCATGCCGACAAAGATGCCCCATCTACACTAGCCCCACCTGCTTGTGTTTGCCCCATCTCACTAAACTTTTCTATCCATGTACTTGTCCGACTGCCTTTTAAATATTGCTATAGTACCTGCCGCAACTACCTCCTCTGGCAGCTCATTTCATACACCAACCACCCTCTGTATGAAAAAGATGTCCCTCGGGTTCCTATTAAATCTTTCCCCTCTCACCTTAAACAAGGCCTCTGATTCTTGATTCCCCTATTTTGGGTAAAAGACTGTGCATCTACCCAATCTATTCCTCTCATGATCTTATACACTATATAAGATCACACATCATCCTCTTGCACTCCAAGGAATAAAGTCCTAACCTGTCCAACTCTCTCTACAACTCACGCCCCACGAACCTGGCATTCTCATAAATCTTCCCTGCACTTTCCAGCTTAACCCATCATATTGTAGGGTGACCATTATGCAGGAGCAATACAGTGGCACAGCGATAGAGTTGCTGCCTTACAGCGTCTGAGATTAGGGTTCTATCCTGACTACGGGTGCTATCTGTACGGAGTTTGTATGCTCTCCCTGTGACCATGTGGGCTTGCTACAGGTGCTCAGGTTTCCTCCCACATTCCAAAGATATGTCGGTTAATTTGCGTCTGCAAATTTTCCCTAGTGTGTTGGATAGAACTATTGTATGGGTGATTGCTGGTCAATACGGACTCAATGGCCGGAAGGGCCTGTTTCCACACTGTATCTCTGATCTGAACTGAACTGAATACTCCAAATGTGGCCTCACCAACGTCTTGTACAACTGTAACTTAACATCCCAACTCCTATGCTCAATACCCGACTGCTGAAGGCCAATGTAATGCAAACATCTTGAGTACCCTATTTACGCATTCATCAGTTTCAAGGAACCATGTACCTATTTTCCTAGATCCCTCTGGGTCAACACTCCCCCGGCTCTTGCTTTCACTGTGAAGGTCTTGCCCCAGTTTGACTTCCCAAAATGTAACACCATGCACTTATCTGTGTTAAACTCCATTAACTATTGTTCAGCCCACTTGTCCAGCTGATCAGGAGCCTACTGTCATTTTTGATACTCATCTTTGCTATCTACGATACATCCAACTTTCATGTAAGCTGCAAATTTAATAATCATGCCTCTTACATTCTCATCCAATCGTTGAAATATTATAAACTACTTTTTTTCTGCTTGTTTTTCTCTGTTTCTGACTCTCTCTTTCATTCAACATGCCTTCTTTCTAGAGAGATGTGATGCATAGGATGGCAGAGAAAAGCATCTAGATGAGATTCCATGCCTTGTGCCTCTGCTCTGCCTCAAACTCACGAAGCTTCCTTCACTTTCAGGCTCTCGATGTGTCTCCTACCTCTTCATCTGCTTTTTACCCAGTTATCTTTTACCCATTGCAACCCTTCTATTGTTACTGACTTCACCTTTAATAGAGTAATGGAACTGTGCAGCACAGAAACTGCACAGGAGGAATTACTTTAGTCAGATGGTGGTAAATCTGTGGAATTCATGAATGAATGAATAAGTTTATTGGCCAAGTATGTACACATACAAGGAATTTGCCTTGGTGCTCCACTCACAAGTAACAACACGACATACAGTAAACAATTAAGAATAAAACATAAAACATTAAAACATTAGCACAGAAGGCAGTGGAGGCCAAGTTAATGGATATTTTTAAGGCGGAGATTGACAGATTCTTGATTAATACGTGTGTCAGGTGTTATGGGGAGAAGGCAAGAGTATGGTGTTGAGAGGGTAATGATAGATCAGCCAGGATTAATTGGCGGAATAGACCTGATGGGCCGAGTGGCTTACTTCTACTCCTATAACTTATGAAACGGCCCTTTTGGCCCACGATATCCAAGCCAACCAAGTTGGCATCTTGGGCTATTTTTCTATTTTCCTGCATTTGGCCTCTCGCCTTCTGAACCCTTCCTATCCATATCTATCCAGACAGAAGGAACTGCAGATGCTGGTTTACAAAAAAAGACAAAGCGCTGGAGTAACTCGGTGGGTTAGGCAGCTTTACTGGATGATATGGATAGGTGATGCTTTGTGTTGGGACGTTTCCTCAAACTGATTGTAGTGTGGAGTAGAAAGCTGGAAGAGAGTTGGGGGTCAAAACCAGCACATCCTTCCTCGGATATGGTGCCCAAATATTCAAAATGTAGCCTCACCAGCGCCTTACAGCATTACATCCTTGATTTTAATTCTAGTCTGAGATCAATTATTGCTGCTGCCTCCCAGCTCAACTTATGTGCATGTAGTCCAGCTGCAGGGTAGCATCTCATTAAGGTGTCACGACGGTATCAAATCTGTTAAATACAATTTCCTTTTAATAAAACATAGTACAGTCAACCAAGTTATAGATTCTCTAAATATCTTATTCCCACTTTCTTAATAATGGATACCAGCATTTTCTGAAGGACCCATGCATGGCTAACTGGTCTATCATGACCTGCGTTCAGTCTCCCATCTTTCTTGGTGCTGCATTGCTGTTTTCTAATCCACTGGTGTCTTTACAGAATCTAGGACGATTGGAAGGTGGTGACTGTGGTATCCATAAGCCTGGGGCAGGGAGCTGCTCAGCCATTTGTTGCTTCATTTCTTTTCCCTTAAGTGCTTGGATCCTCTTATCCCTTACTTTGTTTATAGACTTACAGAAGCTCTTGCTGAATGTCCTTGTGTTTCCTAAGTTTTCTCTCACAGTCAACTCTCTGACTTGTTGTCATTGTTTCATCTGCATAGAACAGATGTGAAGTGGATGGTTCCACTAGTGGAAGTCTAAGACCAGAGGGCATGGCCTCAGAATAAAATGCCTTTAGAATGGAAACGAGAATGGATTTATGTAGCCACAGTGTGGCGAATCTGTGGAATTCATTGCCACAGGTGGTGGTGGAGGCCAAGTTATTTGGGATTATTAAAGCAGCGATTGATAGGTTCCTGATTAGTAAAGGGGTCAAAGGTTATGGGGAGAAGGCAGGGGAATGGGGTTGAGAGGGAAAAATAAATCAGCCATGGTCGAATGGCAGAGCAGACTCGATGGGCTGAATGGCCAAATTCTGCTGCTATAAAATTGCTTATGAAATTCGTTGGTTTCAAAATATTTTCTCAGCCTTCCATCCAACAGCGAACCTTCGCTCTATTGTATGCTTAGCATCTTCTCGTGGGCTCCACCTTTCCTTGATCATTGTTACTTTTTGCATATCTTTCATTCATTTGTTCTATGTCACAGTCTATATCACTCATTTCTCTTTCCCCTGACTCTCAGTCTGAAGATGCGTCTTGACCCGAAACATTTCTTTTCCCTTTCATTTCATATTCCTTTTCGTCAGAGATTCTGCCTGATCCGCTGAGTTAACTCAGCTTTTTGTGCCTATCTTCGTGTCATCCTTGCATCCCTGGCTAACCACAGAGAGATCATCTTTCTCATGGTCTTTATTTATCAACAGAATCTATCTTTGCTGACAATGATGAAATATTGCCTTAAAAGTCTCATTCATTGTTTACTCACCTTGCCCATTTTCCCAGTCCATTTCGGCCAACTCTGCTTTCATACTTTTTTAATTGGCTACATTTAAGTCCAAAACACGGGTTTCCAATTCATGTTTCTCACTTCCAAGTTAAATGTAACTTCCCATCATTATGAAACGCTTTTCCCCAGAGGATCGCTTCCTCTTCCATCATTAGTTAACATGGGGTCTGTGCACTTGATCAGATTTGAAATGGCTGGTAGCAAACTTTATTGTTCGACACACCGGCCCAAATACACTCTATCAACTCATTCTCAAGGTTACCTTTTTCAGTTTTATTTGTCCAATCAATATAAAGGATCAAGTTGCTCTTAGTTAATGAACTTTATAGCAAGCATATATTATTTCTTGATTTATGTTCTGCTCACAATGCAACCATGGCCCACAATCTCCGATGACGTCTTTCCCCACCGTTTCTGAGCACCACCAAAACTATTTCTGTCTCGATCTACTGAATCAAGACCATTTATCACCATCGTACTGATCTCATCCTTTCTTGGCAGAGCTCCCCCAATTGTGTTTTCTTTGTGGATTTCTCGTGGAGACCATTCCACCCATCAGGCCCTTGCCAGCTCACAGCAGAACAATCCACTCAGTCCTATTTCCCCCTTATTTCTCTGTAACCTGGCATTGTATTCTTCCTTGTATGCCCATCACTGCCCTAATGGTGCTTTTGCCACTTACCTATACTGGGGCTAAATAATTAACCTATCTATCGGATGTGGAAAGAATCTAGAGCTCCCAGAGAAATCTATACAGTCATGAAGAGAATGTACAAACTGCTCCAATTCGCTGATCAGGAGTGGATCCAGGATTAAAATGCTGGGAACCCTGTTGTTTAGCTACTAGACTTGAAAATCAGTTATCTGTAACGGCTCTTAAATAATAGTCATACAGCAAAAAAGTAGTGCCCTTCATCCCAAGTTGTCCATACCAACCAAAATGCCCCATCTAAACTGGTCCAATTTGCCCACTTTTGCCCCATATTACGCTAAACGTCTTCCTACCCATGTACCATCCAAATGTATTTTAAAATATTATTTATAGTACCTGCCTCAACTACCTCCTCTGGTCAGGTTGCTCCATATACCCATCATCCTCTGAGTGAAAAGTTTGCCGCTCAGCTACCATTAAATATTTTCCTCTTGTTCTTGATTCCCCGAGCCTGGGGGAAAAGACTGTGAGTACTCAATCTACCTTTTACTCCCATCATTTGAGACACCTCTGTGAGATCACCGCTCAGCCTCCTTTGCTCCAAAAAATGCCGTAGTCTGTCCAGTCTCTTCCTAAACCTCAGGTTCTTGAGAGCTGACAACATCCTTGTCAAATAAATTCTAGTAATTTCTGGTTGTGCCACCAATTGTCTATCTTGTTACAAATGCTGCATTTATTTTTGTATAAGGGACCTTTATTTTTTATCTGTTTACATTTTCCTCCGCTCTGACTGTTTTTGCAGATGTACTCTTTAATAAACACATAGTATTTCATGTTGACGAACCCTCATCCCTCTCTATGGATGTTGCTTGACCTACTGAGTGTTTCCAGCACTACCTGTGTTTATTTTGTATTACCAGCATTTTCAGCCTGTTGAGTTTTAAACACACTTGCGTTTGGACATTGGCTCCCCTGCTCTTAGTCTGTCGTTTTGCAGCTCTGCAGCATCACTTTGTCCTATCTCTTCAGCTTCCAGAATTTTCCTTCACCTGTATGCACCATCACCCCTCTCCTCCCATCTCTCTCTCACACTCTGTAAAATCCTATTTACATTCTAGTTATCTGATTCACCAGAATACCTCCCCCATCCCAACAGCTGGCCCTAGTACTTGCATTCATGCATTGAAACTCATTCTTCATACACCAGTCCTTAAGCCATGCATTCATTGTCTGTTCCTTTATTGGTTGATTAGTTTATTATTGTCATGTGTGTCAAGGTACAGTGAAAATCTGTTTTTGTATGCGAGCCAGGCAACTCCTGTATGGTATGATTATATGTCAGGTAGTGCAAAAGAGAAAACAGCATGCCGAATATGGTGATGCATCGACAAAAAAAATGTGAGGGTAGCAACAAGGTAGTTTGGAAGATTGTATAATTCATCCCAAGCAAGTATCCGATAATAGCAGGGGAAAATCTATTCTTGAATCTGGTGGTATGTGCTTTCTAGTTTTTGTACCATCTGCCCAATGGGAGAGGGGAGAAAATTGAATGACTCTGGTATGACATGTCCTTGACTATGTTGGCAACTTTCTCAAGGCATTGTGAAGTATAGATGGATTGATTAGTGGGTGGGATGGAAGACTGGTCTATGTAATGGTTTGGACTGCGTCCACAATCTTTTGCGACCTTGGGCAGAGTTGTTGCAGTACCAAGCTGTGGTGAATCCCGATAGGATGCTTTCTATGATGCATCTGTGGGAATAGGTAAGAGTCATTGGAAACATGTTGAAATTGCTCAGCCTTCCAACGAAGTAGAGTAATTGGCATGCTTTCTTGGCCATAACGTCAAAGTAATTGGACCAAGCCAAATTCTTGTTGATGTCTACACTCAGGAACTTGAAGCCTCAACATTCTCTACTTCAGCACCAATGCCCTGGTCAGTTTGTTCCCAATTTGCAGATGGACTAAACTGGCAAGTAAAGAGAAGAAGGGAATGGAGTTCTTCCACACTACCTTTCTAATCCAATTCGTGACAAGCCTGAAGAGGAAGGAATAGCCACTGGATTAAGTGATGAAGGAGAAAAATAAAGTTTTGGAGAACTGTTGAAATTGTAATGTGAAACCTTTTAATTAAGCAAAAGATAGAATATAGCTGGAGACCAATGATCCAGACAATTTAATATTGGAAAAAATCAATAGAATTCACATAAGACTAGATAATATTTCTTCTGTTCCTGCATCCGTGTTAGGTAAAAGAGATGGTGCAATAGAGTGAAGTCTATCCAGAAAACTTCAATAAACTGGGTCAAGAAACAACGTTCTACTCAGCAGATCAAGCAACATACAGTATGTGGAGGCAAAGAATGCTTCTGTCAAAGGCTTGACCAGAAATAAGGACTATCTGTTTCCCCTGCCACAGATGCTGCCCGACCTGGTGAGTTCATCCAGCACGTTTTTTTTTTTGCTGTAGATTCCAGCATCAACTGTCACTTGTCTCCATTAGATAAACTGTGTCCTAATGGAAATGGCTGAAGAAAGATAGGAAAAGAAAAAATATATATCTGAGATGCCGTCATACCAAAGTTGGTCAGAAATGGTTCTATTGATTTAACTTTGGCATTGTTCTTTGTTTTGAAGGATTTAATTTTTTTTAAGTACAAATTTCAGAATTGCTTTGATAGTGTGCCCACTCTTCAGCTATATTTTGTTAGTTTTAATTGACTCTCTTGCTGCACAATAGGGTCATAGTTGCACAGCAGGGAAACAGGTTTTTCAGCCCAATTTGTTCTTGCCAACAAAAATGTCTATTCAAGCTTGTTCCATTTGTCCTTATCCCTCTAAACATTTTTATCCGTATACCTGTCCAAATGCTCATTAACATTATAATTGTAGCAGCCGCTACAGCTTCCTCTGGCAGCTTGTTCCATTTACCAACCATCCTTTGCATGGAAAAACTTGTCCCTCTGGTCCCATTAATTATTTCCCCACTCACTTTAAATCTGTATCTTCTAGTTTTAGACACCCCGACCCTGGGAAAAAGAAACTGTGACTATCCACCAATCCTATATCTCTCTTGATTTTGATACCTCTATCAGATTACCTCTCAGCCCCCTATGCCCAGAGAAAAAGGGCCCAATTTATCCAGCCTCTCCTTGTAACTCAAGCCCACCAGTCCTGGTCACATCACGTGAATCTTTTCTGCACCCTTTCCACCTTAATAGCATCCTTCATATAGATGGGTGATTAGAACTACACACAGTTTTTCAAGTGTGATCTCGCCAACGACTTGTACAATTGCAAAATGATGTCCTGACTCTTGTACTCAATGTTCTGACCAATGAAGGCAAGCTTGCCAAATGCCTTCTTCACCACCCTGTCTTCCTGTGCTGCTGCAATGCT
Organism: Okamejei kenojei; assembly: GCA_035221665.1. NCBI lineage: Eukaryota > Metazoa > Chordata > Chondrichthyes > Rajiformes > Rajidae > Okamejei > Okamejei kenojei. Next base: position 28,581,072 of record CM069159.1, on the reverse strand, counting down.
ACTCTTAATTGTCAGGTGAATAATAACTAAAGAAACACATACCGATTCTATTTTTGATAGGACACTATATTTGTGGTCTTTGTACTTGTTGGAGTTAGCTGCGGTCAGAAATAGTTTGATGATTGATAGCATGGTAAATTGAAGCTATAGAGAGCATTCTACTGTGACTAAATAGCATGAATGTTAGCACATAATCATTTACTGAAATTGATCAATACTAGACCTGAGTATCAGATATAGGGATGAATGGTATTTGGTTTATAGCACAAAAATTATTATCAATGTTGGTGCTTTTTCCTTCATTTAGTTTGATCAATAGCAGGTCCACCACTGAAGAGTGAAATTAATGATGTGTGAAATGGTTTGTTTAACCCACTTAACTGCAAAAGGACTTAAAAACCATGGAAAATGATGAGGAGTAAAAAGTGCCACTGGAATAGCACTGGGGGAAAGGGTGTGTTGAACAGAAAAACATAGGGGGAAGGGTGGGACGTATGATTATTTGCACTTTCTCCCTCGTTCAATAAGATCACGGCTGATCGAATCTTCACCTCCTTTCCTCTCTGATCCCCACAACCCTTGATTCCTCTACAGTCCAAACATTGATCTTGGACTTAAATATATTTAATAATTCAGCCATCATAGCTTGCTGGGTAGTGAATTTCAAAGATTTCTTTGTCACTGACAGTAGAAATTAGAGTCATACAGCATGGAGTCATTCGGCCCAACTAGTCCATGCCGACCAAAATGCCCCGTCTCGTCTAGTCCCATTTTCCTGTGTTTAGCCCATGTACCTCTAAACCTTTCTCCATCTTAAACAGGCAGTTTCTGATTCTGAAAGCAAACAGCTCATTCGGAATTCAGGCGTGGAATTCCCCTCTCAGTACTTAACCCACCATATCTTTGGTATTGATATTGGATTATTATTATTCGTGCACCAAGATACAATGAAAAAGTCTCGTTTTAAATGCTATCCAGTCAGATCATGCTATACAGTACAATCAAGTCATACACAAGTACAAACAGCTGGAGGAACTCAATGGATCAGGCAGCATCGGGGGGGGGGGGGGGAGGGGGATGGAAAGACAATAGTTTGGGTTGGGGCCCTTTTTTCTGAAGGGTCCTGACCCAAAACAACATCTGTCCATTGCCTCCACAGATGCTGTCTGAACCTCTGAGTTCCTGCAGCACTATATATTTGCCTCAAGGTTCCAGCCTCTTCCGTTACTTATATCTTCATACACTAGTTAATGTAAAGAGGAAAATAACCAGAGTGCAGATTGTAGTGCTTCACCAGTCTAATGCTATAACAAAATCAACTGTCATTCTCCTAAATCCAATTTGTAAAGGGCTAACTGTGTCCATCCTTCTTTAAAACAAACCCCTTCATCTAGCGATGTTACAAAACCTACCTGCAGCGGCACTGCAGATTTGCCATGGGCTGTGCGCGCGACTCTGGTGCCTTTGGGGGGGGGGGGGGGGGTGGGATTAAAATGCAGGTTTGTATTGCTTGTCAGAGAGGGGTTTCCTTGGGCTGCTAGTCGATGAAGAAAAATCAATCGGACTTCCGTTCCCGGTATAAAAAAGAAATTGCTGGACAATTTAATAGTTGGATTAAAGTAAAAAGCGACTTTTAAAACGCCCTCAACGCCTTCAACATCACAGATCGTAATATCAGGACAAAACAAAGGGTAAGTCGTTTACTTCACATATAATCTTGCTTCAGCGGGGTGGCTTTAGTCTACTTTTACGATGCAAAAAATGTTATTTAGTCCCCAAACGATTTGGCCATGTCTTTGCCTGTCGATATGGGGTTAAAATTCACGGCAACGGCAACGTTCCAATCGATCGCATTCCAGGAACACCCACTCGCAAGATGATTAACATTCTCTTTTTTTTGGACAATCATGTCATAAGAACATCTAAATCGTCTATATTTTGTGTAATTGTCCAACCATAATCAATATTTTTATACTAAATATCCACAACAGTTTTAGTCAGATGTATTGTGCAAAAAATAATAATTTTGATTATATTGAGAGTGGATGTTTCTGGATTAATTTATGGGAATTAAACATTAAATTCCTTCCATTTGGCATGTAAGTTCATGACAGTGAGATTTAAAAATCATGTTATAATTGTGAATTCTTGTGTGAATGGGATTAGTTTGTTAGATGGATAGATGTTTAGATCTAGTAATTGAATTTAGATGAATTGAGTAAATTAATTTAATTGATTTGATGAAACTGATGAATATGATTTTTTTGTTGGGCATTTACTATTTGTTTTAGCGTTTAACTTTATCATTTCTACCTTTTTTCTAAACTGCAACTAATAATTCTGTTAATGCTGTTCAGTGTTTTTGTTTTCCTTTACATTTTAAACAGATGTCTCTGAAGAAGAAATGTAAAATTGTCAATCCAAATGCCCAGCAAAAGAGACTGATTTAGACAGCATTCGCAGAGATTATCTGAATTTGGACTACTTCAAATGTGATGATCTACAGGACATTCTTAATGGGAAAGTAGTGGGCAGAAAGGCAGTCATGCGTGGTGTGAAGAGCAAAAACCTGTAGTTTTCAATGCCAAAATTGAAAAGTTGAGGAAAAACAAGGTGTACAGAGTTGCTTATTGGTTACAATCTGGGGTGGAAGATTGCAACCTTCACGTGGTCCGCCCTGTTTCGACGAATGCAATCAACCCGGCATGCACAATCAAATAAGATCAAATAGAACAAGTTGTCCTACAACTTTAGGCTGTGCATGCCATAAGCAAGAAGAAGAAGATTGGTTACAATCTGAGGAGTATGATGATGCTACTGATTATGATATGCCAATGTACCAGCTCGCAACTGATCTTTTCCATAAAGGTCTATAGCTAGAATTTGTAATTTATTTACCTATCTGTTATGGACTTACAGCATATAATACAATAATATTAAAGTTCTGATCTTGAGAATATCACATTTTTGAATTTTCAAGGCAGTCTGGGTGTTTATTACTATTTCCGTCACAACGGTCAATTTCGTAATTAGCTACAATTAGGTAACTAACTAATTATATGCTTTAATTTCAGGTCATCCAAGTAAGGTGTTTCATATTTGTTTCAGAATGCTTCAATCTATAATAACTGAAAAATTCATTTAGTTCTCTTAATTTTTAAGAAAGTTATGGGCTTTTGACTGTCCTCGATCACAGCTTTTGTGTTAAGTCAATGAAAAAGCAATAGGGACCAAGATGCTATTAAAAATAACTTTTTTTTAAACTGAAGATATGAAAGTGAATTAGGTATCAAATTAAACTTCTTTTTATGCTTTATCTGATGGGATAAATTGCAGACTTGATTTTTAAAATCTCAAAATGTTGTAACATTGTTACTTCTTCCACTGGAATAGCACTGAATCCGCCCACAACATTAATCTATAACAAATGCTAAGATAGCTTTCTCTGCACCTGAAGACCATCAGACATGGGAGCAGAATTAGTTCATTCAAGCCACTATCAATTCCACCATTCTAAAATACTGATCGATTTCTCCCTCTCAACTCTACTCTCCCGCCTTCTTCCCATAGCCTTTGATGCCCTTCAAGAACCTATCAATCTTTGCTTTAAAAATACCTAATGCCTTGGCCTGCATAACCATCTGTGGCAATATATTCCACAGATTCACCACTCTCTGGCCAAAGAAATCCCTTCCTATGTCTATTCTGAAAGTTTATCTTTTTATTCTGAGGGTCTGCCTTCTGGCCCTAGACTCTCCCATTACTGGAAATGTCCTTTCTGTCTAACTCTATCTAAGCCTATTGTTATCCGGTAGGTTTCAATGAGATTCCACTAATTCTTCTCAACACCAGTGTGCACAATCCCAGAGCATTCAAACGCTCCTCATACATTAACTCATTTGCCTCCGCGATCATTCCCGTGCAAGACTGCCCCTGGTGTGCTCTCGCCAACATCCTGTGGAGTCTTAGCTAGATTTCCTGCAGTTATATGCTCTCTCCCTTGGTTGTCGTCTTCATTCCCTGCTGCCATTTGTGGATGTTTCTGATCTAAGGATGCTTAATTCCCTCTGCTGGAGGTGATGTTCATTTGGTCAATAATCTGCTCTTGTATCTACTTCCTATCTCACCAACAGAGCCAACTCTTGCATTGTCCCTCTGCTTCCTGGTCCAGCATGGTGCAGATTTTCCACATCAATTTTGTGCTCTGTGTACTTTGGATATTTCACACTCTCCCTTCATCTGTTCCCATGTCTCTCCTCTTCCTTGAAGCTGATTGCAGAGATGTTTAATAATCAGTCATTTAAAAAAATGATTCTCACTCTAGCTTCCGGCAGCTTTGATGGCCAGGTCTGCCATCATTTCATGGTTGGCTAAATACCGTGACATCATGTCATGGTCATACATCACCATTGATTAGAAATACCGGCTGTTAGACAAAATGCCTTGTCTACTGAAGCCTGCCACCTGTGATGTCTGCAAATGGTAATCAACGGGAAAATTATACAGCTGTAAAGAAGATTTGTAGTCAAACACTGGAATAATAATTTCCCTGTAATATACATTTATCATTAATTTATTCAGTCCATTCGATGTTGGCAGTTTATTACCAAATTGTCAATTATGAATTCTGGCAGTGACATTCTTATTTACACGGATAGTTAAAACATTGGCAGAATTTGAACGTTAGCTGTCTGAAATCAACAGGTTTAGATTTGCTTTCCTGTAATATGTGCTTGTATTTTTTAAATGTGTGATCTGTATGTTTATGGAAAGGGTATGTGCAGAGTGAGAGAGTTTTTATGCAATGGAAAGAAAAAAACAACGATTTACATTCCCCTTGCGTTGTTTATAACCTCGGCTTGCTTTCCAGTCAATTACAAACATGTTCAAATGCAGCCAGAACTGTTCAGCACAGAGCAGGCCCTTCGGCACACCTTGCTCATGTGAAGCAAGTTGGCATATTGGGCTAGCCCAATCTCACAAACTCCCTGCTGGACCCTCTGCAGTTTGCATATCGGGCCAATAGGTCTGTAGATGGTGCAGTCAACCTGGGCCTGCACTTCATCCTACACCACCTAGACCGCCAGGGGACCGATGCGAGGATCCTGTTTGTTGATTTTAGCTCTGCATTCAACACCATTGTGCCAGAGCTACTACACTCCAAACTTTCCGAGTTGACTGTGCCTGAACCCCTCTGACAGACAGGAAGCAGCATGTGAGGCTGGGAAAGCACATCTCGGACCCGCAAACGCTCAGAATAGGAGTACCGCAAGGCTGCGTACTCTCCCCTCTCCTCTACTCTCTCTACACCAACGACTGCACCTCCACAGACATTTTCCACCTGGTATGTTCGATCCTATCTTCAAGACAAAATGCAAAGTTTTATAGGGATAATATTTGAACAGTGGATAAAACGCAGAAGATTGTGTGTGCGCAGGTTTGTGTTTATGACAAGAGAATGACATGCGAAAGAGTGACCAAGTATGTGGGCTATGTTTTGCATGGACTGCTCCCGGCAGTGGCATTGGTCAACCCCTGAAGTGTGTTGGTGCAATGAAGGGCAGGAAACTCTCAGCATGTGATGCTCCCTCTCGTGGCATTAGGGCAGATCTACAGGTGTGAGTGTGCCTCAGAATGGTGGGAGCATATGTAACCTTTGCCCTTGATTTCCTATGGTGCTTCATTTGTGGAGTCAAGATCAAATGTAGTTGTCTTTATTGGATGTTGAGAAAGTGGATGTAGTTGGACCAGGAAGAACAAAAGCATTTGTCCCATTTTATAAGCATGCTAACCATCTACCATCTACATAGAACAATCCAGCACAAGAACATGCCCTGTTGCCCACAATGTCTATGGCAAACACGGATGCCAAATTAAACTAATCTCCTCTGCCTGCACATGATCCATATCCCTCCATTCCCTGCATATCCATGTGCCTACCTACAAGCCTTTTAAATGCCACTATATTGCCACTATATGTAGGACCTACACCACTATGTTGTCACTATATATAGGGCCTCCACCACCACCCCTGGAAGCGTGTTCTAGGCACCCACCACTCTCTTTAAAAAAGAGTTTTTTTTAAATTAAAAGCATTTGTACAAATGATAATAAACGACAAACTGGTTACAGAGGCACCCACCACTCTCTGTAATAAACTTGGCCCACACAATATTTTCAAACGTCTCCGTCTGAACTTAACGCTATGACCTCTCGTCTTTTATATTTTCTTGCATCTTTTTATTTTCACCATAAGTTCATCTGTCTGCATTTAGATTGGAGACACCTATGCACTGTGAATACCATTGGTGGAAGCTGCAATTGTAGTCACATCTGCAATTTTCGTTATAAATGTTGGCATAAAGACACTGTAATGCAAAGAGGTGAAGAGCCTATGAGCAATTTTAAGTTTGTTTATCTATTGTGGGTGGAAGGCAGACTGCAAAGTGCAATTGATCAACATTTCTAGGAGTTATAACCTTTGTCAGTTGCTAAACTAATACAGGGCCCTGAGCCAAAACCTTGTCTATCCCATTCCCTCCACAGATGCTACTTGAACCACTGAGTTCCACCAGCAGCTTGTTTTATGCTTCAGAGCACAGCATCTGCAGTCTCGTGTCTCAGAAAGAAATGAAAAGTTGCTATTCTTTGACAAAAAAGTTCTTGCACACAAACTCAATACCATGTGCATTGTTCGGAAAGCTGTGGCATAATATAATGTTTTATAAATCACCTTCAGGAAAATAAAATAGCATTCTGCACTTTGAGGTTGGAATTAATACAGATGGTGTCACTGGTTAACATGGAGAGTATAGGCTGAATGGTTGTGTGCACTATTCACCAGCTGCAGTAACCCACCAAAACTTCTGCTAGGGTGTAGATCTGTGCTCAGTGTAGGAAGCTTTTCCTAACTCAGCAAGATGCCGGCTTTAAAGTGAGCTGCATAAATTAATCCTCCAACACATTGCGGCTGAAGCTGATGGCGCTGTTAAACATTCCCCTAGGTGGCTCCAGAGACTGGAAAACTATCGACCAAGTCCTGGCCAAATGTCCACAAACTCTCTTGTCTCTCCTTTACAAATATTACAAATTGTTTGTGCTCAATAATGGAAAATTATATAAAGAAATAAAAAGCTAAAACGGTTCAGTCTAAACTGAATTGCTGTGCAAATTTAGTTAAGTATTTCCAGAGCTGTAATTACCACTGTATATGGCCCACGTACCATTACTGTGGGTTCAGAATTATTTTTAAATGAACATTAGCTTCCATTAATACAAACTCTCAGGTAATTGCTTCCAATGGAGCACATAATTATAACTAGATATGAACTTATTATGTGCTACTGCCTGATGACTCTAGGGTGTATTTTGTATTCATTTGGGAAAAGGAAACTATATTTTTGATTACTAATTAAGCTTGTTATTTAATGTTTGCCTTTGTTGGGTCAAATGGCTTCAAGCTTTGGGTGACTAGAGTTACAGATTACTTTTCTCTTAATGAAATAAAGCACTGATATTATAATTTTGCACTCCTGTAATTTCAATCTTGAGTTTAGAATCAAAAACAGAAGATGCTGAAAATACCCAGTAGCACCCGTGAGGAGTGTAAATGCTTCTCGTTGACAGCCTTCCATTAGAACTAGAATTTTGAATGTTATTTTTCATTCTGAAAAGGAGTGGGATGTTTTTTTCAATTCCAATTGTTTTTATGTGCTTGGCTGATGCATATGGTATGGATGGGCAAAGATTTTTAAAGTTTTGTTTGAAGTATCTCTTGGCTCTTGAACATTGCACAACACTGATCTCAGCAACTATGATCTTCTATAGATTGTGTCTGTGGTTGCACGACGGACTACGATTTTATACTTTTATTATTTCCTATTATTTTATTGTATTATTGATTATTATAGATTAATCTCTGTGTGATTTTATTGATCTATGTATTATTGCATTTGTATGTCTATTAAACTGCAACGAATTAGAAGTTCATTGTTCAATTATGATACATATGACAATTAAACATTCTTTACTCTTGAGAATATTTGTAAGATGGTTCGCCTGTAGTTGTGAGAAAACCAATAACTGCAAGTTATTGAAAACTTATATAAATTATTTGAGACTTCTTTGTAATTAAATGTTATGAACCTCACCCACAGCTGGGCAGATGCATTAGGAAAGTAGAAATGTTTTCTTGTTAATAAATGAAATCCATCCACTGGATTATACCTTCCCTTTAGCTGTTCCATGGGTGGGGAACCACCAGCCTTTTGCGTTTTGCTTTTTAGCTTGTCTTCAACTAGTACACTCTACAGAGCTATACAGCATGGAACCAGGCCCTTCGGCCCAACTCATCCATGCCGACCAAGTTCCCAAATTAGCGAGTTACACTCGTCTGGCCCATGTCCCTCTAAACCTTTCCTATCCATGTATCTGCACAAATGTCATTTAAATGTTGTTATGGTACTGGCCTCTATCATTAAACTGACACCATCTACTTATAATGTTTTTAAAAATTAGATTTATTTCAAGTTTTTTTAAGTGTCTCCGATTACAGTTTCAAGGCCATTTAACAGCAGTAAGGAATTAAGCCATAAGGATGGTTGAAGAGGACGTGGGGATCTTTGGATTTGTCACCTAATACCTGATCATTGCTCATAGCCAACTTTGCCCAGGATAACTCTTGAGTACACAGGATTAGCTTGGTTCAGGACGCCCAGCTCATTGCTCTTAAGATTCTGGAATTTGATGTCCTGAGTTTCTGAAAACTCCCACATTGTTACCACCTGGCATGATGAATGGAGAGTTGAGTAAGTGGGAAACCATCTGGCCAATGCCTCACAGATTGATGTTCTTGGGGTCTCCTTTGCAGGGTACCTCATTAGAACCCACTGAACTACAGGCTGACTGGTACACGGACGGTGGGAATGATCTGTGAGCCATTGCTACCGCCTGTCTTCCTTGAAACGTTGATAAGCAGAGACATTTGAACAATTGTTCAAATAAACCGACATAATTGTTAAAACAATGAGATGCCAGACCCACACCATCCTGGCCACACTCATCTCTCTATTATCATTGGGAAGAAGGTACCATGTACACCATGACCGCTCAGTTCAAGAACAACTTCTTCCCATCAGGCTCTGGAACATTGCAAAACTAACCTTAGCAACTATGATCATCTATAGATCTTTGGTTTTGGTTGATTGATTATTAATTTATTACATTGTTGATCATTAAATATTTATCTGTGTTATTGCATTTGCAGGCTGGAAAAGCTGCAGCAAGTTAGAATTTCATTGTCTTGTTGTTGGTGTACCTAACAATGAAACACGTGTATGAAGGAACTGCAGATACTGCTTTAAACCGAAGAAAGACACAAAATGCTGGAGTAACTCAGCGGAACAGGTAGCATCTCTGGAGAGAAAGAATGGGTGACGTTTCGGAACGAGACCCTTCTTCAGACGCATTTTGGATCGAGACGCTTCTTCAGTGAAGAAGGATCTCGACCCGAAACATCACCTATTTCTTCTCTCCAGAGATGCTGCCTGTCCCGCTGAGTTACTCCAGCAATTTGTGTCTAACAATGAAACATTCTTGACTTCCTTGACTCCCTCCATTTCCCTTCAAGCCCTTGGCGACCTCAATGTTATTAATCTTGAACATTGAATAATAAATTAAGCCAACTTCTATTGCTTTTTAATGAAGAAATTCTAGTTTTTTACTTTCCCACTTTTCCAAACTCTGTGTTGAAAGTTTCTCCAAATTACTGATATTGTATTCACAGTCCCAGAATCCTGATTCAAATCACCAATCTATCTAATACATTTGGGTGAAATCAAGTTTATTGCGATCTTTCTTCCTTATCTCGTGCATGGTAACAATCAGGTGCATCTTCTCGGTCTTCCCTCCTCAGCCAATGTAACAGGCGGCCAATGGGCAGTACGCTGGCACATCATTAGAGTTGCTGCCTTACAGCACCAGAGAGCCGGGATCGATCCTGACTACGGGTGCTTGTCTGTACAGAGTTTGTACATTCTCCCCGTGACCTGCATGGGTTTTCTCCGGGATCTCCGGTTTCCTCCCACACCCCAAAGACATATAAGTGTATAGGTTAATTGGCTTGGTATAATTGTAAATAGTCCCTAGGATAGTATGTGTGCAGCTGGCCGGCTCAGACAAGATGGGCTGAAGGGCCTGTTACCGCACTGTATCTCTAAAAGTAAAACTAAAACCCCTCAGTGCTGTAGAGTGTTGTGTGATTGGGTCAAACAAATTGCATTCCCTTTCACTTACTAACCATCCAAAAGCCAACATTGTAACACACAGTTGGACGTGGGTCTTTAAGTAGCAGTGTGTAGCTGTCAGCTTACATTTAGGCCAGGGGTTTGGAGGTCAGATTGTGGGGGGAGTGTGAGTTCCCTGGTAGGGGAAATCGCCTTGCTTCTTTGCAGAGCCTGAAGGTGTCCCTTCTTCTTGCGTCTGATAGTTACTCCTGTCACTTGAGTTGTACCTAAGACTGATACCACTCCAAACGCAAGGCCATTTATTATAAAGACACGTCCCATAAGGTTTGGTTCTTAGAACATAATGAGGTTATGTTAGATGGTCTGAATATCTTTATTACTGTATGCCATAAATCTAAATCACCCTCAAAAATAGTGTTTGAATTGTTGCAGCAGCTTAGTATAGAACCATTATAAATCAAAGAAAAACACCAACTGGAAATGTTCTATATATTCCTCCTGCTTACAAGATTAGTTTATTATTGTCTTCAATTAACAACTGCATTAAACAGGATGGGGTAAAGATGCCTATTGTTAAGTTATGCCCTTCACTTTGTGCCTTGGATCTCTTTCACTGAACAGACAGCAACAACTATGATTTGCATGTTTATAATACCTTAGTTTAGCTCAGAGATACTGCATGGGAACAGGCCCTTCGGCCCATTGAGTCCACACTGACCACGATCATCCATACACTGGTTCTATTCCACGCACGAGGGACAATTTACAGAAGCCAATTGGCCTACACACCTATACAGCTTTGGAACGTAGGTGGAAACCAGAGCGCCCGGAGCAAACCCTTGCTGTTACCGGGAGATTGTCTAAACTCAATACAGACAGCACCTGCAGTCGGGATTGAACCCGGGTCACTGGTGCGATAAGGCAGCAACTCTACCACCGTGCCACCTTAATATAGTAAAAGATATTCCCTATTGGTTTGCCTGAGTATGAATAAACACTACTTGATTCTGACTCATGTGAGATATGACTAGAAGTCTGGTCAGAGGTAAGATTTATTATGGAGCTTCTTCATCCATTAATAAAGGTGAAGAGGTTTTGGCAGAAGATTTAGGAACCGGGGAGCCAGGCAGCTGGAGACACGCCTGCCAATGGTGGAACGATTTAAGCTTATGGATGATTCAGAGGCCAGAAATAGAGGAGCACAGAGATCTTGCAATGTAAGATTGAAGCAATTTGGAGAAAGAGGGAGTGGGGTGAGATCATGGGAGTGGTTACTAATCAAGGATGCAAGCTTTAAACTTACCTAACCAGGAGTCCACATGGGTCAGAGGTGATGGGTAGTGAAATTCAGTGCTAGTTTGATCGATTGAAAGATAGCGTGCCAAGAGACCCTTCGGCCCACACAATCCATGGCAACCGTCAATCACCCAATAGGTTCTTTATCATCACGTGTACAGAGGTACAGTGACTATTTTTTTCCTGTTCACACTAGTTCTATGTTATTCCACTTTCACATCCACTCCCTACACACTAGAGGCAATTTACAGAGATCAGTTAACCTCCAAACCCGCATGTCTTTGGGATGTGGGAGGAAACTGGAGCTCCTGGAGGAAATCCATGCGGCCACCGACGCAGAGTGACATGCTGAGTTACTCCAGCACTTTACGTCTTTTTTTTCCAATCTGGCATCTGCAGTTCCTTGTGTCTACTCTTCATCTTCTTTTGCTCCCTTAACAACTTGTATTCTTCCACTGTCCCTGTACCTTAGAGTCCTGGGAGCTACACACAATGAGTTATATGAAACTTACCTTGCAAGACGGATTGTCAGCAATGGATGGAATTAAGCCAAGGGGCATTGTCAAGGTCCAGAGGTGATGGAAATTGTGAGAGTTGTTCAGATATGTCGGTGATGCTTTGAAATATTTCATCTTGTCCACTTGTTTAGGAAGGAGCATTGAATTCCAGGGAGAAGCATAACCATGGTAACCAGCTGATTGGGAGCGGTTAGAACTGCTAAATGTATGTTGCTGAGTCCATGTTATTCTGATCTTTGCTTCAGCTTTCTTGGGAATATCCAAGGAAGGTAGTAATCAATAACATATGGGACAGTGTAAGAGTGAAACACTGCACCTGTTCAGGAATCAACAGCAGTGTGTCTCATAAAGCACCTCACAACTGTATTTTCATATGTTTCAGGTAATATAGATCAGTACAGCACAGGAACAGGCCCTTTGGCCCATCGTGTTCATGCCCAACATAATGCCGTTAAACTAAACATGCAAACTCCACACAGACAGGATGGAACTCAAGTTGAAAAAGCTGTGAGGCAGCAGCACTACCTGTTGCCCACATGTTATCATCTGTCTCCAAAATCCTTCCCTTTAAAGTCAAGGGTATGAATTTCAGAGTTCAATGCAACGTTGCTGAAACACACCTTGTTCAAGTCTGCTGACTGCGCATACATTTCTGAGCAGACTTCCTCTGTTCTTGGTGTGGGTTGGAGAGGCTGTGTGACTTGTAAATGTGTTTACCGGTTCAAACAGCCAGGGAAAGGGTTTTCAGAACAAGTTGATGAATCCTTAATGTTTTCAAGAGTCGTAATTCAACGTCTGACTTCCCGCTTGTTCAGCAAGATGCACATCTCCTCTTAAAAACAGCAAGCGTGCGATTTTGGTGAATCTAAAATAGAGTCAGTGTGATTTTATTCAGGTGATTTTATTTAGATCAAAGAATCCGTCCCACACATCCACGGACTACAGTGGGAAATTATCGTGATGCTACAAATCATTTATGAACTTTTCTGTTCAGAACTTGGAGATGAAAAAATCCTTGGCTGTGTTCCCCTTGCCATAATGGAATGCCCTTCTTCTTGCGTATGGCGTGCACAGCCTAAAGTTATAGGTCAACTTGTTCTATTTGATCTATTTGTTTGTGCACGTTGGGTTGATTACATTAGTCGAAACAGGGTGGACCTCATGATGGTTGCAATCTCCCACCCCATGGAATGCCCTACAGTGCATTAACAGTTCGGCACGGGATGCTTCCATTAATCACTCTAGGTGAAAAGGCTTGATATGACGACAAGGACTGTAGAAACTCGGAACAGGAGAAGACCACCTGGCCCATCAAGCCTCTTCTCCCATTTAATATCTGCCCCAGGCCTCAACACTTCTGTACCAGTTGACGGTCGCCCTCATTTTTCCAATTTTTCAACAAAAAAGTATCTATCCAAAGAGAATTCCATGACTCAGCATATTATACACGGCTACATATGAAAGTGATGCTCTATTGCAAAGACCAGATTCCCCACCGTTGACTCCATCGACACTTCACGCTGCCTCGGAAAAGCAGCCAACAAAATCAAAGACTTGTCCCATCCAGGTTATTCATTCTCCCATCTGGCAGGCGCTACAGAAGCTTGAAAGCGCGCACCTCCAGACCCAGGAACACCTTCTTCACCTCTGTTAACAGGTTTCTGAATGGTCCTACCATAAGCTAGGGTACTGTCTGATTCACCTCTACCCCATTGAGGATATTGGACTTTGCCTATAGAACTGATGTGCTACAATGCTGAGAACTATATTCTGCATTGTGTATCTTCCCCCTTTGCTCTATATATTATACTTGAGTTTGTAGTGATTGTATTGTGGCGGAGATGGCAGGGGTCCAGCCAAAAACTAGTCGGACACAGGTTGTGTGCTCGAGATGTGTTTATTCTTCTGCATACAGCTCCCAACTCCTCAGCTGACACGGGCGTTGCCCGGCCTTAAATAACAACTCAGATAATGACCCCGTGACTCGAGCCTCCCCCACCGAGACGCCACCCTCTAGTCGATGGTTCGTCGTGACCACTTGCTAGCAAGTGCTGCCACATTACCCCCTCCCCCCCCCCCCAGAACCCGAGGCACCGAACCGTACAGGATGTCGCACGTGGCGGCCCGAACGTGTAGATACAATCCCGCGCCCCGGGGGCTTGCTCGGTTCGGGAGAATCTGGTTCTGGGGGGGGGGCGCCACAGTATCTAAATTCGGCATACCTGATTTATTTGAATAGCATGAAAAACTAATATTTTCACTGTACCTCGTAACAATAATTAATCTAAACTTAACTTGCCCTCATGACACACCTTGTTGACAACGTACGTTCAAAATGAGACCCTGTTAAGCCTGGACTGCCTGGGAGCCACTGCTAAGTAAAGACAGACATCGATGAGGCATCATGCCACCTTCAGTGCCACTGCATGATCTTTGGCTGACTGAGGCAAACGGGTACGTGAAGATCAAAACCAAGCCCTGGCACACCTACACATGGTCCACTGGGCAGCAGTGAATCTCTGGAATCTCTCTCCATTACATGTCACACCCTGACCCAACCTGATCACCACTTGACCACGGACCCTACCCTTTGTTTTCCGTTCCCCTAATTTATGCAACTTACAACTTTGTTTTATTTTTAACTTTCCCAATTCCTGATTGACGGTCATTATTATTATTGTCATTAAATAATAATAGAATATTGACTGGCCTTGAGGGGGATACGACATATATTGCCTGAAGTAGATTCATATTGCCCGAGTCGAAGACGAGGGCAATATGGATCTAGTGAGGGCAATATATGTCGTATCTCCCGAAAGAGGACAGTCAATATTGTTATTATTACCCATTATCAGACATCTAGAGGAAAATTTTAACATCTCAGCTCGGCGGACTTCCACGTAAAATTTAACCAAAATGGACGCGGCAGTCTTCCTGTCTGCCGTTTGAATATTCTAAATTTCCCACGCAGCGTCACGTTGCCGTCACGTTGCCAAGTTCCCGGATGTGAGACCAGGGGAATATAAGACTATATTCCCCGCTGTTTTAACAGGTAAAGTCCATAGGCGTTCGCAAGAAAGGGGAATATAAGAAATTATTACCCATATCACCCATCTGAGGTATGCTTTTACGAAATTGTATTCCCTTCCTTTTTACTGCCAGCAGGGGTAACAGGGGAATATTTTCTTATATTCCCCTTTCTAGCGAACGCCTATGGACTTTACCTGTTTAAACAGCGGGGAATATAGTCTTATATTCCCCTGGTCTCACATCCGGGAACTTGGCAACGTGACGCTGCGTGACGGCAACGTGACGCTGCGTGCGAAATTTAAAATTTATTCTCAAAACAAACAAAATGGCAGCCGGTTGCGAGAAGAAGTTCGCGATTTAAAAGTTCGACCTTCACATTGTCACATAAATGAATTACATAAATTACATAAATGAAACATAAATGTTACATTGTTTTAGTACCCTTATTTACAATGTTGCAATGGTTTTAGTACCCTTATTTACAATGTTGCAATGCATATTGCAAAATGTATAGATACATTCATATCATATGAGATGTTCAGATTTTCCTCTAGATGTCTGATAATGGGTAATAATAACAATATTGACTGTCCTCTTTCGGGAGATACGACATATATTGCCCTAACTAGATCCATATTGCCCTCGTCTTCGACTCGGGCAATATGAATCTACTTCAGGCAATATATGTCGTATCCCCCTCAAGGCCAGTCAATATTCTATTAATATTCCCCTGTTACCCCTGCTGGCAGTAAAAACGAAGGGAATACAATTTTGTAAAAGCATACCTCAGATGTGTGATATGGGTAATAATGAAAAATATTATCTCCTCTGCTGCTGCCTGACCAGCTGCGCACCTCTGCCATTTTGTTACTATTTATGTTTTTAGTGCCTATTAAATCAAATGTCTTCTGAAAACCTAGTAAAATCAATTCCCACATCACCACCCTATTGTAAGCCCATTGAAAACTCTATGAATATGTTTTCATAAAACTGTGTTGACTCTGCCTGCTTTTATATGTGCCCATTATCATGGCCTGTAAAATGATTCCAGCATGTCACTGACAGCTGATGCCAGGATAATTAGCTCAGAGTTGTGCATGCTCTCCCTCCTCTCTCACACAGCAGAGACCATCCTGGAACCAGTGCACCATTATCTCTTCAGTTTTCTGCCTGAGAATTCCAGGATAAATTCTTAAAGGTCAATAGATTTTTTGCCTCTCAATCCAATTATTTATTTTCTTTGCTAACATCAATGACCTGAAGTTCCTCACTTTTAATAGAGGCTTGATTTACCCATAATTATCTGATTTTGTATCTCTCTCTGCTCCAAAGACATCTCCCTCAGTTGTTATGTGTTTTCTAATCCCATTGTCTTGCCTTCTCCTCCCTGCCTCCACCACCTGCCTCCTCCCCCACCACCTCGCCTCCTCTCCACCCCACCTCCTCACCTCCGCTCCCGCCTCACCTCCTCTCCCCTCGCCTCGCCTCTTCCACCCCCCCCCCCCCCCCCCCCCGTCTCGTCTTCGCCCCGGCCACTCCACAGATGAATCCAGTGGTGTAGAGGCGTTTGGTATGCTTGCCTTCATACGCTGGGGAATTGAGTATGAGTTGGGACAACATGTTGCAGTGATACAAATTATTGATAAGACCGCACTTATGGAATGGTGCATGGCACAGGTCTCCACACTAGAAGAGAGCGAGCAGAAGAGATTTACCTTGCGGCTGGGGCTGGGGTCGGCGCCACAGAGGTGTCTGGAGAGGACCCAGCAGCGATAGTGGAGAGGTCGGTGGGGTGGTCCATGGTGGGCGTCGACCGACGGACAAGGATGGACCACGTGGAGTAGGATGCTGCTGGATGCCGTAGGATGCCGCTGCCGAGGGAAGGAACAAAGGGAGGGGGGTGAATTTGAACAATAGGGACCCAGTGTGGGGGGGCGCCGTGAGGAGGAGGAGATAACAATAGGGATCCAGCGTCGGGGGGACTGCTGTGAGGGCGGGGGGGGGGGAGCGGGTAATAAAAATGGACCATGGAGGACCCAGCATGAGGGAAGGGGAGAACAATGAACAATGGGGACCTGCCGTTTGTGGGGTCGCCATGGTGGGGGGGGGGGGGGTGGTTGTGGGGAGGGGGAGAACAAAGGGGGACCTGGCACGGATACTGTGTACACTTTGTAATTTTGTCAGCACCCTTATGTGGCGACTATTTGCATACCATGGGTATGCAAGCAAAGAATTTCACTGTGACGTGTCACATGTGACAATTCATTCATTGATGTTGCTTAGAATGGATGGCTGCAGTTACAATGGCATTGGATAGGCTAGCTTTATTCTCCTTGGAACAGAGAGGGCTGAGAGATTATCCTTATAAAGGCAAATTAAATTATGAGGGGCACAGATATTATAAATGGTAAGAGCTTTTGCCCCAGGGCAAATGAGACCAGAACTGGAAGTCTCAGGTTTAAGGTGAGAGGGTAAAAATGTGAAAGAGGGAGGTTTTTCACACACATGGTGGTGTTATCTGGGTCGAGCGGCCAAAGGGGGTGGTTGGGATAGATACATTTACAATGTTTAAATGGCAATTTGACTGGTACTTAGATAAGAAAGGCCTAATGGGATCAGTGTAGATAGTGAACATGGTCAGTATGAGTGCCATGGGTCTAAAGGGCCCGTCTCCATGCTGTATGATTCTATTACTTATCTCGGATATACTTTTTACATATAAAAGGTTTTTATGGTGGACAATGGTGCAGCAATAGAGTTGCTGCCTTAAAGTGCCAGACACCCTGGTTCGATCCTGACTACGGGTGCTGTCTGTCTCTGTACTTTCTGTGATCGCGTGGGTTTTCTCCAGATGCACCGGTTTCCTCCCATATTCAAAAGGCGTGCAGGTTTGGTGTTTAATTGGCTTCTTTAACTGTCCCTGGTGTGTAGGATAGATCTAGAGTATGGGTGATCGCTGGTTAGCACGGACTTGGCGGGCCGAAGAGCCGGTTTCCATGCTGTATCTCTAAACGCTGAACTAAACTAAAATATCTTTTAATCTTTTATTATGTTTTTCCAGCATATTATTCTGTCACACAGTCATAAGTTTTGGAACAGCAGATCCATTGATAACTATGTAATTGACACTTAGATTCACTTGATACTTTTTATGCCTTTGTTCTCTGCTATAAAGGTAGAAGGTCAAATTGTGCAGCTTTCCTCAAATACAGACACATGTCTTGCAACTTCTTAGGCATGTGGATAATAAGTTAAAGGGAAAGAGAACATGAAAGAAGCTTTGAATGGGGCTGAAGCTACAATTAACGAGAATGTAAGGAAGCTTTCTAGATTCGGGGAGCGATTAGTAATGTGAGGTTACCTGGGGATTCCAGAGAATGTAGTTCATGTTCACGTTGAAGTTTATTGTAAATGGTAAACAAGTGTACGCCAATGGGTAGAGCATAGGGAATGCCTATCCTGGAGTCAAAGAGCTGGAGGGGCATTGAGTGTAAGTTGGTGTTGATGGATTAAGCGCACGTACAGTGAAACAGTCGCGTGTCTACGCTTGGTCGCGCCAATGTACAGGAGGCCATATCTGGAACACTGGCTGCGGTAGGTGAGGTTAGAGGAGGTGCATGTGAACCACTGTTGCACCTGGAAGGACTGCTGGAGTTCCTGGAATGGAGGTGAGGGAGAAAGTATCAGGACAGATGTTACGTTTCCTGCGGTTGCAGGGGAAAGTACCTTGGTGGGAAGGGATAAGTGAACCAAGTTGTGGATGGAGTGATCTCTGGATGGTGGAAAGTGGGTGGGTTTGGGAAGATGTGACTAATGATGGAATCATGTTGAAATCTCAGAGAATGATGTGTTGGATGTTGGGGCTTTGTGAGGGAAAAGGTGAGGACCAGGGAAGCTCTATCCTTGTTCTGTCTGGGGTAGGGAGGGGGAATGGTTGGCGGGGGGGGGCAGGGCGAGCGAGAGCAGAACTACGGGACACTGAGGAGATGCAGATCAGAGATACACCTATAACAGCAGAGGGGAAACCGTGTTACTAAAAAAAGAGGCTAGAATGCAAAGTCTCATCTTAGGAACAGGGCAGAAGGTGGTGTAGTCCAGATAACTGTGGGAGTCATAGTCATAGAGTGATACAGTGTGGAAACAGGCCCTTCAGCCCAACTCACCCACACCGGCCAACAATGTCCCAGCTATACTCGTCCCACTGGTCTGCGCTTGGTCTGTATCCCTCCAAACCTGTCCTATCCATGTACCTGTCTAACTTTCTTAAATGATGGGATAGTCCCAGCCTGAACGAGTCCCAGTTTGTTCCATACATCCATCACCCTTTGTGTGAAAAAGTTACCCCTCAGATTCCTATTAAAGTAGGTCAGTAGGTCTTTAGTAGACATCAGTCAATAGTCTGTCCCGTGTGATAAGGACAGAGAGATCAAGAAAGGGGAAAGAGGTGACAGAGCGAGTTCAAGTAAATTTGAGAGCAGGGGGTGGAAGTTAGTGGTGAAGTTAATGAAATCCACGAGTTCAGAATGGAAGCAGACCCGATTGAGTTGTTAATGTAGCGGAGAAAGAGTTGGGGATAGTGTCAGTGTACATTTGGAACAAGGACTGCTCAACGTGACCAACAAAGAGGCAGGCATAGATGAGACCCATGCAAGTGCCCTTAGCTACACCTTTAACTTGAAGAGAATTTGAGGGCAGAGTGGAAGTTAGTATAAATTCAAGGCACTAGAATGCTGCCTGGGTTAGAGGGTATTGGCTGAAAGGAGGGATTGGGCAAGCTTGTATTGTTTTCACTGGAGCTGAGGAGATTGAGGGGAGACCTGATACAAATTCATAAAATAATGAGAGGCTTAG
The DNA here is from genome assembly GCA_035221665.1 of Okamejei kenojei. Classification (NCBI taxonomy): domain Eukaryota; kingdom Metazoa; phylum Chordata; class Chondrichthyes; order Rajiformes; family Rajidae; genus Okamejei; species Okamejei kenojei. Next base: position 28,561,133 of record CM069159.1, on the reverse strand, counting down.
GTATGGTAGACAGTCAGAACCTTTTGCCATGGCTTTATGGTGAGAGGGACAAAGTTTAAAGGAGATGAGTGGGGCAATTTTCTTTTTACACAGGGCAGTGGTTGTAGCAGATGTGATAGTGGCATTTAAGAGGCCTATGGATATGCACATGGGTATGCAAGGAATGGAGGAATATGGATCATGTTCAGACAGAGGAGATTAACTTAGCGACATCATGCTTGGCAGGAACCTTGTCGACTGAAGGATCTGTTTCTGTGCTGCACTATTCAGTTTTATAGTGGACACAGGAACTCCATGAGGGATTTTGAAAGTAGTACTAGTGTTTTAATAATTAGTGAGTGGGAAAAGAGAAAAGTACGGGAAGGACAGCATGATGAGGGGACATTTTCAGCCACTCTTTCCCAAGCTGAGCTCACACCAGGGAGAGCACAAAGGTAGGCCGAGGCCTCCAGCTGTATGTGCTCTTCCAAATAGGGTACAGGGCAGGTTGATACCTTGATTAACAGTGTTGGGGATGAAAGAGCAAAGAGTAATGAGTGGGTACTGTTTGTGATTTGTCAAATACAGATAATTGATGCAAAATGTCAGGCACATGAATTCTTCTGTCAGAAATGATAAAATGCCATTTGCAGCAAACCAATTCTGTGAACAGCAGTGAAACATGTCTTTCGGTTCAATTTGCATTTGGGTCATGTTCAGCATGTTCATAGAATGAGAAAGAACATCACATCTGCATGCCTCCTGGGGCAAACTACCTATTACAACCTCCTTGTCTCTCTCGGCGGCTTCTGCTGTTGGTGTCTCAGTGGTCATTACTCCTACTCCTGAGTCAGAAGGTTCTGTGTTCAAGCCACAAACTTGACCACAAAAATGTGGGCTGACCCTTCCGTGATGCACAGTTGAAGGAAAGACGCAAAATGCTGGAGTAACTCAGCGAGTCAGGCAGCATCTCTGGAGCACATGGATAGGTAACGTTTTGGGTCGAGATGTTTTGGGTCGAAATTCAGGATGAAGGGTTTCAACCCAAACGTGGCCTATTCATGTTCTCCTCACCTGTAGCCTGACCTGCTGAGTTACTCCAGCACTTTGTGTCCTTTTGTGTATTAACCAGCATCTGCAGTTCCTTCTTTCTGCAAAGTTGAAGGGACTGTCCGGTAATGCAATGTGAAAACTAACTTCTAAGATGGATGTAAGAAAGTTCCTGTGGTACTCTCTGTAAAAGAATAGTGGAATTATCATTGATGTCGGCTTAACCAGTATCACTTCAACAGCTAATCAGATAAGATTGCTCTGTGACGGACAGAGCAGCTAATATCATCAAAGACCCACACCGCCCTGGCCACACTCTTGTCTCACCACTACCATTGGGAAGCAACTCCAGGAGACTGAAAACCATGACCTCCAGGTTGAAAAACAGCCTCTTACCAGCAACCATGAGGCTCTTGAATACTGCGCAACACTAACCACAACCCTACCTCAGCAGCAACCTACTATGGACTTTGTTTTCGTAGCATTATGTGCTTCCGTTTTGCGCTATTATGGAGTAGTTACCAAATATCACTGCTTATTAATTTATTGTATTATTGTTTACTGCATACTTATTTGTGGTGATATTGTGTTAATGGGACAGTTAAGATGCAGCCAAGTAAGAATTGCATTGTTCTGTTGCCGATACATGTGACAATTAAACACTCTTGACTCTTGACTCTTGCTGGGAACAGATCGACTGCTGGTCTTCTCCACTAAATCAGAGACGCCATTTGATTGTAAAACAGCTTGGTGCCTTTTAAACTGTGATGTGAAAGATGCTATTGAAAGGTATCACCCCACCCCCCCAATTCACGTGCAAGTCAGGGGAGCTAAGTTAGAAGGATCTTGAGTGGGAATTTGAAAAGCATTCAGTTGCACAGAATGCCAAAGAATTGAAATTGCTGAACCACAATTGTCTTCTAAGTATGAGCTAACAAAGCCAAAAGAAAGGCTTTTAATTATGTCTGTCAGACATCTTTTTCAGCAAGTCTTTCAAGATCTTCCTCTGACGATGTAAAAGCTGGTTTAGTCTCTGCACTATTGTTCTGGTCGTTCAAATGGTTAATGAAGAACCACTAAAGCAAGCAGCTTTCTGATGATAATTAGCAGCTGTTGCATTTTTCACATCAGCCAGATGTCTCAAATTAGCATTCAGCATCATCGAGATTCCTCAATTACAAGTGGCGGTGGAAGCACATTCCATTGCAATATTATTAATCGTTTCTCTTCCCAACGGGCCACTTGCTGTTCTCCTGCAGAGAGACAGACAGGAAGCGTGGTCCCAGTCCTCTGTCAGCGTGTCTGCAAGGAGACGTGCAATGCTGCAGCTCTCTCACAGTCATCTGTGCTCCAGTTCTTGCAGTTGCTGCCTCACAAACAAACAGGATTACCAACCGAACATCCTTCATAATATCCTGATGGGATTGGGCAGACGAGGTACAAAAAGTATCTAATCTATAAGCAGAGCGAGAGAGAGAGAGAGAGAGAGAGAGAGAGGTTGGACAGGCTAGGACTGGAGTTCAGGAGGCTGAGGGGTGATCTTACAGAGGTGTATAAAATTATGAGTGGAATGGATAGAGTAAATGCAGAGTCTTTTTCCAAGAGTAGTACAATCAAGAACCGGAGAACATAGGTTTGAAGCGAGAGGAGAAATATTTAATAGAAATGTGAGGGGCAACATTTTCACACAGAGGATGGTAGATGTATAGAATAAACTCCAGAGGAGGTAGTTGAGGCAGGCACTATAACTACACTTTTAAAGACATTTGACCAGATACATGGATTGGAAAGGTTTAGAGAGATATGAGCGAAACGAGGCCAGGTGGGAGGCCCTAGTGTAGATAGGGCACTTTGATCAGCATGGGCAAGTTGGGTTGAAGGGCCTATTTCTGTGCTGTATGACTTTATTTGTCCTCAGACCTGTACAGGTTCTCTCCCCTTTGCTTGAAGAATTTTCTCCTCTTTATCCTAAATGCCCGATCCTATCTCCTCAGGTTGTGGCTCCCAGTTCAGGATTTCCCACCAACTGAAATGATAAAACGTAGAACAGTACAGCATGGGAATAGGCCCTTCGACCCAATATGGTAATGCTGAGTATGATGCTGTTAAACTAATCTCCTCTGCCATAATGTGATCCAGATCCCTCCATTCCCTGCATATTATCTGTCTATGTAAAAGGCTCTTAAATGTCACGATCATATCTGGCTCCACTACTACCCCTGGAAGTGCGTTCCAGGCACCCACCACTTTGTGGAATTAAAAACCTTCCTCTCCACATCTTCATTAAATTTTCCCCCTTTGATCTTCAAACTATGCCCCAGTCTATGTTATTTCCTTGGTAGACAAAAGTGCTGGAGAAACTCAGCGGGTGCAGCAACATCTATGGAGCAAAGGAAATAGGCAACGTTTCGGGCCGAAACCCTTGGTTTTGGCCCGAAATGTTGCCTATTTCCTTCGCTCCATAGATGCTGCTGCACCCGCTGAGTTTCTCCAGCACTTTTGTCTACCTCCGATTTTCCAGTATCTGCAGTTCCTTCTTAAACACTATGTTATTTCCTTCTTGGGAAAATGTTTCTGACTGTCTACCCTATCCATGATTCTCATAAGTTTATAAAAATAATTTCTCATCGCCCCTCAACATCCAATGCAATCAATCCAAGTTTATTCAACCTCTCCTTATAGCTAATATCCTCTAAATACAGGCAGCATTCTAGTAAACCTCTCCTGCACCCTCTCCAAAGCCTTCACATCCTTTCTGTAACGGGCCAACCAAAATAGTAAGATTAAACGAGAACTTGCCAAGTTCGAAGGTTGATCTTTATTTTATGAGGAGTTGTGGTGAGGGATTTCGTGAAGACCCCGCCAGCACGCATGCGCGACATTCTTCAAAGCAGCGGTGTGGAATCACAGAATGCACCATGACTGGAAATAGTAAGATTAAGAACGTAGAACATACCAGTTGACCTTATGATAGAGGGTGGGAGCGGAGGGCACATAATCCCTCACCACAACTCCTCATAAAATAAAGATCAACCTTCGAACTTGGCAAGTTCTCGTTTAATCTTACTATTTTATTTCGGAGTCACGTGAGTGACTTCGTGAAGATTTCAAAGCTCTGTGATTTCACGCCCTGAACATCGTCCACGCTACCACACTGCCGCAATACTGATGGAGGAAGGCTGTTGATGCATTCCAGACTGAACAGGCTGAAAAATAATGCATATTTATTACACAAATAATAACAAAACAAAACCCCTAACTCGGGGACAAACATTCACGGAACGGCTCACAGCACAGCTTCTGCGAACGTTGCGGGGGCGACCAGCGGTTTGTTGTAGAACCGCTGGAAGGTTGCTTCACTAGCCCAGCCCGCGGTGGCGAGGAATGCGGTCCATAGGCACCTCCATGGCCCTCGCCGCTGAGGTAGAGTGAGATTTAAAAATGTTAGTATTTACTCCTGTTGCACCCAACCGCCCTGAGCCACCTTGCAATAGTCTGCACAGTCACCTGGTGATGTGGAGGTTTGTGGCTGATGAGGAGTCCCTGCTCCATCTTCCGGATGGTTCGTGTAGTGCGGATGTAGAGGCGGAGATGGGTGACTATGCAGAGGGTGGCATCAGTGGGGTATGCCCAAAATTCCAACTGCAGCCCATGAGCCCCAGGTCTGTGCTGCTTCAATAGGTCCTGGACAAAGAAAGTCACCTTAGCAGGGGTGGAGACCATGCTATCCAGCTGCAGTTTCTATAAGGCCTGGACCCGTTGAGCTGTAGTCAGTGCCATCAGCATCACCACTTTGAGGGTGAGCTTTTTGAGTGGTAACTCTGTTATAGGAGACCAGCTCCTCAGGTCCTCAAGATTTGGAGGACCATCGGGTACCATAGCTGTGTAGGCCAGTCGGGTATGATCAAAATGCCTGTTGCAGAATCCAGTTTAATTTTCTGCAATACCCGACAGATGAGGCAGAATGGGGGAAATTCGTAGCAAAACCATTTCCCCCAATGGAGAGAAAAAACATCCATAGCTACTACCCCAGGGTCTGGTTCCCAAGACACATACGTTGGTATCTGATGGGTCAACCTGGACGCAAAGAGGTCAATATCTGGTGTGCCAAAGTGAGCTATAATTTCAGCAAAAATTTGGCTATGCGACATCCACTCGATGTTATCATTGAACACTCGTGACCTGGTGCCGCCACTGTATTGAGCTTCCCTGGGAAATAGGTTGCTGTGATCCAAATATTTCTCTCAATGCACCAGTGCCAGATTGTGTTTGCCAATTCGTCACAGGATAATGACCTGATACCACCCATATGATTGAAATAAGCCACCACCGTTGTTATCTATTTGGAGGCGGACATGTAAGTGCCGTGAGTTAGTGCAGTAAGCCCGCAGTCCATGGAAAGCCCCTAACATCTCCAGATAATTTATCCCTTGTGTCTGGAGGAGGGTAGACTCGTGAGGGTCCCATCTGCCACCACAACTGGACATGGTGTCAGTTGCACCCCAACGCTTCTTCGGTGAGACCAAGCGGAGGCTTGGCGATCGTTTCGCCGAACACCTCCGCTCGGTCCGCATTAACCAACCCGACCTCCCGGTGGCTCAGCATTTCAACTCCGCCTCACATTCCGTATCCGACCTCTCGGTCCTGGGCCTCCTCCACGGCCAGAGTGAGCAACACCGCAAGTTGGAGGAACAGCACCTCATATTCCGTTTGGGGAGTCTGCATCCTTTGGGCTTGAACATTGAATTTTCTCAATTCTGTTAACCCTTGCTGTCCCCTCCCCTTCCCATCTCTCCCTCAGCCCTCGGGCCCTGGCATTCCCTCTCTCTCTATCTCCCTCCCCCACCCTAGTCGCACCAGCTTCTCATTTTCACACCACAAACAGCTTACAATGGCTTGTTCCCTTTATCATCGATACTTTTTTGCATATCTTTCATTCATTGTTCTTTATCTCTTCACATCACCATCTATATCTCTCGTTTCCCTGATCCCTGACGAGTCTGAAGAAGGGTCTCGACCCGAAACGTCACCCATTTCCTTCGCTCCTTAGATGCTGCTGCACCCGCTGAGTTTCTCCAGCCTTTTGTGTACCCTCGATTCTCCAGCATCTGCAGTTCCTTCTTTAACGCTTCTTTTATGTCTAAAGCTTTGTTGGTCGAGATAGTGATCATCATTAAGTTTGTATCAATGGTGAATCCCAGGTAATCCATAACTTGAGAGGGGTTCAGTGTGGATTTGTCTGGATGGGTTACAAACCCTAATGTCTCGAAGAAAGATTTGGTCGCTGTAACTGCCAGCGTAGCCAATTGGAGCGTCTCTCCCAAGATAAGGATATCGTCTAAATATAACATGACGAGATAATTTTGTTGTCGGAGGAGTGCCAATATGGGTTTTACAAATTTGGTAAATAGTCTGAGGGCTGCGGTTAACCCATTGGATAAGGCTTTGTACTGCCACAACTGTACCTTCCAGACAAATTTCAGGAACTTCCTGTGAGATTCTGCGATGGGAACTATATAGTATGCATCTTTTAAATCGATGCAAGCCATAAAGTACCCCGGGTAAAGCAGCTGCTTAGCTGTTTCAAAGGTTTCCATTTGAAAATGGGTATATTGTACAAAAGTGTTCAACTGGATTAGGTCAATGATAATCCACACCCCCCAATCTTATTTGTTTTTTGTAAAGATGTTAGATACAAACTCAAGGGGTTCATGTGTCGTTTTACCAATCACCCCTTTGGCTGCTAGCCGTAAGATTTCAGCATGTCCCTTCTTTATATCATTCTGAGAGAGCGTAAAAATGCGCTGAGGTTCATGCTGTCGCTGATATGGGTGTACTTTAGCCAGTGGAGGTTTCATAAGGCCCACGGTCTTGACCTCCTCGTCGAGTTCTTTGACTTGCTTGGAGAGATCTTCCCCAAACAGCTGATGAGGTGGTGGAGTGGTGGAGGGACGGCACAACCCTGCAAATTTCGGGTTTAGGGTGGGCAAGATGGAGCTCTTGCGCTGACAGTTGATCTCAAACTGGGCATTGCAGAGAAGTACCAGGGCATCCTGCTGCTCGCTGGTCACATTATCACCATCAAGGGTCTTGGCATACGGCGTAATGCCCGTCGACAGGAGCTTCAGGATTCGCTGGAGACGTACATCCTGCATCTTGGTAGCGATGCTCAAGTTTCCCCAGATCTGGGCATTAACCGTGGGAACACAGAGATTGATGCAGTTCGCAGGCGGCTTAAACTTGTCCATAGTCTCATTGACTACCTGACCCTGAAGCTGGTGAGTGGTCAGGTAATTAATGGTGCCGCCAGTTTGGGGTGCAGTAGCTCCCCTGTGTGGGTAGCCGTGGCAAATTTCCCCACGACGTCCAGCAGGTCCACATCGTGCTCTGGCTCTGCGGCCTCCGGCATCCCTGGGTCTTCATCGAAGGCAGTGGCCTGACAACTGCTGGCACTCCTGGCTGGAGAAGACGAGATGCTGAGCGGTCTCCTGGCGTGGCTAGTGGAGGCCCGAGACTCCCGTTCATCCCGGTCCATGTCCCACTGGAGTAGTTGCTCCACCAAGAGCTCCAACCGAGCAATGCAACCGTCTCCGCTACTCGCGGCGGACAAGCCGACTTCCCCAGGCTCTGCAAATTTTCCGGGGCTTCCACCAGCGGACCACACCTCCATAAGATGCAGACTAGGGTCCGATGGTAGGTTGTCGTGGGCAACTGCTCCTGCAGGCCCATACGACTCCCGCACGGACTTTCCGCTAGTCAGCGTTCGAACGGACTGTGGCAGGTCCACCTGCCTGGTAGGAAGACAGTGGAGATGAGTCGGCGCCGGCCCCCGGTACCTGGCTCCCCGAAGTCCGTGCAGGCTTACCTCCACTATCGCCCAACTTTCATCGTGGAGGCGCATGGTCGGCAGCTGCCAGAGCTAAGCTTAACCGACCGTCTACTGCTGCCACCGGTGCCCTTGACCGCAGCCTGACGCGGCGTTCTGTCGGCAGCTCCTGCTCCTGCAGGGCTGCTCAACGCAGCAGTAGCTCTGCTGGACTGCCCTACGGCAGATATCCCCGGTAGCTGTACGTGGCGTGCCGCGGCTGCGGGGCTCCCCTGTAGCGCAGCCGTTACCCGGCCCCCGTGGATCCACAGCAACACGGGGTGATGCCGCTATCGGCGAGCGAGGCACTTTGCCACGTACCTGGTTGCCCCCCCCGCTTCCTGGGGGATGGGGGCACGAAGTCTGGGTCTGGAATTTCCAGCTCCAGTGCGGACATCCACGCGGGTGATAAGTCGGGCGCTGGTGTAACGGAAGCGCCCGACTTCCGCACCTTGATCCTCGGCCGTCCGAATGCTGCCGGTGGTGCTCGCAGCTCCGGAGAAAGTGGCCGCTGGCTTGTCGGCGTCCACGGCTCTTAGAAAGTTTCGCCTTCCCTTTCCCTTTGCCGTCCATGCTGTAACCAACGAAAGGTTAGTGCACTTACCTGAACGGCCGGTTTGAAGGAGCTGGTGGAGAGAGCGCACTCCCCCCCCAGCTTGTGGATGTAAATGCGAGCGACGATATGTCGCGCATGCGTGCTGGCGGGGTCTTCACGAAGTCACTCACGTGACTCCGAAATAAAACAGATAATTCTCTTACTCTCTCCATCGATGCTGCCTGTCCTGCTGTGTGTTTCCAGCACTTGAGTTTTTTCTTGACATTCAAATCCTGTCAGGATCTTCCAGGAATCAGTTTCCCAGGGTCAATTAGGAATCTGCTAAACGGCCATTCCAACAATACCCGGTTGTCCCAAGGTTCAAAGCCAGTGCCTGCACTGAACTGGAAAGGTGCATGTTGTGAACAGGGCAGTGGACGATGGCACAAGCCTGACTGCCCTGCGTTCTGTGAATAACGGGAGAGAGCATATTCACTTTCCTTGCTCACTTTAAGTTCACATTCACACTATGTTAAAATATGTGCTGGCTACTCCTGATTTGAAATACATTTAATATTCAGCAACTATTAATATTTACCACTTCTACTACACTTCCATCAATCATAGTCATAACAGTTAGGGCTTTGTTAGTAATTACCCACAGACTTTTAATAATACTTAATATATTTTAATCATTCTCAATAATTACTCATATGCTACTTAACCATTGCCCTCTCCCAACAGCATGAGGGGGAACCTAGATATGAATACGTCATTTTAAATTTAAATGTCATGATCATAGACACTGTTTAGACTGTTATGGTTATGCCCATTGATCCAGGCATGTTCGGTGTCAGATTTCATTCCAACTTTGAAGATATTGAGACTTTTTTTTGGTCTAGTCTTTGTCACCACATCTATCTTTTTTATTCATTCTTCAATCTATATATTTTGATATATTATTGTCACGTGTACCATGGTGCAATGAAAAGCTTTTTTTGTTGCGTGCTATCCGGTCAAGGAAAATACTTTTGTTGAAAGGTTTTTCAAAGAAGAATTTGGACAGGTTAGGCTAGATTTTATTCCCAGTCCCTAAATGGTCTTTGCTTTGCTGTACATTCTGGGCAAGTCCAGAGGTCATATGTGTTAACTGTCTAAACACAGGGGCACATGAAAATTTGACATTTCCTTCTCCAAAAATGCCACTTGTGATCCAAATGGCAATGTTGTAGTGTCAGTGACACCATTGTTAGAAACGTTTTCACTCTGGATTTATTATTAGTGTTAAAGAAGGAACTGCAGATGCTGGAGAATCGAGGGTACACAAAAAGCTGGAGAAACTCAGCGGGTGCAGCAGCATCTAAGGAGCGAAGGAGATAGGCGACGTTTCGGGTCGAGACCCTTCTTCAGACTGGTTAGGGATCAGGGAAATGAGAAATATAGACGGTGATGTGGAGAGATAAAGAACAATGAATGAAAGATATGCAAAAAAGTATCGATGATAAAGGAAACAGGCTATTGTAAGCTGTTTGTAGTGTGAAAATGAGAAGCTAGTGCGACTTGGGTGGGGGAGAGATAGAGAGAGAGGGAATGCCAGGGCCCGAGGGCCGAGCCACCGGGAGGTCGGGTTGGTTATTGCAAAGCGATCGCCAAGCCTCCGCTTGGTCTCACCGATATAGATCAGCTGGCATCTGGAGCAGTGGATGCAGTAGATGAGGTTGGAGGAGGTGCAGGTGAACCTCTGTCGGACCTGGAAGGACTGAGGCTTGGGTACCTGAAAGGAGTGGAGGGGGGACTGCATCCGCTGCTCCAGATGCCAGATGATCTATATCGGTGAGACCAAGCGGAGGCTTGGCGATCGTTTTGCCGAACAACTCCGCTCGGTCCGCAATAACAAACCCGACCTCCCGGTGGCTCAGCACTTCAAATCCCCCTCCCATTCCGTATCCAACCTCGGTCCTGGGCCTCCTCCACGGCCAGAGTGAACAACACCACAAGTTAGAGGAACAGCATTTCATATTCCGCTTGGGGAATCTGCATCCTCTGGGCTTGAACATTGAATTTTCTCAATTCTGTTAACCCTTCCTGTCTCCTCCTCTTCCCACCTCTCCCTCAGCCCTCGGGCCCTGGCATTCCCTCTCTCTCTATCTCTCCCCCACCCAAGTTGCACTAGCTTCTCATTTTCACACTACAAACAGCTTACAATGGCCTGTTTCCTTTATCATCAATACTTTTTTTGCATATCTTTCATTCATTGTTCTTTATCTCTCCACATCACCGTCTATATTTCTCGTTTCCCTGATCCCTAACCAGTCTGAAGAAGGGTCTCGACCCGAAACGTCGCCTATCTCCTTCGCTCCTTAGATGCTGCTGCACCCGCTGAGTTTCTCCAGCCTTTTGTGTACCCTTTATTTATTAGTGCATTGGCAAGGGTGCGGCTCGTGTCTCTGGTTCATGTGCAGGCATTGGGGTAACGGATTCAGTGACCTGACCATAAGGCCACACATCCCGTAAGCAGTTGGTGGACCTGGGATATTTAAGGCTGTAAGGTCCATAAATAAAAATATTTTGATTTTCCTTCCTTTCCCAAACTTGCTTTGCATCGTAAGCAAGGAATGCGAGATCCAAACTTAAAATCCAAGCAGTGTGGAGTTCAACTGGGTGGCTGGCAAGCATTGGATTTCAAGCATCCTATTGAACTGACACCCAGGTATAACCAATAATGGGAAAAGGAAAATTCATCGTGCAGAGTCAGAGGGTCACAGAACTATACAGCAGGCCACAATCAACGCCGACCAAGCTGGCATACTGGCATGTCCCATTTGGCCCATAGCCCTCTAAACCCTTCCTATTCATATATATGTCCAAATATATTTTAAAAGTCACTGTTTTATTGTATCCACTGTTATGGCTTCCTCTGTAGTTCATTTCAGATACGGACTACCTTCTGAGTGAAAAGGTTGCCCTCTGTGGTCCCTCTTAAATCTGTCCCCTCTCATCTTAAGCATATGCCCACTCTGTCTTCTAGTTTTAGAATCCTCCACCCTGGGAAAACGACAGTTAGTGTTCACTTTATCCATGCTCCTCATGATCTTGCACACCTCAATAAAGTCACCCTCAGCCTCCTACTCTCCAAAGAAAAAGGTCCAAACATACGCAACCTTTCCCTATAACTCAAGCCGGTAAATCCAGGGAGCATCCTGGTGTATCTATTCTGCACCTTTTCCAACTTAAAGAAATCCTTCCTGTAGCTGGGTGACCAGAACTGCACATAGTACTCCAAGTGTGGTCTCACCAATGACTTACACAGCGGCAACATAATGTTCCAACATTTGTATGCTATAACCTTCCCATTGAGAGCAAGTGGGCCAAAGAACTTTACCACACTTTCCACCTGACTCACCACTTTCAGGGAACCATAAGATACTGGTTCTTTGTGGACAGCTTTCTTTCAGGTCGTTGGTGAGTATCATCACTTTGCTTCTGAATCCAGGCAACTGGCTCAGTGATTTTCAAAGGACTATTTCTTCATGTAAATGTTGAGAACATTCAGTGAGTGTAGTTTGATGCACTGGTGCAAAATTGCCATACATCTTGAATTGAGTCATTCATCGTACACTGGCTGCCTTGGTGACGTAATAGCAAAGGGGATTATCATATGACAGGTAGGAGAGCCACAGAGAGTGACGTGGTGACTGCTTACTTCTCAGGAGACATAAAATGAAATTGTAAGTGGAAAACTAGAACGATTAAACCATGCACTTCATGGATTGCATTTCTGAAAAATGTTTTACATTCCATGTGCAAACGTCCTAATCATGCCTTATGCATTCTCATCCAGATCGTTGATTTAAACCGCAAACAACAATGGGCCCAGCATTCACCATTTTGAGTTTGACGTGTTAAAACTCTGATGCTCTGAGAGAAATACTGCTATAGATGGTGATGGAAACTAGGTCTTCTGGTTCCATTCTCTGCAGATAATGAATGAAGCAAGATGTACACCACCCTCTCACTCAGAGCTGCCTCAAGGAGCAGATTAAATGGGACCAAGGTTCGAATGTTGAGGACAAGTTAATCTTCAGTCTGCTCTGCATCTGAAAATGGAGACACAAGAAACTGTGGATGCTGGAATCTTTAGCAAAACACAGTGCTGGAGGAACTCAGCATGTCAGACAGCATCTGTGGAGGGAATGGAGAGACAACTTTTTTCATAAGATGGATTCATTCTGATGAAGCATCTAAACCCAAAATGTCATCAGTCCATTCTCTCCACGATGCTGCCTGATCCACTGAGTTCCTTCAGTGCTTTATATTTTGCTCTGTCTGAAACTTGTGGTTTTGTTCTTGAACCCTGTAGATGAAACCACCAGTTTTTAGATCTAAATCACCGGAAAGCATGGTGGAGATAATCCAAACTTAGATGGCTGTTGAAGCATTGAGAATGTTAATTTCATCAATAATGTACAGGAGGTCATTGTCATTGGGCAACGATGTGCCACAATTCATCGTTATTTTAGCCTAATGAGTGAATTCTACCTTCGAGTTGCTTCTGTGCTGCCCCGGTGGTTGTCGCTAATGGTTGCAATACCAAAGATAGGAGATGCAAGGAGCTGGTGAGAGTCTTTAATTGGTCATTTTCTCAGTATAGTTTTCATTGAAGTCAGTGGATAGAAACTTCTTTGGACATGAGCTGAAACCTGGTTAAAATATTTATTGAAATGTCTGCATGGGGTGGTTAAAAACGTGATGCATTAAAAGTTATGTAAACATATCCGGATAGTGCATAGAGTATTTTCAAATTGATTTACATCCAAGACGTAAAAAATATGTAAAATCCTCTGTCTTTATCAGCCCTTTCCTTCCTCTCCCAAAACACACTCTAAAACCGAAGCATGACAATGCTTATAATTGGCATCTCAACTATTCTTCCACTTTGTAACCAGTGCCCACAAGCCTTGACCTTCATCCAGATGGTTCAATGATGAGAGCATGCAATTCTCCACCATTGGAGATAATTGGATGTAGCTTCAACCACAGGCTTTGCGAAGAAATATATCTCCCCACAAAAAATTATACTGGCAGAAATACAACAATTAATGAAATATCTCAGTGGATTCAAATCTGTCCGCCTCCATGGTTGGTATTAAAGATGCATAACTTCATTTATTTAGGTGCTGGACTAAAGTTCCAGGCAGTTGTCTGATTAATTATCATTTGTAGCGGAGTGCATATCATCTGTCACAATACATCATTTTTAATTAATTTGACAGATAATTAAACTTAAAGGAAATACTTAGCAGCGATAGAAATGTGGCTGAAAGATAAAACAGCACCTGGGAAGCAAAGTTATTACACGCTTCCTGCAGAGCTCCATAATGCTGGGGATTGGGAGAGAGCCGACTGCATTAAATTCTTCACAAGTGTTTCTGGATGATTTCATTGGAGAAAAGATCGGAAAATATTTTTTTGGAGAAAAGATTGGAACATTTGAAACTGCAGATGGCTTTTTATTGAATTGCAGATGCACCTGTACTGCCCATCATTGTCTGGTGTCACCAGTCCTTCTGTCATTTAGTAGATATTGCCAGCCACTCCATCACAGACTCACTCTGTCACCCTTTCCATCCTTTATTGCATTGTGTTTATCTCTAAATTTCCCCAGTTCTGATAGACGGCTATCAACCCTCCCCAGATTGATCGAGTAGAGGGGAGAAAACTGGAAAAGAGAGATGGGGGCAGGACAAGGCCTGGCAAGTGGTCTCAACCTGAAACATCACCCATTCCTTCTCTCCAGAGATGCTCCCTGTCCCGCTCAGTCACTCCAGCTTTTTGTGTCTCTCTTCTGGCAAGTGATAGATGGGTACAGGTGAGGGGAGGGGTGATGGGTAGAGTAAGTGACAAAGACAAGAGGTGAAAAGGAGACATAAGAGTGTCAGATAAGGAAAGGAGTGAAATGTAAAGCTGAAGGGAGAGATATGTGTTAACTGTTTCTTTCTCCATGTATAAAACTTGCCATTCTGAAAGTTTCCAATGTCATCAGTTTTAGTTCCAGAAGAGAAACAAAGTTAGCTTTTTCGGCCAACTACCCTGTTTTCTTTAAAGAGTATGACAGCTCTGGGCCTGTACACGCTAGAGTTTAGAAAGATGAGGGGGGAATCTCATTGAAACCTACTGAATAATGAAAGGCCTAGATGAAGTGGATGTGGAGAGGACGTTTCCACAAGTGGGAGAATCTCGGAGTAGAGGGCGCAGAGTCAGAATAAAATGATATACCTTAAGAAAGGAGATGAGGACTTTCTTTAGACAGAGAGTGATGGATTAGTGGCATTCATTGCCACAGACAGCAGAGGAGGCCAAGTCATTGTGTTTTTCTAAAGTGGAGATTGGTAGGATCTTGATTAGTAAGAATGTCAAAGGTTACAGGGAGAAGGCAGGAGAATGGGGTTGAGAGGGAAAAATAGATTTGTGATTGAATGGCAGAGTAGACCCAATGGGCAAAGGGGCTAAGTCTACTTCTATGATTTGCAAACATGATTTCCAGCATCTGCATTTTTTTCTTGATTTTCACTTCATCCTGTGAAAAGTTATTGTTTCACCCACGATAAGACTCTCTGAGGATCTCAATTTTCTCTTGCTGCTGAAGACTAGTGATGAAACTGACTGAATTTCAGTTGTAGTAGAGTTGGCTGTAGCATTGTATATGATAAAGAAGTGGTTTATGGAAATGAAGTCCAATTTGTTTTCAAGTAACACAGAGCTTCTCTTTTGACCAAGTGACTGGTGTCACTGCAATGTTGCTTTTCCCAAATCTCCTGCTATTAATAACAACAAAATGCGTTGCAGGGATCCCTGCTCATTAAACCCCAGCGGAACAAGTTCTTTAAATGTCATTTCCACATGGGTGACTTCAGTCAAGACAGTTTGAAAGAAGGCACCCAAAAAGCCTTTGACCTTCAAAGGACTAACAAGTTAACAGTGCACTGACAAGGCCACATGCTTCCGTTTATGTAAAAGAAAAGGCATTAATTAAATTACCCAGGGTGAAACGCAGGGTGTTAGCTTGCTCACACTTTGCTTTTATCCTGAACATACTTGATTTCTAAGCTCATTAATGGGAAATGAAAGCTTTTTGTGTTACATTATTTTATGATTCTGCTGTAAAATGCAGGGAGCTTGGATAATGACTACGGCTCACTGAAATTCATGTTCTTTAAGAATGGCCCTCGCTATGCCTGCTAATACTGAATAATTCCTTAGCTTCTATTGCCAGTCCAACAGAGATTCTGTTTCCTAATTTGTGTTGGAAATACTTCTCGTGGTGCCGTAAGCTTGGGTGAAGAATGTCTAAATGATTTGATGGCCAGTTGGCTCTTTGACCAGAATGGACAAGATGCGGGCTTGTGTGTCGGAGTATTCCAGCTTAAGGGACTGTTTCCATAAGTGCCTTGCCACAGAAGGAAAGGAGTGCTGGTGCCGGCTAACTTTGTGGTGTAGCCTGTCACACAATCCTCTTTCTCTGAAAATAGAAGATGGTTTAGAACATAGAACAGTACAGCACATGAACAGGTCCTGCTCCACACATGTGTCTGTGCCAAACATGATGTCAAGGTAAACTAACCTTCTCTACATTCCCTGCTTACTGCACCATTACCTGCATATCCTGTCAATCTAAAAGAAGCAAACTGCCTCCACCACCACTCCTGGCAGTGTGTTCCACAACCCTCTGTGTAAAAAAAAGTTGCCCTGCACATCTGTATACTTCCCCCTCTGATCTGATCTTAAAACTATGTCCTTTAGTCAGGTCTCCCTTCAAACTCTGGCACCCCTGAGAAAATAATCCAAGTTTGTCCAACCTCTCCTTATATCTAATGCACTCCAATGAAGATATCATCCTGGTAAACCTATTCTGCACCCTCTCCAAAGCCTCCACATTCTTCCAGTGTTGGGCAATCAGAACTTCATACAATACATCAAATGTATTGCTAAAACTGACTAATCAAAGAATAAACCTAGCAATTATAGACCTATTAGTTTGACGTCAGTGGTGGGCAAATTAATGGAAAGGATACTTAGAGATAATATATATAAGCATCTGGATAAACAGGGTCTGATCAGGAACAGTCAACATGGATTTGTGCCTGGAAGGTCATGTTTGACAAACCTTCTTGAATTTTTTGAAGCGGTAACTAGGGAAATTGATGAGGGTAAAGCAGTGGATGTTGTCTAAATGGATTTCAGTAAGGCCTTTGACAAGGTTCCCCATGGAAGGTTGGTTAAGAAGGTTCAATCTTTGGGTGTTAATGGCGGAGTAGCAAGATGGATTCAACAGTGGCTGAATGGGAGATGTCAGAGAGTAATGGTGGATGGCTGTTTGTCAGGTTGGAAGCCGGTGACCAGTGGGGTGCCTCAGGGATCTGTGTTGGGTCCACTGTTGTTTGTCATGTACATCAATGATCTGGATGATGGGGTGGAAAATTGGATAAGTAAGTATGCAAATGATACTAAGATAGGTGGTGTTGTGGATAATGAAGTAGATTTTCAAAGTCTACAGAGAGATTTGGGCCATTTGGAAAAGTGGGCTGAAAGATGGCAGATGGAGTTTAATGCTGATAAGTGTGAAGTGCTACATCTTGGCAGGACAAATCAAAATAGGACGTACATGGTAAATGGTAGGGAATTGAGGAATGCTGTGGAACAGAGGGGATCTAGGAATAACTGTGCATAGTTCCCTGAAGGTGGAATCGCATGTAGATAGGGTGGTAAAGAAAGCCTTTGGTGTGCTGGCCTTTATAAATCAGAGCATTGAATATAGGAGTAGGGAAGTAATGTTTAAAATTGTACAAGGCATTGGTAAGACCAATTCTGGAGTATGGTGTACAATTTTGGTCGCCTAGTTATAGGAAGGATGTCAACAAAATAGAGAGAGTACAGAGGAGATTTACTAGAATGTTGCCAGGGTGCCAGCAACTATGTTACGGAGAAAGGTTGAACAAGTTAGGTCTTTATTCTTTGGAGCGCAGAAGGTTAAGGGGGGACTTGATTGAGGTCTTTAAAATGATGAAAGGGATAGACAGAGTTGACGTGGATACGTTTTTCACATTGAGGGTAGGGAAGATTCAAACAAGAGGGCATGACATGAGAATTAAGGGACAGAGGTTTCGGGGTAACGTGAGGGGGAACTTCTTTACTCAGAGGGTGGTGGCTGTGTGGAATGAGCTTCCAGCAGACGTGGTGGAGGCAGGATCGATTTTAACATTTAAGAGTAAAGTGGATAGGTATATGGACGTGAAGGGAATGGAGGGGTATGGTCTGAGTGCAGGTAGATGGGACTAGGGGAAAACAAATGGTCGGCACGGACTGGAAGGGCCGAGAGGGCCTGTTTCTGTGCTGTAATTGTTATATGGTTATATGGTTAATACTCAATGCCTCAACTTATGAAAGCGTGCATAAAATATGCCTTCTTTACCTCTCTATTTTTACACGTTTTTGGAAGTGCAGATTAACACAGCCTCTGGGATCTTGGTGGACACCAAGTCCAATGATCCATCTCCTCAAACAACATGATGTAACCAATGAGAAAGAAACAGTGACATTTTTTGTTTAATTTAGTGATACAGCACGGAAATAGAGCCTTCGGCCCACTGAGTCCGTGCCTACCAGCGATCCCCACTATATTAACATTATCCAACGCACACTACGTACATTGTCTGCAATGACCGTCAGGCTTATCTTGGATAAATGCATGAAGTGCAGTTCCTCCTTTGGGTGGCTGGTATATTTATGGGAGCGATCTCCCCGGATCTGTGACAGACAAAGACGCTGTTGTTTTTATTGTACACTTCCATATTCCTTCGGCATTTGCTCGGTGAATGGAAGATCAAATATTTTTGTTTGAAAGACAGGCCCTTCAGCACTCCGAGTCCACGCTGACCATTGATCACCCGCTCACACATGTTCTATGTTATCCACTTTCGCCTGAAGGCGTGCTGGTTTGTAGGTAAATAGGCCTCTCTGCACACTAGGGGCAATGTGCAGAGAGGCCTATTCACCTACAAACCAGCACGCCTTCAAGATGTGGGCGGAAACCGGAGCATCTGGAGCAAACCTACGCAATCACATGAGAATGTGCAAACTCCACGCAGACAGCACCTGCGTTCGGGATCAAACCCAGGTCTCTGGTGCTGTGGGGCAGCAGCTCTACCAGCTGTGCCATTGTGCTGTTCCGTTTCAGGCATGTTGTAGAACTATGATATCAATTTAACTGCAACCATGCAGTGCTGAAAAGTTTTTTTGTTTTTTTTTAGATGAATATTTTTATTAGTTGTAAATGCATATTAATAGAAAATACTTCTTACATACATTCGTAATATTATTAATATTAACATTTAAGACATATTTCTATACATTTTTTTTTAATAAGTAAGAAAAGATAGAGAAAAATAATATAGAGATAAAAAATCAAAAATAAAGAAGTGAATGGAGTATTAAAAAGTTATCCATCGTTGGAGATATATCCATGATTTGTTATACGTATTTCTTCATCTATTCCATTATTCAGGTTTCAGTCAGGCTCTCGCACCGAGCCATTTTGACCCTTTAGATATTCAATGTATGGAGACCATATTCCTCTGAAAAGATCCAACCTGTCCATTAGGACAAGCCTCAATCTTTCCAGATGTCTCCGACATTCCTGTAATCCACATTTTGATTGTGGGGGATGTAGGACCTTTCCAAAATTTTAATATTAATTTTTTCCCAATTATTAAAATATAATCAATAAAAATGCTTTGATTCGTTGTTATTAATTGATCTGTTTCCAGTATTCCCAGTATTATTAACTTTGAGTCAAGAGTCAGATTCATATTAACAACATTCTAAATTATCCTAAATAGTTCTATCCAAAATGTTGTAATTTTTACACAATTTGTAAATGAGTGTGTCAAGTTAGCTTCTAAGTGCTGACATTTATCACATATGGCAGATACATTTGAAAAAATGTTATGTAGTTTGGATTTTGAGTAATGTAGTCTATGTAATGTTTTAAATTGTATAAGAGACTGTCTAGCATTTAACGAACAGTGGTGTATGTGTTGTAAACTTTCATCCCATACTTCTGGTCTAATAATTTGACCAAATTCGTTTTCCCATGATTGTCTATATATTTCTGTCAATGGGACATCATTTTCCAATAGGATATTATAAATGTATGATATCAATTTTTCTGTGTTCGGATGTTTATTTAGACATTTATCTAAAGCAGTGCGGAAAAGTTTA
Source organism: Okamejei kenojei (assembly GCA_035221665.1). Taxonomy (NCBI): domain Eukaryota; kingdom Metazoa; phylum Chordata; class Chondrichthyes; order Rajiformes; family Rajidae; genus Okamejei; species Okamejei kenojei. The sequence goes on along the minus strand of CM069159.1, from coordinate 28,541,427 downwards.
CATTATAAAATGTGTGAACATGTTAAAACAGTCGTGTGCATGAGACACAGTGTAGGAGCCAAACTGTGGATCTTGCTTTGAGTGACCATGGAAGATTCAGTCATTACGTTGTGACATAATGCCAGAGGAACAAATTGAGGCAGGTATAACAACAACATTTAAAAGACATTTGGACAGGTGCATGGATGGGGAATGTTTGAGGGATATGGCCAGGCGTGGGCAAATGGGAGTAGCTTAGATGGGACGACGTGGTTGGCATGGCATGGTTGAAGGGCCTGTTTTTGTGCCATATGATTGAGTGGCATTTATTTTGGAAATAACAAAGGTGAACAGTTTGTGAAAGTGTGCCACACTTCCTTTGCTCTTTTGACTGATATCGCGCAGTGCATCGATATCAGTCAGAATATCATGACCGCCTTCCTCTCAGGATTGCCTTGGTACCTCAGCATACGGCAATCCTTGGACTCACATCCAGCGTGCTCTCACCGCTGCCATTGACTGGCTGCCTCTGCTCAGCTAGAGCTCCAGCATTTAACTTTCGCCTGGCCCTTCCTTCCATCTCCCTAAACTCTTCTCAACGGCCTAGAGAAACTTCAAACACATTTTAACCATCCGCACTTCACAGCAAGCTGTCAGCCAAAGCAGAGCATTGCCTCAGAGCTCACTTCAAGACGATGGTTAATCCTTCACGTTTTGGGATCAACCTGTTTGAAGTTTTTGGATCAAAGTAAAAACTCCTTTGATGACAAATTTTTCAAGTGCCATCAGCTCATGGATTGGGTAATTGGTTGGAAGTCAGGAAATGGAGTAATGATAAAAAGAATGTTATCTGATTGATGGGATATGACAAAGAATGAACCCAAGGGATCTCCATCACGGTCAAGGCTTCGATGTACAAATCAATTTTTTCACCCAAGTTGTTCTGGTTGCAGTTGAATATTTCTTAATGTTCTGCTCATGAGTGCTATTTCTGCTCATTGAGCTAAAACATTATACCTGGAATGTAATGTAAAGCGTTAAGGCATCAATTTTGGATTTAAGAAAGATAAATCAGAACATTTTCTCATTAAGAAATCCTTGGAGCTGTGCAGGAACAAAGGGATTTTGTATCTCTTCCGCCCGTTGTCTTTAGCTCAATTAAAAAATGTGGAATATTCTTCAGGGGTCTGAAGAAGGGTCTCGACCCGAAACATCATTCATTTATTTTCTCCGGAGATGCTGCCTGACCCGCTGAGTTACTCCAGCATTTTGAGTCTATATTGGGAGTATTCTGCAGTTATGATTGACCCATTACAGGAAGAATGTGGAAGCTTTATAGAGAGGGTGCAGAAGAGGTTAGCCAGAATGCTGCCTTAATTGGTGGGTCGTAGCAAAAAAGGTTGGACAAATTTGGGCTGTTTTCTCTGGAGAAGCAGAGATTGAGGGGAGACCTGATAGAAGTGCATAAACTTACGAGAGGCATAGATTGGGGAGAGAGTCAGAGCCTTTTTCGCAGTGCGGAAATCTCAAAGACTAGCGGGATAGCTTTAAGGTGAGGTAGAAAGTTTAAGGGGGATGTATGTGCAAGTTTTTTTTTACATAGAGGGTTTTGGAATGAAGTACCAAGAGTGGTGGTTGAGGCAGATACCAACAGTGGCCTTAAGACTATTAGACGGGCACATGGGAATGCAGGGAATGGAGGGATTTGGATCACGTGCAGGCAGAGAAGATCAGTTTAACCAGGTATCATGTTCAGATGGACATTGTGGGCCAAATAGGCTTTTCTTGTGCTATACTGTTCCACCTTCCACAGCAATCCTGAGGACACCCGAACAGAGAGATTCTATTTTGTTTCTTTCCTCCCCCTCCAACCCTCAATCCCTGAAAACATAAAACCGATTTCCGACCTACGATGATATCTCATGCCGTTTCCATGAGGGGTTATTGATCTGAAACATTAACTTTGCTTCTCCCTCCACAGGTGCTTCCTGGCAAGTTGTGTATTTCCAACAAGTTTCCGTTACAACTTCCGAAAGTGTTTCCTGGAACACCATGGATGTGGTCAATAGGAATTTCATGCGTGAGGTCAGCATCTTTATGTTGGGTGATGTTACTGGCATTGGAAAAAGAGCAGTGAAGTAGTCATGGTTTTTATCAGTCACAAGCAAATAGAATGGCAGAACAGTTGTTCAAGATACTGACGAGGCAGTAGTTGAATGATTATCTTCAGTTTTGGTTGCCCTGCGACAGGAAATATGCCATTCAGCGGATAGTGTGCAGAGAGAGGATATTGCCTGGAGTGTCATGGCGGTCATGGTGGCGCAGCGGTAGATTTGCTGCCTTACAGCGAATGCAGCACCGGAGACCCAGGTTTGATCCCGACTACGGGTGCTGTCTGTACGGAGTTTGTACGTTCTCCCCGCGACCTGCGTGGGTTTTCTCCGAGATCTTCGGTTTCCTCCCTCAGTCCAAAGACGTACAGGTTTGCAGGTTAATTGGCTTGGTAAATGTAAAAATTGTCCTTAGTGTGTGTAGGATAGTGTTAATGTGTGGGGATCACTGGTCGGCGTGGACCCGGTGGGCTGAAGGGCCTGTTTCCATGCTGTATCTCTAAACTAAACTAAACTAAAAAGACTCAAAGGCCTGAGGTATAGGGAGAGGTTGGGCAGGTTAGAACTTTTTTTCCTTAGAGCACAGAAGGCTGAGGGGTGATTTCATAGAGGTGTATAAAATCATCAGGGGAACAGATAGGGTGAATGCTCAGTCTTTGTCACAGGGTAGGGGAATCAGGAACTAGTGCGCATAGATGTAAAGTGAGAGGGTAAAGATTTAATAAGAATCTGAGGGACAACTTTTCCACATAGTGGATGGTGGGTATATGGAAGGAGCTGCCAGAAGAAGGCATTGAGAATGGTGCAACTGACAACATTTAAAAGTCAATTGGATAGATATATCGATAGGGATATGGGCCAAACATGGGCAAATAAGTCTAGCCTCAGCAACAGGGCATCTTGGTTAGCATGGACGAGTTGGGCTAAGGGCCTATTTGCATGCTATATGACTAACAGTCTTCATGGTCTGAAAGTGCTCCTCTTGTTCCTCTGCTGCCATGATGCCCCCAGAAGTGTCCGTGGAGGAGTATGATCCATCAGACATCTCCAATCTGGCCTCTTCAGGCGTAGTTATGTTTCAAGTGCACACTCCAAGGATACAATCTACTCCAGTTGTTATTGGCCGTAAACCATTGCTCGACTATCTATTTTAGGATTGTCCAGAAGACAATTGACATCCTGTATGTCTGACAATGGATGAGGCAGACTGAGAGGATCGAAATTTGCATCTTCGAGGGAGATTTGCGATAACAGTGCTGAAGAAACTGAAGGCCTATGTTTTATTGAGGTTGGCTTCACCACTGACCTTTTCCATGGAAAAAGTAACATATAGCATAATAAATTAAGTTTCCATCAAGGCATGGATCTCATTTAATTAAGCCGAAGAACCCAGGGCAATATTAATCTCTTGTATGTGAGTACTGGACATTCTAATTTTAAACTGGTCAATTTTGTTCTCAAAGGCATAATTCAAAAAGCCATTACATTCAGAGCTCTGATACCTTCTTTCTTGGTGGTTGTTTTTTTTAATTGATGTAACGGGGGTAAAAAGATCATTAATTTTAATTGTTACAACATGGGAGCTTTAAGTAGTCGGACATCAGGACAATTGGAAGAAATGAAATAAAACATTTCCAGTTTAATTCAGTGATAACATTTAAATCATTAGTGTATGCCACCATTATGAGGATTAATTCCAGGACGCATTTAAAGCCAAAATTGATCCTCTCGATAAACTAAATATTGCACCGTTGGACCTGGAAGAATCTATAAAGCTGCTTGCTTTGGGAGGCCAAAAGTCACTCTGCAATTTATTGCGGTCTTGCTTGGACCTTCTCCCAAACCATGCTGAGATGCATCCCGATAAAATGCTTTCTATGGCACATCTGTATAAGTTGGTGAGGGTCGTTGGGGACATGCTGAACTTCGTAAGCCTTCTAAGGAAGTAGAGGACGAGGGGTGCTTTCTTGGCCATAGATTCAATGTGGTCCAGGACAATTGATGGGGATATTTATTCCTAAGAAGTTGAAGCTTTGAACTATCTCTAATTCAACAGCCTCAATGTACTGCGCGGTGTGTGTACTGCTGTGCTTGCTGAGTCATCACAGTCTCCTTTGTCTTGCTGGCATTGAGAGAGAAGGTTGTTGTCCCGGCACCAGGTTACGGGGTTCTCAATCTCCTTCCTTAACTCCGTCCCGTCATTATTTGATCTCCAGCCTACTACGTTGGTATCGTCCGCAATCCTGTAAATTGAGTAGGAAGGAAAACCGCCCACTCCCCTGACACCAGTCTGAAGAAGGGTCTCAACCTGCAACGTCACCCATTCCTTCTCTCCAGAGATGCTGCCTGTCCCGCTGAGTTACTCCAGCATTTTGTGTCTATCTTCAACCTGTGAATTGAGTAGGATTGGTATTTGGCTTTGCCATGGGTGTATAAGGAATATAGCAGGGGCTTGAGAACACATCCTTGTGGGGCACCAGTGTGGAGGATTATCATAGAGGATGGTTTGTCAAGTTCTGACTGTCCACCCTATCTATGCTTCTCAAAATGTTAAATACTTCATCAGATCTCCCCTCATTCCAGGGAAAACGATCCAAGTCTGTCCAACCTCTCCTTATATGCCTCCAATGCCACCAGGGGCGCCGGGCGATGGCTGCTCTGCCGGCAGTCTGTTCGTTTTTTTTCTTTCTTTTTGTTATTTTTTGGTGTGTTAAACTTTGTTTTAATGTTCATCAATTTGTTTTATGTGGGGGAGGGGAGAGGGGATCGGAAGAAACTTTTTTTCAAGTTCTTACCTTGCCGGAGATGTGATTAATTTTCGGATCACATTCTCTGGGCATTCTGCGGCCTTCCATCGATGGAGCTGGAGGCCTCTTCGGACTGACTTTGAGCCCTATCGCGGGGTACGGACTTAACATCAAAAGCTCGCAGTCTTCGAGAGAGGCCAGTCGGGAAGCTCCAATGTCGCGAAAGGTTCGACTAGCCCCGACGAGAGGTTCGATCGCCCGGTGCGGGAGAGCTGACATCCCCCCAATGCGGGAGCTTGAACACCTCGACGAGGAGGGCCCGAACACCGCCGGCTACAGGGGTCAAGATCGTCCCGTTAACAAGGGGTTCAAGGCCCACGACTGAGGAAGAACTAAGGGAAGAGACTTGAACTTTATTTCGCCTTCCATCACAGTGAGGAATGTGTAGGAGTCACTGTGGTGGACGTTCATGTTAAAATGTGTTTTTGAGTGATCTGTTGCTTTTAATTGTATGACTGACCTGGCCAATGAACTTCCTCGTATGTTGCAAAACATACTTGGCGAGTAAAGTATGATTCTGATTCAATGCAAACAACATCCTGGTAAACTGCTTCTGCACCATTTCCAAAGCCTCCACAACCATGGAGTGACCAGAACCGCACACAATACTGCAAATGCTCACCAGCTTCATTTTCAGTAGCAAATGGAAATGCTCTGTGCAAGTAAGCAAGGTATTTTTTGAACTTTAAAAAAAAATATTTCCACCATTTATTATCAGGTCTGACTGTGAAAGTTGGTTTCTCACCGAAACACAGAATGACTCAATTAATGGAATTGGTTTTTGCTCACTTCAGATGAGTGTTCTCTGATGAACCATAGCTGAAAGGGATTATGAAGATAGTGGTGGCTACATATAATATGCAACTGATTAATGTCAAGTCACAAGTTGCAGAAATCCAGTTGTGCTCAGAGAGATTTAATTCTTCTTTATCACTTCATATTTCGACAGTGAAGTTAATTCTTGTTCCAGGGTTCTGTTTACCAGCTTATTTGCCTGATAGGAATGAAAATGAAAAGCTTAGAAACAAGGAAGCTTACCAAGGAAAGACAAAAAATACTGGAGTAACTCAGCGGGTCAGGTAGCATCCCCGGAGAGCATAGTTCGGTGATGTTTGGGCTTGCAAGGATGGGGTACGGATGGGGGGGTGGGGGGGGATCAAGAAGGCTGGAAGAGCAGAGCTGCAGGAAAAAGCATGGCTGGTCATGACCCTTAAGGCATTAATGTACAGAGGGACCTTGGGAGTCCAAGTCTACAGCTCCCTGAAAGTGGCAACACAAATAGATAGTTTAGGTTAGTTTAGAGATACAACGCAGAAACAGATCCTTCGGCCCACCGTGTCCTCGTTGACCAGCAATCCCCACACATTAACACTATCCTACACACACTAGAGACTTTTACATTTACCAAGCCAGTGTGGGAGGTCTCGGAGAAAAACCCACGCATGTCAATGGGAGAACGTACAAACTCCATTCAGGCAGCACCTGTAGCTGGGATCGAACCCGGGTCTCCGGTGCTGCAAGTGTTGTAAGGCAGTAACTCTACTGCTGTGCCACGGTGCTGCCCATAAGTTGTAAGGTAAATAAAGCGCATGGTACGCTTGCCTTTATCCATTGGTAACAATAAGTATAAGAGTCAGGAAGTTCTGTTGCAGCTTTACAGGACTTTGTTAGGCCACATTCGGAGTACTGTGTGCAGAACTGGTTGCCCCATTACAGGAAGGTTATGGAGGCTTTGCAGAGGGTGCAGAAAAGGTTTGCCAGCTCTCAGTAGAGTTGGCCAGACTTGTATTGTTTTCTCTAGAACCTTGGAGGTTGAGGGGAGACCTGATAGAAGTATTTAAAATTATGAGAAGCATAGATAGGGTAAGCAGTCAGAACCATTTTCCAGGGTGGAAACATCAAAGTTTGGTGGTTTTATGGGTTTTATGGGTGAGAGGAGCAAAGTTTAAAGGACTTGTGCAGGGCAATTGTTTTGTACAGAGGGTGGTGGATGCCGGGCACGCACTGCCAGGGGTGGTGCTTACGGCAGATACAATAGTGATATTTAGGTGGCTTTTAGACAGGCAAATGATTAAGCAGGGAATGGAGGGATATGGATCATGTGCAGGCAGAGATAATTAGTTTAACTTTTTACCGTGCTCAGCACTGACATTGATGGCCGAAGGGCCTGTTACTGTGCTGTACTGATCTATGTTCTATGCCCTATCTGTTAATGAGATCAGCTTCAGACTGTCAACACTATCTTCTACAGATAATTCCTGTAATATCAGACTATGCAATTGACCTTGCGATGAGAGGAGATATCCAGAGTTGTCTTGCAAATATAATAGAGGAAACCTGGAACTCATTTATTCCCAAACAGCCATGTTTGCTGGCATACGATTGGGGTGTTGAGGAGAAAGACTGACAGATTTTTTGTGTGGTTAGTCTCTATCTGGGGAAATGGAGCAAAGGCTGGCAAATGTATTTGAGGTACAGATCAGCCTTGATCTAATTTAATTGAACGGCTCGAGGGATGGTACTGGCTACTTCTGTTCCTCGTATACAATGATTTAGAAAACAAATTGAAATATTGAAGTAAATGAAACTGAAGGGTTGTCAATGTGCATTGCGTAAAATTAATCGCCCTCTATTGCTTCTCATTTGGCTAATTCTGAGTTGCTTGAAATCATTGGTAAAATTGCTAACTGCAGTTTGCTTTACTGTATGTTCCACACAATAAAAATAAACCATCTCTGGGGTTTTAGAGATACAGAGAGAGTAGAAATGCAAGAGATGTATCAAGAGATGGAGTATTATGTTCAGTTTTGCACAGCCAGCTGTAGGAAAGATGTCATTAACCTGGAAAGAGGATAGAGAAGATTCATGTGGATGTTGTCAGGATTTGAGTGAAAGGTTGAGGTGCAATCCCATCAATCCTATTTACCTTTCCTGGTTTCTCTGTCGCTCAGAATATTATTCACTCCCACATGCCCCTCACTCAGCCTTGATCTTTTTTTGCTGCTTACCCAACTGGCAATTTACAGCAGCCAATTAACATCTGTGGAGCATCTGTGGAGGGAATGGAGGGGCGGTATTTTGTGAGATGGGAGCTGGAGCTGGGGAGGGAAGTGTTGTGATTTGGAGGAAGAGACTGCAGGGGAGGGCTGAGGTTTCAAGTGAGCTGGGATGAAGCCTAACCAGGACAAATTTCTGCACGAGGAGGCCCTCTTAAATTGTACATTGTCCTGGTTTCCCAGGTCTAGACTCTAAAGAAAAATTGTACTGGGAATTATGTCAACATATGTGTGACATAGTTATAGAGCTATACTACACAAAGCAGGACCTTCGGCTCACTTTGTTCATGCCGACTAAATTGGCATACTAGGCTCGTCCCATTTGCCTGCACATGTCCCCTATCCTCTAAACCCGTCCTATCCATATATCTGTCCAAATGTTTTTTCAAAAGCCATAATCGTATCCACTTCTATTGCTTCCACTGGCAGCTCATTCCAGATATGGACTATGGGCTGAGTGAAAAAGTTGTCCCTGAGCTCCCTGTTAAATCTCTCGCCTCTCACCTGAAGCTGATGCCGTCTAGTTTTAGAATAATTTACCCTGGGATCAAGAAGTGGAAGAAATGTCCTATCAAACATCTGAGGTTGATAGTTGACTCAGGTGTGGTCAGAATTGCGCTCAGCTCCATAGAAAAGTATTGTATGGAAGTTGGCATGTGACTCTGAGATAAAATAGAACTCCGCATCAGAATTTCCAGGCTGTCAGCTTGTGAACTTAAGAGAAAGTGAGAAAGAAAACTGGAACAAAATAGATGGTTTAGGGTGGCAAGCAGAAGAGATTAGACACAAAATGCTGGAGTAACTCAGCGGAACAGGCAACATCTCAGGATGGAAGGAATCAGTGACATTTCGGGTCATCCCAAAACTTCACCCATTCCTTCTATCCAGAGGTGCTGCATGTCTCCCTGTGTTACTCCAGCTTGTGTGCCCATCTTTAGTGTAAATAGCATTTGCAGTTCCTTAGTACACACAGAAGAGATTGATATACAAGTATGCACGGTGAAAGTATTGATTGATAAATATTCATCTGTAATAAGCTAGTCATCGTTTGAATTCACGTAGAGTAAAATAAACGGAAGAGGTCTTTGCACAGAATAATAGGCCATCAAACCTCATAGACAGTCGACAGGTTGATTTCCACATGCCCTAAATGATGATTTTAGTAATGTACGCTCAGCAGTTTAAGTACAGTTATTGTATTCCTTAATTTGACTTCTGAGGATTGAATGGATTCTTTGCAGGACCAAAGTGGTTGTGGTCTTAATTGGACTCCTGGAGATAGTAGGTCAATGTCATTGACAAGACTCTGAATTCCTTTATTAAACATGTTAGAAGTAATGAACATGGAAGGTTAAATCTTCACATTAGTAGGAGGAATTGCATATTAAAGATTCCAATTTAGCGTAAAAGTAGTTTAAATTTTTTTGATTTTTTTTTCCTAATCTGTCATTGAATGTTGATTGGAATTTGAACGGAACATGAATAAGACTTGCAGAGAGAAAGCATTAAAAAAAATTCTATTAAATATTAAAAATGCATGGGCTCATGAACCACTGTACTTGAGATTTCATTTTGTATGGGAAAACAATGAGCTATGTAGAATGAATACACTGCTTCAGTTTAATTAGGAATTTAAGTGATATCATTAGTCATGCCTGATACTTGTATTTACAAATCTAATATTCTGGATTTATATTTTAGTTTTAAGATTGCCATTTTCATCTTAGGCTATGATGATTGCATGAAATAAAGACATTGGAACATGTTCATTTCCTTGAGCCTGTTGTGACTTGATGTTGGTGTATTTGCATAATTCCTTTTATCATTCGTTTTATTAATGTAAACGCAAACATTGTGCTACATAGGCTGTTTCCTCATCATTCTGCCCGTTCCCATGTGGGTTTGTTAGTTAAAATGATGGCCAGAAAGGCTGTAAGACAATTATCATAGAAGGGCCTGAAAATATTTGCCTCTCTGTAAACCCACAGTAATTAAGTCCAAATTTGCAATTGGCTTCAGGGGAATTCGATGTTAAGTGTGTGATTCTGATAAACAAAATCTGTTATCCACAAACTAAAACAAAAATAAAAATATATCTAACACAATTCCAGGCTGATTAAGACTCAAGCACTGTTGCAGGGTTGAAGTAGCCAGCTTCATGTGTCAGCCATGCCCTAGTAGGTAGTACTCTTGCCGTTGAGAAAGAAAGTTGTAGGTTCAAGTCCCGCCTCAGACACTTGAGTAATCTTGGTAACTTCCCATGGATTTACTCTTCTTCCTCCTGCAATCTGCTATCCTAGGGAATATGTATAGTTGAGTAATAAATCTACTTACTTTTCCTAATTTAATAATTAATTAACCACTTGGACAAATTATTCCACTACCTGCATAGGTAGTTTTATTTGGGAGGTGAAGGAGCTGATGGAATTATTGAGTTGGAGTTCAGAGAAAGAACAACTCACTGCAATTTTACAGTGGCCTCGAGAATTGTACACTATCTTGGTGACAAAAGAAGCATGCCTAGTTACTGAATGGGTTAAAGCTAAACTACATAGGTGTTCAGACTATGAAGGAATTGAAGATTGGGGAAGTGGGAGTATTTGGAGAAAGAACGGAATTGGCAGATGGAGTAGTGGGTCAAAGTACTGTGAAAACCGCTATGAAGTACATGAACAACATTTAAAAACCATTTGGACAGGTATATGGATAGGATAGGTTGACAGATATGGGCAAATGCAAGCAAATGGAATGAACGCAGGGGAGCATCCTGGTCGGCATGGGCCAGTTGGGCCGAAGAGCCTGTTACTAATCAGTATGTCTTTATGAAGTGGATGGAAAATCAGCACAATATAAGAGAAGTCAAAGGTTGAGATCACAGGAGGTGTCCCAGTGTGAAAGCTGGTCCCAATTTAGCAGCCACATCACTCCGACAGTGCTTTAAAAAACAAGGAGGCTTGGGATGTCTCCTGACAATAACTCTATCTCTCCACATCTGCTGCCTGACCAATTGAGGTTCCTCAGTGTTTTCAGATCAGTTTTTCAGCAGTTTATTTGCTTTAGGTCAACGGTTTCTAATCACCATCAGTAGAGAGTTGCTTGGAGTAGGATCGTTGAATTGTTTAGATGGCTTAGGACAACTGGTTCACTGGAATGTTCAATCAATCTGTGGCTCTTTCATTGCCGGAATCCATTGACAAATTATAAGGCGAGAAGCTCAGTGCAGTGTGCTGTAGTGAGGCCGTGTAGTGCGATGTTACTGGGGTGTAGGGCGTGCAGGTGAGTGGCAGAACCTTGTGATAGTAGATGGGAATGTGGAGAGTAGAACATGGGATTTATGTAGGATAATGTAAAAGTGTTCCAAGTGGTCAGTGTGAACTTGATGGGCCAACTTGCCTGATACTGAACTGTATCCCTCTATGTTTAATTCATTAGATTTACCAGTGCAGAAGTACATAGAGTCATACATCATGGAAACAGGCCCTTCAGGCCAATTTGTCCATGTCAACCAAGATGTGCCATCTAAGCTAGAACCATTTGCCCACATTTGGTCCAATCCCTCTTAACCTTTCCTATCCATGTATCTGAACAAATGTCTTTTGAATGATGTTGTTGTACATGTGTCAACCACTTTCTCTGGCAGCTCATTCCATATGTACCATCACCTTTGTGAAGAAGTTGCTTCTCAGGGTCCCTTTTAAATCTTCCCCTCTCATCTTAAATATATGCTATTGAGTTTTTGATTCCCCTGGGAAAAATATTGTATTCACCCTATCCATGCAACTCATTACTTTATACACCTCTGTAAGGTCACACCTCAGTCTCTTATGCCCCAGGGAATAACGTCCTAGCCTGACCAATCTCTCCCTATAGCTCAGCCCATCAAGTCTTTGCAACATCCTTGTTACACTTTTTAGCATTCTTTCTAATAGCAGTGTAACAGAAACTGTACACAATACTCCAAGTCTGGCCTCCCTAGCGTCCTGTACAATTGCAATATAACATCCCAACTCCTGTACTCATTGCCCTTACTGATGAAGAAAGGAAGCGTGCTAAATGCTTTGTTCATCACCTTGTGTGCCTGTGAAGACACTTTCAGGGAACTATGTACTGTACATGCTCTCCAAGGTCTCTCTGTTCTATAACATTCCCCAGGGCCCTACAGTTCACTGAAGGCCCAGCCATTTTGCCTTCCCAAAATTCCCCACCTTCCACTTTTCCTGTAGAACAAGTGCCGGCAATCTGGTTCTGTATAGGGGCCAGGACGCATGTCTGTGAGCGGATGGCGGGTCACACCTATCACGTGTACACATGGATCCTGCCCCAATCCCGCCCGGATGGCAGCCATCAAATCACGTGTTCACATAGATCCCGCCCCTTCGAGGACGCCACCCGGAGCACTGGCCCCTAGTTACGGGCGCTCACGAACACGGCGTACCTACGGACCATTGCCTTGGCTCTGTCCTGAAGGTGGTGGCTCAAATACTCACACTCACACGTCCCCGGCCTATTGACAACCCCGATCCCGACAATGAAGCCCAGACACAGAAGGTGCGCGGCCGTACTGATGGCTTTGCGCAGGATGCGGTACAGCCAGAGCTCAGTGCTCGGCTGCACTAAGCGCTACTCGCCCCTCAGTGCTGCGCGCCGCTCGGCGCTGTTCGGCGGCTCAGCCATTGCGGCTGCCAGCACAGGCCTCCTTGCACCTGGGTGCTGCGGCGTCGGGGCCCGGGAGGTACCGGATATGACAAACGTCTGCGGGCTGGATAATCACGGGTAAAAAAAAAAGATTTTAGGTTACGGGCCGCATTCGGCCCGGGGGCCGTAGGACCCCTGCTGTAGAATTTGGAAGTTTTGGTTATATTGAAATAGTTGATAGGACCAGGAAAGGAGTAGTGATCTTGAGTTCAAGTCCACAGCTCCCTGACAGTAGCAACACAAGTACATTGGGTGATAAAGAAGGTGTATGGCATGGTTTCCTCCATTATTCGGACCATTGAGTATAAGAGTCAGGAAGTCGCATTGCAGCTTCATTAATTTGCAGTTGTCATACTTGGAGTGTTATGTGCAATTCAGGTTGCTCCATTACAGCAAGGATATGGGGTCGGTGAAGAAGAGGTTTACCAGAATGCTGCCTGGATTAGAGGACCTAGCTGTAAGGAAAGGTTGGACAATCTTCCATTGTTTTCTCTGGCACTCCGGGTTTGAGGGGAGATCTGACAGAAGTGTATCTAATAATGCGAGACATAGGTAGGGTAAATAGACAGAACCTTTTTCCCCAGGGTGAAAATGTCAAAGACTAAAGATCGCAGAGCATTAAAGTGAGTGGGGAAAAGTTCTGTGGAGATGTGCAGGGCAGGTTTTTTTTTTACACAGAGTGTGGTAAGTGCCTGGAACATGTTGCCGGGGGTAGTAGTAGCAGAAGGGCTTAAGAGGTTTCTAGATAGGCACATGAACATGCACGGAATGGAGCTATACGGATCACGTGCTGGCAAAGGGATTAGTTTAATTTGGATATCATACTCAACACTGACATTGTGGGCCGAAGGGCCTGTACCTGAGCTGCACTTTTATGTGCCTTTAGTTAAATTTACAGTTGTTCGTTTGTGTTTTGTAAATAATTAGTTAGCATTATTTCACACAGCAAATAAATGGTTATTGTTTTTGTCGATTTGCCACGTTTTGAAGGAAACGATTGTATGTTATGTATGTACCTCTCTGCGCCATCGGTATGACATTTGATACATTGCTGTATTAGTGACTGCTGTTACTTGAATGTTTTTCATCTTCAGTGATGGATGTTAGATTAGAAGCTATTGGGCATGCAGAACAGCAAAGTAGAAAAATGAACAACGGCATATATTCATTACGATAAAACAAATAATTGCAAAATATTAAAAATTGCAGCTGAACCACATGTGTGTAAATGAATTAAGCTTGAATCTTGTTATTGCCGTTGAACAGGAATCCATCGATAGTTCACTGTCCATTTCCTCTGCCTGCCTGTCAGTAACTTGCTGACTTCGTTGAGACAAATATACAAAATACGCAGGCATCTGGAAGGTTCAATAACCAATGAATCAAAACTTTCACAATTGTAACAAACCTATTCCCTTGCAAAACAATTGCAAACCACCATTTTTGCGATCAATGGTGCACAGATTGTGTGAAGATAATAGCCTTTGCTGGATTAATGTATTTTATCACTCAAAGCCTTCAGAAGCATCCTTTTATCTCGCTGTGACGAGGTTATTCTGTCATTGTGACTGGTAAGTCAGAATCACTTTATTTATTTCTGGGAACATTGCCAAGAGGGGGCAGTATCGGATTAAACACTCTGTATTAACACCAGTTCACATTTCGAATTTTCTTTAATGCTTTTTTTTTAAGTCAAGCAAATGTAAATGACTTTAATTCCTATAATAGTTCTTTAAATCTTTCTTATTCAAGCGGTTGGAGAGTTGCTATTGTCAAGGTCATTGCTCTGTGATTGGCAGAATATGTTCTGTTCATTAATTGACACAAAGAAGGTCAAACACAATCAGTGGAAGGGTTAGCGCACAGGCACTGCTTTGGAACATTGTGATCATAGTGGCCCCACTGATTTCAAAGAAGGTGATCTCTGGGCCAAATTAATGTAAGGAGAGGCTGTGCTTTTACTGCCGAGTATTAGTGAAGAATTATTTCGAATAGATACTCAGACGCAGCCTATTGTATGATAACCAGTAGAGATGCTCCCTCACAGTGCAAGACACCCGGGAGTTGATCCTGACACTGGGTGCTGTCTGTGTGGAGTGTGCACGTTCTTCCCGCAACCGCATGGGTTTCCTCCAGGTCCAAAGACATGCGGGTATGTAGGCAAATTGTATGTAAATTGCCCCTAGTGGATGCAAGGGTGGGATAACATAGAACTAGTCATAGTGTGAACGGGTGAATGATGGGCTGAAGGGCCTATTACCATGCTGTAACTTTAAATCAAAACCCATCTTCCTGAATATCCAAGATCCATGAAGTGCTCTTCACAGCCCCGATTCTGCAAACAGTTCTGGTCATCTCATTACAGGAAAAGATGGGATTGTGTTGGACAGGGTGTGGAGAGGATTCAAAAGGATGATCCAGGAATGGAAAATTTTAACCTGTGAGGAATGTTTGGATGGGCTATGTTATTTTCGTTATTCCCACCCATTCTCGTCTCCAGAGCCATTTATGTGCAGGTTAGTGGCTGTGCCTCAATGAACAGGAGAGAGCTGAACTTTGGAACATAGATCATAGAAAGGTACATCACAGGAACAGGCCTTTGAGCCTCACTATTCACCCGTCAGACACAAAGAAGGATGAAACTCACAGCCAATGCAGAGTGGGCATTCCTTTAAGCTAGAGAAGCGCAGAATAAATGAAATGGACTGACGGCAAATTATTCAAGTTCAAGTTCGCGTTTATTGTCACTTAACCAACTAGGGTACAGTGAAATTTGATTAAAATTACAGCCATACTAAGTGAAAAGCAACAAAACACACAGCCACATAAAATAAAATTTAACATAAACATCCACCACAGTGGAATCCACATTCCTCACTGTGATGGAAGGCAATACATTTCAGTCATCTTCCTCCTTTGTTTACCCATAGTCGGGGCCTTTGAAGCCTCTGCACTTGCCGCTGCCGACGGTCCGATGTTAAAGTCCTCTCGTCGGGATGATCGAAACTCCAGCGTTGGGATGGATCGGAACACTCCGCGGCATCGAGCTCCCGAGTCGGCTTCTTCTTACCTGAGACTGCAGCTTCAAGGTGTTAAAGTCCACAGGCCCCGCGGTGTGAGCTCCGCTGGTGACTCGGCAAAGGATTGCAGCTCCCGATGTTAAAGTCTGCAGCGTGCACCCGCGGTTTGAAACTCCGGGCCGGTCTCCAGGAAAGGCCGCACCACTCCACGTTGTAGGCCACGGGGGGGGGGGGGGGGGTGACGGAAATGTGACACGGAGAAAAATCGCATCTCCGTCGATGTCGATAGATCGAGTGACTGTCCATATGGTGCCAGCACATTAACCTGGCCCTCAACACCAGCAAAACCAAGGAACTGATTGTGGACTTTGGAAGGAGTAGGATTATATTCCTGTTTATATCAACGGGTCGATGGTTGAAAGGGTCAAGAGCTTCAAATTCCTGGGCATGCACATCTGTGAAGATCTTTCCTGGTCCGAGAACACAGATGCAATTATTAAGAAAGCTCATCAGCGCCTCTACTTCCTGAGAAGGTTATGGAGAGTCGGTCAAGGAGGACTCTCTCTAACTTCTACAGGTGCACAGTAGAGAGCTTGCTGACTGGTTGCATCGTGGCTTGGTTCGGCAACTTGAGTGCCCTGGAGAGGAAAAGACTACAAAAAGTAGTAAACATTGCCCAGTCCATCATCGGCTCTGACCTTCCTTGCATCGAGGGGATCTACCACAGTCGCTGCCTCAAAAAGGCTGGCAGCATCATCAAGGACCCACACCACCCTGGCCACACACTCATCTCCCTGCTACCTTCGGGTAGAAGGTACAGGAGCCTGAGAACTGCAACAACCCGGTTCAGGAATAGCTACTTCCCCACAGCCATCAGGCTATTAAACCTGGCTCGGACAAAACTCTGAACATTAATACCCCTCCATCTGTTATTTGCACTTTATTAATTTATTAATTAATGTGTGTATTTAAGTATATAACTGTAGTCAATGCCTACTATGTTCTGTTGTGCTATGCAAAGAAAGAATTTCATTGTCCTGTCAGGGACACATGACAATAAACTCTTTTGACTTTGACTTGACTTTGAGGTAAGTGACTGAAAAAGGTTTCCCCCGATTCCCAACCCCCCCCCGCCCTCCACCTAAAACAAACCAAAGAAACACTAAATCATACTTTTAAAACATACTTAAAATAATAAACACAGAGAGGGGACTGACAGACTGTTGGCGAGGCAGCCCCCATGGTGGCGCCACCCGATGGATTGATGTAAACATCGGCTGTGTACTTGAGGAGCTGTGAGCCGCAGACCACAAGCCCTGTACTGGGGGTGGAGTAAGGCTGGTGAGCTCCTTCTCAATCAGCATAGACACAAGGGGCCAAACGACCTACCGTGTCTTTGGTTCAATTATTCTACCACTGATTAAATAGCTTTCTGATGTGTGATGCACAGTCTTGTGGTCCATCGGTCGATGTTATTTCTTTTGTGGCTCTTTGCAATAAAGGAACACTCGCACTATATTGGTTGTGACATTTCTTCCTACTTTGTGTCTGATGTATGAACAATATGAGATCATCCATCCATGTTCTCCAGAGATGCTGCTTGACCTGTTAAGTTACTCCAGCATTTTGCATCCTTTTCTCTAGTAATTGTGTCTTGAGGGGCGCCGTACGATGGCAGCCTCTGCCTACAGTCTGTCTGTTTTTTCGTCTGTTTGTTATTTTTAGTATGTTTAAAAAGTATGTTTTTGGAGGTTTCTTAGTCTTTGTATGTGGGGGAGGTGGGGAGGGTAAGGGAGAAACTGTTTCCCAGTCACTTCCTGGTCGAGGATGTGACTATTCTCCAAGTCGCATCTTTGCCCCCCCTCCTCCCCCACCCCCCCTCTTCGCGGCCCACCATCTGGATTGGCGTGGCCTATCCTGCCGGAGACCGACCAGAGCTTCAGTGACGGCGCAGAACTAAAGCGATGCCTTACCGGGGATGGCCGTGTTGAAGCTCCAGAGTGTTGGGTCTGCCGCTTTAACATCGTGGAGCTTTGGTTGCGGAGCTTGAAGCCGCGGACGGCGCTGACTTTAACATCGCGGAGTCCTGGGATCCCTTTGCCGAGGGCCACCAGCGTTGAATCTCTGCCCAGCTCGGCATGTGGACTTCGGGAGCTGCTGTCGCCGGTAAGAAGTGGCTGATTCGGAAACTCCAAGCCGCTGAGAATGTTCTTCCGTTCCGACGTCGGAGTTCCGATCAACCCGGCGAGAAGGCCTGAACGTCAGGCCTCCGTAGCGGCGACTGTGGAGGGCTCAAAATGCCCTGACCACGGACGAACAAAGAGGAAGATGACTGAACTTTATTGCCTTCCCTCACATGCTGATTCCGCTGTGTGGGGATGTTCATGTTAAATTCTATCGTGTGTTGTGTTCTTTTTATTTGTATGGCTGTAAGGTAAGTCAAATTTCACTGTACCAAAAGGTGCATGTGACAATAAATGTAAACCTGAACTTGAACTTGAAGAGCATTGTATAGATCAGGAAGTTATGGGCCTGTCCCACCAGCATGCGACTCCATGCGGTGAGCGCGACCAAACCGACAGCGGGGGCCGCGCGGAGGTCGGGTGATCCCCGTACAGGGCCGGTCCCACCAGCATTCGCCTGCATGCGGTGAGCGTGACCAAACCGACAGCGGGGGCCGCACGGAGGTCGGGTGAGTAGTGCGGCGTGGCGCGAAGTTGGAGTGAAGTCCGCGGTAAGTTCGTAAGGACAGAGAGGGGCACACAGAGAGGGACATGGAGGCACACAGAGAAAGGGCCACGGAGGCACACAGAGAGAGGGTCACGGAGGCACAGAGAGAGGGTCACGGAGGCACAGAGAGAGGGTCACGGAGGCACAGAGAGAGGGTCACGGAGGCACACAGAGGGTCACGGAGGCACAGAGAGAGGGTCACGGAGGCACAGAGGGAGGGTCACAGAGGCACAGAGAGAGGGTCACGGAGGCACAGAGAGAGGGTCACGGAGGCACACAGAGAGAGGGTCACGGAGGCACACATATAGAGAGTCACGGAGGCACACATATAGAGAGTCACGGAGGCACACAGAGAGGGACACGGAGGCACAGAGAGAGGGCCACGGAGGCACAGAGAGAGGGCCACGGAGGCACAGAGAGAAGGTCACGGAGGCACAAACAGAGAGGGACACAGAGGCATGACGTGAGGTGGTGCGTAATGCGTCGAGGCGGCTATGGGACGACAGGCCGTTGCCGCGCAGAAGTTTTGAACACGGTCAGTCTTTCGGAGCCCTGCGTGATGTCGGGACCAGCTCCGCACAACTCCATACGGCTCCGCTGATCTAAGTGGGACCGGCCCCGCGAAGCCGGACGGCTCAAGCGACCACGTTAGGTCGCGCTCACCGCATGGAGTCGCATGCTGATGGGACGGGCCCTTTAGGGTAACATGGAAAAAGAATAGCACAAACTTATAGAAGATTTCAACATGCAACAAACCAAATTAGCAGCATTAATGTACAAAATAAGTGCTTGTGGTGTGTAAGAAATGGTCTCCTAGGTCATTATTTGGTGAAACCAACAAGGCTACATGAGATCTGCTATTGGGTAATGAGAAAGAGTTAAAGATGATACGGTAGTTCAGGACATTTAGGGAAAATAATTATAACATGCTAAGATCAAAAATATCAAAATACTTGGAGTATTGTGCTCACTTTTGGTCACCCTGCTATAGCAAAGATATCATTAAGCTGGGATGATTTATGAGGATGTTGCTAGGACTCGAGGGCCTCAGTTTTTTGGAGAGTTTGGGCAGGCAAGGAATTTATTTCCTGGAATGCAGGAAGCTGAGGGGTGATCTTATAGAGGTCTATAAAATCATGAGGATGAATGCACAGAATCTTTTTCCCAGGGTAGGAGAATCAAGAACTAGAGGGCACAGATGTAAGGTGAGAGGGAAAAAAGTTAATAGAAACCTGAGGGGCAACATTTTCACACAGAAGGTGAAGGGTACATGGAACGATCTGCCAAAGGAAGTGGGATTGAGGCGTGTACAATGACAACATTCAAAAGCCACTTGGACAGGTACCTGGATAGGAAAGGTTTGGAAGGGTATGGGCCAAATGTGGGACTAGTTTAGATGTGGCATCTGGCACAGCATGGATGGGTTGGGCCAAAGGGCCTTTTTCCATACTAGTTTCCATAAAGTCACGCTATGACTTTATCCAAAGTGATTTGAATCTGCATTAACAAGATGCGGCATAAATAAGCAATAGCTAACATTGTAAAGAACTAATACGTAATATTATGCCAGAATAATCAATGGAAAAAATGAACAAACAAGAGAGGTTAATGACAATATTAGATCAGCAAACAATATAATGTTGCCAAAGAAAACAGTGAGCTTGTGAAATGGGAAATAAAAATCATCTTTCAGCAGGAGGACCAAAGCATTACTTTGGAAAAGAGAGGAAAATTATGAGGAAATAGAGAAACCAGGAACTGCAGATGTTGGTTTATTAAAAAAGACATAAGTGCATCAGTAACTCAGCGGGTCAGAATAAAAGGACATATTGGCTGCCTTTTTGAGACAGCTTCTCTTGTCGATCCTATAGATCTCTTTGGTGGCAAGGAGGACAGTATCTTGACAGACTGCGCAACGTCTCCTACTTTCTGCAGGGTCCTTTGTTTCGAGCTACCCAACCAGGTCAATAGACAATTGACAATAGACAATAGGTGCAGGAGTAGACCATTTGGCCCTTCGAGGCCAGCACCGCCATTCATTGTGATCATGGCCAGTCAGTACGGCGTTCCTGCCTTCTCCCCATATCCCCTGACCACTATTTTTAAGAGCCCTATCTTGCTCTCTCTTGAAAGCATCCAGAGAACTTGCCTCCACTTGAGGCAGAGAATTCCACAGACTCACCACTCCCTGTGAGAAAAAGTGTTTCCTCGTCTCCGTTCTAAATGGCTTACTCCTTATCCTTAAACTGTGGCCCCTGGTTCTGGACTCCCCCAACATCAGGAACATGTTTCCTGCCTCTAGTGTGTCCAGGCCCTTAACAATCTTATATGTTTCAATGAGATCCCCTCTTATCCTTCTAAACTCCAGAGTGTACAAGCCCAGCTGCTCCATTCTCTCAGCATATGACAGTCCTTGTAAACCTATGCTGCACTCCCTCAATAGCAAGAATGTCCTTCCTCAAATTAGGGGACCAAAACTGCACACAATACTCCAGATGTGGTCTCACTAGGGGTCATGATGCAACCGGTCAGCTTGCTCTCTACCATACAAATTAAGGGATGTGGGGATAGTGTAGGAGAGTGACATTAGGATAAACTCTATTTATCTTATTAAAATGGTATAACAGAACAAAGGTTGAAAGACCTACTTCGGGTTCTATTTCTTGTCTTCCTATGTTATGAGGCAAAATGCTGGGGTAACTCAACGAGTAAGGCAGCATCCCTGGGGAACATGGATAGGTGGCTTTTCGTGTGGGGCCCTCGTCAGACAAATCATCGTCCTCCACGGATACTTCCTGACCTGCTGAGTCTCTGCAGTAATTTATTTTTCATCACCAAAGGGAGCTTTTCAATCCAATGAGCATTAATACAGCAGTGACTGCTGTGCCTGCTTGTAGTGGGTACTGAGGAAAGCTGGAAGGTTATGATCATAATTTAAAGGGAATGAATGTGTAAACCATTCGGTCATGAATCTTTCCTTTCAACGTATAAGCCTTAAAGTAACAGTAATATGGTTTTCACAATTCCACCATTATGTGCTGATAATCCCAGCAAATTGTTTTTCTCCATTTGACTGAGTTTCATCTTATTAAAGTTCATGTGTTGAAATATCTTTTATCCATGCCTCTTTTATCAACCTTGCATTGTCCTCCAGATCAGCAGGGATCTGTCTCAGTGTTACAAACGGGAGCTTTTGCACAGATGGCCTTACGCCAGATTGTTGCTGAGGACACTCCACGGTATGGACTTTCATCTCAAGGTCCATTCAATTTTTCTACCCTTCCTTCACCAGAAACACTGCTTTCCCCTGTCGTAAGAGTGAACTGGCTTCAGCACTCTCCCTCCTTCACACAGAAAGATTAGAGCACCAGCGGAGGCCATTCTGTCCGTTGAATCCATGCCAGCTCTCTGCAAGGACTATGTATCTGACACCATTCCCCTCTCCTTTCACAGCCTGCCATTAATTTCCTTTCATATATCAAAAATGCACGTTCCCCTGTTGAATTCCAAGATTGTTTCTGGCATCATAACTCCCGCTAGGTGACCCTCACGTCCTGATTCTCCTCATACCAGTCTTGTTCTTACCTTCATTCTGTGTCTTCTGATTTTGATCCTTATTCTAAGTGCTTTCTATTAACATTCTCCATGATTTTAAACCCCTCCATCAGATCCTGTCCCAACCTCCATTGCCCCTCTTTAAGCTATTTGTGTAATTAACTGTTCATCCATGTCTGAAGAAGGATCCCGACCTGAAATGATGCCTGTCCATTCCTTCCAGATGCTACCTGACCTGCTGAGATACTCCAACACTTTTGCATTTTGCTCAAGATGTCAGGATCTGCAGTTCCTTGTGTCTGCAACTGAAGTCCCTCATCCCTGCGTCATTCTAATACAATGCAGAAAAGCAGTCCAGAATCTTTTGTTATCATTTGCTATCCTCCAAGACAGCAAGAGATAGCAAGTATGTGGAGGACTCTAGGTCTCCCATCAACTGTGGACAAGCTGAGTAGAAGCAATGACTGGTGAGTGAAGTTGTACTTGACTGCGTCGGGATTGATAGACGCAGACATGGCATATAGTTGGCAGCAAGTCAGTACCTGGGAGGCAGAACACCATCACCCTGATCCACAAGCAGGAGAGGAAGAGGAAGGAGATCAGAAATGTGAAGACTCTAAATAAGATATATTACCAGTTTAGCCACACCTGCTCTGGGGCTGGTGACTGCCCTGAGCTGCCATACCTGGCAGCAAGATCTGCGGTAGCCTAGTCAGGCTACAATTGCCTGCGATTGTGTCCCGGGACCAGACACTTGCCTAGACAGCCCACACTAGGAGGTCTTTGACGGAATATTGCCCATGGGCACGATGAATGTAATACCCAAGATGGCCTTTGGGGGCAGAACCCATAGCTGAACGTGACGGCTCTGCACAAGCACCTGTAGCAAATACGTGGGTCAAACAACGTCCGTGGAGGAAAAAGGACAGACGATGATTCGGCTCAGCACCCTTCTCCTAAAAGGGCTGTCCCACTTGGGCGACCTAATCCAGGAGTTCTGGCGAGTTTGCCCTTGACTCATACTCGCAGCATGGTTGACACAAGGTCCTAGGAGGTCTTTGTAATTCTCCTTCATGCTCAAGAGTAGTTCTCGTGTACTCGAGGCCTCAGCTGGGTCGCGGCGTATTTTTCAACATGCCCGCGAGTAAATAAACTTTGGCATGGAAAAAATCGATAATTTTTTTACTCGTAGGTTTAATCGTAGTAGGTCGTAGTAGGTCAGCATGTTAGTCGTAGAAAATCGAGGGTAGTTGAAGGTGGTCGTAGATAGTCTTCATCATAGTCGAAGGGAGGTCGTCTTCACTCTCCACTATTCGGTGTCCAATTTTCCCAATGTTAGTCATAGCTAGTCGAACCTAGTCATCAACATAGTCGAAGGAGGTCTTCAACATGACATTTTTTTCAAACTCTCCTAAACTCTTCTAAACAGACCAATTTGGTCACCCAAATGCGACAGCCCCTTAAAGTGATTTGTTCCCATTTTGTTGCAGAGAATACAAATGGTAAGGAGACAGGAGTTTATTCATTAGCTGTTTTATATTTAAGCTCGTTTGTGGCTGTAAATATCTCCATGATAATGTAAGTGTGATTTTGGCACAGTTGCAATGAACTTCAGGTCCGGTGCACTTGAAACTTTGCCTCTTGGTCGAAGGCTGTAGAATAATTATTTCCTTCCCTCAGATTCTTCAGGCCAGGGCAGGCTGGTGTAGGATTAGTATCTGTGTGAATGGCCTGCAGAGAACAGATTATTGCACGGGTCAGTTCAAACTCCTGACTAACCCAAAGGCACTTTCTTTATGTATTTTCCTGATAAAGAAAGATGTAAAGAAAGGTTCCTTTATTATTTTGAGGTGGAGGCAATAAAAGGATTTTGTATGAAAGGTCATTGCACAGATTTGAACGTGAAAGTTTTGACAATATCGAAGAATCAAAAGCAAATGGACATGTTTTATTGTGAGGAGAAAATAAGTCTAAAGTGTATCTCATCAGAATCTAGCCACCTGTCTGTTAAGAATAAAGGGGAAATCTTTTAGGACCGAGATGAGAAAAACGTTTTTCACACAGAGGATGGTGAATCTCTGGAATTCTCTGCCACAGAAGGTAGTTGAGGCCAGTTCATTGGCTATATTTAAGAGGGAGTTAGATGTGGCCCTTGTGGCTAAAGGGATCAGGGGGTATGGAGAGAAGGCAGGTACAGGATACTGAGTTGGATGATCAGCCATGATCATATTGAATGGTGGTGCACGCTCGAATGGCCGAATGGCCTACTCCTGCACCTATTTTCTATGTTTCTATGTTTCTATGTCTGACAAAAATCCACTGTTATTTGTGAGATTCATTCTGCCTCCTTTGCCTCTAAAATTGCTCCATGTCTTTGCTATACAGCTTTGAACAACAAGTCTGCTATAACCTGCTAACCACTGCCTATGTGCCCGTGAGCCAACACCAGGCTACTGTGCTACACCTGCCCTCTCGCTACACCTGGCTTCTCACAAATCTTCCTTTCTGTGCACTGCGATACCGTTCACTTTTAGGGCTGTGCTGATTCCCCCCCTACTCCAATCAGTCCCAACCCAAAACTTTGTCTGTCGCGTTCTGTCCGGCTTTACATTTCACTCCTCCTCTTTTCTTCGTATCTGACACCATTTTGTCTCCTTTTCACCGCTCGCCTTTGTCCCTTACTCCATCCATCTGTTAATCAGGCCCCTCTTCAGGTGTATCCACCTGTCACTTGCCAGGCGTTGTCTGCCCCCACATCTCTTCTCCAGCTCTCTCCCCCCTATTGAAGAAGGAACCTGACCCAAAACATTGTCTTAAAGAAGGAAGTGCAGATGCTGGAGAATCAAGGGTACACAAAAGGCTGAAGAAACTCAGCAGGTGCAGCAGCATCTAAGGAGCGAAGGAGATAGGCGACCCAAAACGTCGCCTATCTCCTTCGCTCCTTAGATGCTGCTGCACCCACTGAGTTTCTCCAGCCTTTTGTGTACCCCCAAAACATTGTCTGTCCATTTCCCTCTACGGATGCTGCCTGACCCTCCAAGTTCCTTCAGCACTCTGTGTTTCGCTTGAGATTCCAGCATTTGAAGATGAATTGGACATTGTGCAGCAATGAGACTCGACCTGTCCTCCACAACCACAGGTAGAAGGTGAACCTCAGCAGGTAGTGACACTGGTGTTTACGTACTTTGGTTTTTTCAGATAGCTTGATGTAGCCACACACACAGGTGGCCAACAGGATGAGGGAAATGTTGGGTACACTTTTCCATTTGACATTAGGTACTTGTTCACTGTGGCCTGTTGTCCACACCCTATCCTGGATCAACAGATGAAGCAGCACGAGGGGTGGCACAGTGCTGTAGCAGTTGAGTTGCTGCCTTACAATTGCAGAGACTCAGGTTTGATCCTAACTGTGGGTGCTGTCTATTTGGAATTTGTCTATTCTAGGTGTGACTGCATGGGTTTTCTCCAGGTGCTCTGGTTTCCTCCCACATTCCAAAGATGTGCCGGTTTGTAGGTTAATTGGCTTCTGTAAATTGTCCCAAGTGTGTAGGATAGAACTAGTGTACGGGTGATTGCTGGTGGGCATGGACTTGATGGGCCAAAGGGCCTGTTTCCATGTTATATCTCTAAACTAAACTAAAGAGAAGATGGATTTGAGGTGATGCCGCAAGGAGTGATGTTTGGGCCACACCTGCACCAGTACAGCAACACCAAGCACACCTCGCACTTGATGACCGGGTTCTTGCCTCCCATCAAGAGGGAGCGCCGCTTCACCAGGCCCAGCTTTAGGTTAACCTTGGCTATCGCTCCAGTTCATGACTGCTACATGCCTCTGCCCCTCCCAGCCAGATCCCTCGCACCTGCAGACCATCAGACTGGTCTGTCTAATTGCTGATGAGCAAGGCCTGGCTCTTCCTGTGGTTGGCTCTAACTCCTGATGCCAACACAAACTGGTCGCAGATACTAACCAGGCTGCAGACCGACCTGGATCCAAGCCAGACAGTGACATCGCCTTGCAATGGACATTCCTTAATTTTGACCAAGGTCATGGAAGGATGAGTTGAAGGTTCCCATGCCCCGGCTCTAATATCCTCTTTAAGTGGTTGGGAAGTTAATTGTCTTCAGTGTCAGTGCTCGTGCATCAGCAATAACTAATTGGGAAGTGAAGTGAATCTTAATGGCTACTGGCACACATTTGTTCTGGTCCTGCCCCAAAATGGCTCCAGCTATGGAAGGTTACCATAGTGATGTGCAGTTGAACCCGTCCTTTCCGTGTTCTAATTGGTGGGTCTGACAAAGGGCCAGTGTCTGTGGTTTGACCTGTTGGAGGAAGCCAGGGTGATGCATGTTTTGTGGAGCGTCACTCCCTGCCGGCTGAGATTCCTACAAAGAGATCACGTCTGAAGCTCTCAGGTTTTCCGGGATTTGCTAAAAGACACGAGAATTCCACGTATTGGCACTTCAATGAACTAGAGAGGATCTGAGATAAAACATTGCTGCCTCAGTGATCGTGATTTTCGTGCAGACAGGTACTCCTGGTGCTTAAAGGGTCTATTAAGGCACAACAAATGTGTCGTAACAAGTACTACTGGTTTATATCCAGATGCCACTCAAGCTGCTTAATAATCAGGTGTGACACATTCTCTCCGTGTATAAATATTGATAGTTTCCATGTAGTTTCAATTTTAAATTCAACAGTTTTGCAATGCGGGTCTATAATTTGTGGATCTCGGTTTTTTTCTCTTTGAATCTGTGCCAGGAATATTGAAATTTAGTCGTGCTGGAGATGATATAGCAGAGGCAGATCAAATTGCTCCCAAGTGAGTTTGCATTGACTCATGTCGAACAAGTAGCTAAATCAAACTTTATTTAGTTTGCTCATGTGGGATTACACACACACATGCACACACACACGCACACGCACACGCACCCACACACACACACGCACGCACGCGCACACGCACACGCACGCACACACACGCGCACACACACCCCCACACACACACACGCGCTCGCGCACACGCACACACACACACACACACACACGCACACACATACCCCCACACACACACACACACGACCCACACACACACACACACACACACACACACACACACACACACACACACACACACACACACACACACACACACACACACACATTGTCCATACATGCATATACGCACTTGCACACAAACATATATATATATACACACATGCACTCACGCACACATATGTGACCCGTTGGGTCCCATGTTCACACGGGAGGGCTGGTCCCCCAACGCAATATTCCACCTCTCCACCAATTCCAATATTGGTGGCCAGTGGGGGGCATGGGGCTAATATGGGTGTTGTGGGCCGAATGTATTCTTGGGCTGGCAGCTCAGTCACTCAGGCCTGGTGGGCAGGCAGCTCAGTCACTCAGGCCTGGTGGGCTGGCAGCTCAGTCACAGGCCTGGTGGGCTGGCAGCTCAGTCACTCAGGGCTGGTGGGTGGCAGCTCAGAAATTGCCAGAAGTTCAGCCCAAAACAGGTGAGAGACTCTGAGAGAGAAGGGGGAGATGGTGGAGAATTAATTGTAGACATTTTTCATCTATTTCTGCAGCTCACAGCAATGAAGGAGGAAAGCCTATCCTGGCCTGGATCTCACAGGGAGCCAATGAAGGGAGGGAGAAAAATACTGGGTTGAGATTTAATACTTGCAGGGGGAATACTTACTGATGGGCCGAAGGGACTCCTCCTGGGCTAGTACAGGCCTGATGGGCTGAAGGGACTTAAAAAAAAATCTGAGTGGAATCTCAGTGAAAGGCACTTTTTCTGGACTTCTGGACCCAGGTTCGATCCTGGCTACAGGTACAGAGTTTGTACATTCTCCCTGTGACTATGTGGGGTTTCTCCGAGAAATTTGGTTTCCTCCCACTCCCCAAAGACATACAGGTTTGAAGGTTAGTTGGTTAGGTTAGTTAGTTAGTAGGTTAGTATAAATGTAAAAACTGTCCCTAGTGTCGGATAGTGTTAATGTGCGGGGATCGCTGGTCAGTGCGCTCTCTGTGTGCCGAAAGGCCTGTTTCCGTGGTGTATCTTTAAACCTCTAAACCTAAACCAACATAATAATGCAGACACACAGAAAAATGTATATACATACTCTGCATACTATAAACATGTCCACAAATAGGTGTACATATATACAAGTGTAAATAAATGCACACTAATACATGCCAGTACATTCCATCCTCTAGACAAGTATACATACGATAGCACACTAACATGCACACACTCACACATACAGGCATACAATTGTTTCTGAGTTTTCTAAGCTTTCTGTACAAATTTACAAACTTTGCTGTCCTGCCAATTTGCAATAGATATGAGAAATTACTTGCTTGCAATGCCACCACTTTGCCTTTTGGATAAAAAGCTTTTTTTGATTGTGTAACGAAAGACCAGATAATTAGTGCTATTGATGAACTTCAGGTGGAGGATGTATTAAAGTGATACCTGTCAGCCCGTGTATGCAGATGGCATTATCAAAGCAATCTCAGAAAACTCTGAACTCATGTAGCTGTGAAATTTACACTACAGATCTTCAGAAAAGAATCTGCCGGAAAATATGTCAATCATGGATTATTCAGAGGGAGCTTTTCTCTTCCATATCTGGGTGGATATCTGCCTATCCAAAAGTCTTACAGAGACCATCATTAAAACGATAAAAAGTGAAGGCACCCTGTCAATTGTTTCACTTCAACAGAAAGAAGAAAGGCGAACATCCCTCTAACAACCTCTGGAAGCCCTTGGCAGTGTTTGAAATACTTTTTAAGTGTTTGGTATTGTCAGGAACCCGGCAAAGAGTGTGTGCGTAGCCCCTCAATCACCAACATGATGGTGACTTGAACATCTGTTCTGCTGAGGGTACACAAAAGGCTGGAGAAACTCAGCGGGTGCAGCGGCATCTAAGGAGCGAAGGAGATAGGCGACGTTTCGGGTCGAGACCCTTCTTCCGCATCTGTTCTGCTGATGCAGGAATACATATTGGACCCTGCGGAAAGATCGTAACATAAGATACTGTACTATAAAAAGCATTTAAAAGACACTTGGACAGGTCCATGGATAGGAAAGGTTTAGAGGGATATGGGCCAAACATGGGCAAATGGGACTAGCTGAGGTGGAGCATCTTGGACGGTACAAATCAGTTGGGCTGAAGGGCTTGTTTCCGTGCAGTGTGATTCCATGACTATCACTGCTGGAGATTTTCCCTGCTGCTCTTTGAAACTATGCCTTGAGATCTATCGTAAGAAAGCAGAGAATACCTCAACCTGTTGTCTCATGGAGATTTGGGTCTTGTTGGCACAGAGTGGGGAGGAGAGAGAGTGGCATATATATTTACTCAGAAGGGACCGTGTATCATATCACTCAGGATGTATTTCAGGACCTGCAGATCAGGCAGGCGTTTTTATTCTGAATGAAATGTAAAGGACAAAAACATGCAAATGCTCTAATTATAGTTTCCCTTTTGTTTGTTGAGATGATATATCAGATTGGCTACAATCGTACTATTGGCTCTGACTGGACATACAAGTGACATTCATCACAACGGCTTCTGTGCGAACGATGCACATTCTCCATCAGTCTGTGACATGCATCATCTTTGTAATGTTGGAAATGTGGTGACTACTTTGCACACTGCAAGCTGCCACACGTTGCAAGGTGATAATTCCAGTCAAAGCCTGAGGGATAAATGTTGATTTTGAGATCAAGGACTACTTTGGAAAATGCCATTGGATCACTAGGTCATTTTGCACCATCTTAAAAGGGCAGTAGGTCCTTGGTCTTATGGGTGGCATGTCTGATGGTGCAGCACCCCCTCAGCACTGCCCGGTGGAACAGAGTCCAGTGCTGTTTGACCTTCCCTTCCTGGACAGTTCACGTCACTGTTACCTGCTGCCCAGAGGCATCATTATGGAGATTCACAACTGGACAACCAGGGGCTACCTCCGTGCGGTTATACAAGGAAATATTTTTTGTTTAGTTTATTGTCACGTGTACCGAGGTACAGTGAAAAGCTTTTGTTGCGTGCTAACCAGTCAGCGGAAAGACAATACATGATTACAATCGAGCCATCCCCAGTGCGCAGTGGGGCAAATATTTTCAGTCATGCCCAGCTAGAGGTGGAAAGCTTTTTGGTCTAACTTTTTTTATCTGTCTTCCAATTAATCTTTCGATGTCTGCTCCTTTTGATTTGATCTGTATTTCTACAAAATAATGTGAAGTTTAGGCTCTTTCTCTCTTGATACATTTTTATATCATTTGGGGAAACCAATTCTTAAAAGGGAAGGTTCAGCCGTTGACCAGCTTTTGTAATCTGAGAACATTGTCCGTTCCAACAAACGCAATGAAATCAGACAAGACCACATCTGCTGAGCCACATTGAATATCCCACACTAAAGCCACTCTCCCACATTCACCCAAGGGACCACAAAACTGCCGAATGCATTTATTTCACAGTGATGTGCTTGCTCAAAGAAAACCTCAACCCATAAAACAAGCCCATCTGCAGGAATGAATGCTGAAATTAGATCAACTTAAATTTGTAGAAGTTTTTCCTCAATCCAATTTCCTGTTTCTACCAATAATGGAAAATCCTAATTTGTTTATGTGTGAGCATGTCAGAACATGTTGTTTTTTTATTGTTGTCTGTCCATGGCTAATAAATGCTATTTCTGCAAGGTTTTTGCTGTTACGTCTGTATTACAGAGGAAGGTTTCTTGTCCACCTTATTTTCTCTTCTCTTGGATGTCTCCTCCAAAGCTTTGACTTGGTACTTGCTTTAAACTAAAACAAGTAACATATACGACCCGTATTAGTCACACTGACAGTTACCAATTACTCACTTTGCTGGCTTTGAAATCTCTTTGGTAGAAAAACCAATAGAGTATTAAATGATTTTCCTTTGGCAATTTCTGTTTTTTGCATTTTTTTTAAATCTCAGAATCCTAGCAACGCTCCCACCTGTAAGAACTGGTGCATGGCTCATCACCAATCACAGTCGCCTCTCCCTGTCACACCCCCCATCTTGTAAATATAATCACTAATCATTTTCTCAAGCAAGCACTAAGGTGAGAGGGGGAAAGTTTAACGGAGATGTGCAGGGCAATCTTTTTACACAGCGGTAGTGGGGGCCTGGAATGCATTGGCAGAGTTGGTGGTGGAGACAGATATGATAGTGGTGCCTTTAGATAGGCACATGGATGTGCAGGGAATAGAGGGATATGGATCATCTTCAGGTTGATGAGATCATTTTGGACACAAACATTGTGGGCCAAAGGACCTCTTCCTGTGCCGTAGTGTTCTATGTTCCTACAAGAAGGTGGTGGCTGTGTGGAATGAGCTTCCAGCAGAAGTGGTGGAGGCAGGATCAATTTTAACATTTAAAAGTAAAGTGGATAGGTATATAGACGTGAAGGGAATGGAGGGGTATGGTCTGAGTGCAGGTAGATGGGACTAGGGGAAAACAAATGGTCGGCACGGACTGGAAGGGCTGAGAGGGCCTGTTTCCGTGCTGTAATTGTTATATGGTTATATGGTTATAAGAGTGGGGCCAATCCCATTCTACCTCCTTCTCCTCATTCGACCGCCTTCTCCCCATAACCCCTGAAACCTGCACTAATCAAGAATCTATCAATCTCCGCCGTAAAAATATCCATTGACTTGGCTTTCACAGCCTTCTGCGGCAATGAATTCCACAGATTCACCACCCTCTGACTAAAGAAATTCCTCCTCATCTCCACTAAAGGTACGTCCTTTTATTCTGAGGCTATGGCTTCTGGTCCTAGACACTCCCACTAGTGGACACATGCTCTCCACATCCACTCTATCCCGGCCTTTCACTACAAGTTCTCTTATGAAATTAACTCTGTGTGATAAAATGTGATTTAAAACACAATTGGATTTCATCTGATCGGTGCCATGTTGAGGATTTCCAAAATGTTCTGTTTTTGGTTTGTATTTCCAATTGAATAAAGAAAAATACCAGATAGTAGAATATAGTGTTATAGTGTTGTAGTCAGAGAGAGTCTGCAATGAGGTAGGTTGGAAGATTGGGATTGTACTCTAGCATGTGGGAAGAACGTTCAGTAACCTGATAACAGTGGGGAAGAAGCTGTTCTCGAATCTGGTGTTACGTGCTTTCAAGCTTTTCTATCTTTTGCCCAACGGGAGAAGGAATGACTTGGGTGAAAAAGGTCTTTGATTATGTTGGCTGCTTTCCTGAGGAAGGAAAGTGAAGTATAAATGGAATCAATGGTGGGATGCCACATCTGTTCCCAAACCAAGCAATGATGCAACCCGATAGTATACTTTCTATGGTGCAACTGCAGAGGTTAATAAGAGTCATGGGAGACATGCCGAACTTCCTTAGTCTCCTGAGAAAGTTATTTTTTCCCTGTTGTTCATTTTCTATTAGGGTCCAACAATTGCACCTTAGCCATAGCCATCATTACACTAGGTAGACAAAAGTGCTGGAGAAACTCAGCGGATGCAGCAGCATCTACGGAGCGAAGGAAATAGGCAAAGTTATCATTATCCTAGTATTTTAGTGCAGAAGAGTCTCAACCCAAAATGTCACCCATTCCTTCTCGCCAGAGATGCTGCCTGTCCGCTGAGTTACTCCAGCATTTTGTGCCTATCTTCGATTTAAACCAGCATCTGCAGTTCCTTCTTAAACAAGCATTATGTTTTCCACCAAAATCAAGGTGCTGGAGGAATTCAGTGGGACAGATGGTATCTGCGGAGGGCATGGACAGGCGATGTTTCGGGTTGGGACCCTTCTCCAGTGATGGAATAGTGGTGAGAAAGTGGCAAGGCGAAGGGGTGAGGCAAGATCAGGCAGGTGGTAGGCGGATCCGGGTAAGGAGAGGTTGTTTGAGAGATGAGGGTGAGAAGGGTGGAGATGGTAACCAAGGCTGGAGTTGATGTGGAAATGATAGAATATGATAAGGACGGAAAGTGGGGAGAGAAACATAGAATCAGATGGTGGGTAGAAGGGAATAGGAATGTAGAGGCAAAATAGGGGACGCGGGAAGGCGGGGGTGAGTGATCTATGGATGGAGGAGTTGGGGATATATTTTGTATATTTTCCAGCTACCACACAGACTGAGCTCAATGGATTTGCAATTGGGACAGCATTGCCGATTTGAGCTGCACAGATTTTCAGCATTGACATCTGTTTCCAGAATCACATCCATTTGTAGTGAAGTCACTTCTGCAATGTTACTGTAATATAATTTACGCCCTTCCTGTCATTTTGAGCGTGAGCAGTGATGTTTTATTCTCTTGCAGCCGCCCAGGATTGCCATCTGTTGATACGCGGTGACAGTAAAGATTGCATCATTTCCATCCCCACTGACAATCCCCTGCAGATGGGGGGACGTGCAATAACCAGGAGCAGCCCGCGTGAAGTGTGGTGGAGTCATCAAACTGGGTGGTTCTGAAGCTTCCATTTTTTGTGTGTGCATGACACAGCAAACACAGAGGGAAAGGAACAGACACAATACTGAGATTATGCAGGAGTAATTGCCTTGAGCTGAATGATATCGTGTAGAATGCTGTTCTATAACATTGTCAGTCCTCATTGGATTTTGGTGGTTGCACATTAGATATTAAATTACTCTAGTTCTCACTTCTATTTATTGTCATCCAGACATTGACAATTGCTCCCTGTATGAAATTTGAAAACGTATTATGCTTCTCTCTTCACCCAATCTTTGTAGCTGCTCATTTGATGCAAGTCACCAGTGTCATTTCAAAGTTCAGCGTTCATTTGCGAATCCTGGTGCCCTGACTGTAGCATCTTCTATGTAACAATGACAGGCTGGATGTGAAAGATATCCTCCACCTCTAATAGATAGTTTTGATCATCTGAGAATGGGAAGTCTGCTCTTTCCCTTTTAACAGCCAAGCACAGACGTATGTCTGCCTAGGGCTGTTGATCTTCTGGGCATTTTGGACCATTAGTATTTGCGGAGTCCCAAGAAAAATTGCCCTATAGGATGGAGAGGAAATCTGCCTTTAACCGCTGGCCCTGAATGCGAGTAAGATGTCATAGTGCCATAGAGTCATATAGTACAAAACAACCCCTTCGGCCCAACTCGTCCATGGCAACCAAGGTGCCCCATCTATGCTAGTCGTGTTTGCCGGCGTTTGTCCCATATGCATTGAAACCTTTCCCATCCATGTACCTGTCCTAGTGTATTTTAAATGTTGTTATTGTACTTGCCTCTGGCAAACTCCTCTCGGCCTATCCCAGTACATTGGAAGAATGAATGTGTGGAGGTCAGTCCACAGATACATGCAGCACAAAAAACAAAAAATGCTTTCCTCCCCACTCCTTCATCATATACGTTGGGGAAAATAAAATAATTCAGTACAACCTGAAACAACCTGGGTCTGCATATTACCACAGACATTCCCACTATTCCCCCATCTCCTCCTCTCTTCAAAACATACTTGCCTTCTCACCATATTTAGTCTCTCTTAACTACAATGCAACAACTAGTCCAATTACTTGTGTCTATCAGTCCATACAGAAGGAATCTTCCCCTTCCCTGCGCCCCAACTGTATTCTCACCTATTTCTCCCCTCACCTTCCTCCGACATGCATTTCTCTGGCTTCACAATTTGCAATTCTTCCATCAGTCTGTCTCACACCTTCTGCTTTTATCTCTGGCCTTTGTTCCAACAATCTACCTTTCCTGTGTCCACCTATTAGCTGCCATACTGGGGTGGGAGATTGCACCCATCACGTGGGTCCAACCTGATTCGATTAATACAATCAACCTAACGTGCACAAACAAGATCAAACAGAACAAGTTAACCCTCAACTTTAGGCCGTGCACGCCATATGCAAGAAGAAGCTGCCATACTTTGTCCTGTCTCTTCTCTCTTTCTTACTCCCCCCACCCCTTCCCAATCAGTCTGACAAACAGTCCCGATGTAAAACCCCAAAACGTCACCCATCTGTTCTCCAGAGATGCTGCCTGACCCGCTGAGTCACTCCAGCACTCAGTTCTTTTCAGAATAAATCCATTGTAGTCATTCTGGTGTGAGCAGATGACTCTTCCTTTATATGGTGTATGTACAGTTTTTGCATGTACCTGAATGTTAATTGGGAACAAGTTAATTGGGAACAAAATCCCAAATTATTCCTTTTGTTCCTCATTATTTCCTTCATTGAATTTCTGGTAATATGTTTCTTCAATCTGAAATCAAATTAAAGAAGTGTACACTGATTGTCTCCCTGTCTGCAAAGGTGTTTACAATTACTCTTCCCACCTCAACACTTTACCCAGGGCCCTGCAATTGCAAAAAATATATACTATATATCTAACAATTACCTAAAAGCTTCAGTGAGTTTGTTGGTAGTTGACCTAAATACATACAATACTGGAGTAACTCAGGCAACATCTGTGGAGTGAATGGAGACCTGTTAGTTTTTAGTTTAGTTTTGAGATACAGCAGGGAAAAACTCGGCCCACCGAGTGCATGCTGACCATCA
This sequence comes from Okamejei kenojei, assembly GCA_035221665.1. Classification (NCBI taxonomy): domain Eukaryota; kingdom Metazoa; phylum Chordata; class Chondrichthyes; order Rajiformes; family Rajidae; genus Okamejei; species Okamejei kenojei. Next base: position 28,505,926 of record CM069159.1, on the reverse strand, counting down.
AACACCCATTCATACTAGTTCTTATCTTAACCCCTTTATGCAACCATTCCCTACATACACAGGGCAATTTGCAGTGGCCAATTAACCTACAAATCTGCACATCTTTGGGATGTTGGAAGAAACCAGAGCACCTGGAGGGAACCCATGCTGTCAGAGGGAGAATGTGCAAACTCCACACAGATAGCACCTGAGGTCAGACTCTGGCACTGTGAAGCAGTAGCTCTACCAACATTAGGGTGTGCATGCTACGAGCGCCTTCCTTCTACATTGAGCACATTCCACAGCATCTATCTTATTTAATTATGGGAATGCATCCAAGACAATCAATTTACTCAAATTCATTAAATAAAATGATAATAGATGGGATTTGAGGTTATATACTGGCAGTGTTTGTGGATTAGACACTGTTTAACAACAAAAGATCATGATGAGGACCATGGATAAAGTGAAGGCTCACAGTCCTATTCCTATCGTCAGACTCTCCACCTCTACCGCCCTTTTAAGCATTAAGTACCAGCCTCCCACCATCTACAGGCTGAAAAAAATATTTTCTTATCTCCCCTCTAATACTTTTCTCAATTAATATCGATATTCTCCAATGATTGATATCTCTGTTCATGGACAATGAACATTCAGCTCACCCGCTTTTCATTTACATATCTAAACTTAAACTCCCCACAGTTTCCATTATCCCACAGGAAGAAATATCTCCAATCTGCAGCTTCTCCTCATAACTCTAATCCTTCAGCCCTGGTGGTATCCTTGTAATTGTCCCTTGTGAACTATCTAGTCTGATCATCTCTTTCTTCAACCCGTTGACCAAAACTGCTCAATTGTGGCTAACTAGTGTTATATACAAACCTAGCAAGGTCTCCCGATTCATGTGGCCTACACCTTGGTCAATAAGGCCAGTAATAAGGCTAGTATGTTTGGAGACACAAGGAACTGCAGGTATTGGAATCTTGAGCAAATCACAAATTGCTGGAAGAACTCGACGGGTCAGGCAGCATCTGTCGAGGGAATACACTGGTAATGTTTTAGGCTGGAATGCTTTCTTAGACTGACGAAGTATCTTGAAGAAGTCAACTTCTTGAAGCAGTGTCATACTGAAGCTACTATCTTGTCTGCCATTGAACCTCTCTCTTGGTTTGATGTTTAAGAAGGAACTGCAGATGCTGGAAAATCGAAGGTAGACAAAATTGCTGGAGAAACTCAGCGGGTGCGGCAGCATCTATGGAGTGAAGGAAATAGGCAACGTTTTGGGCCGAAACCCTTCTTCAGAGTGATGCAGGGTTGGGGGGGGGAGGAGCAGAAAGAAAGAGGAGGAGCTCTTCAACAATTGCTGAGTTTCTCCAGCAATTTTGTCTATCTTGGATTGATGTCTCGGGTGAAGAGAAGATCTCTAACAGTGTAGTACTTCCCAGGCAACAAGCTAGAGACAACTTTTGATTGCTGAGATCGTCTCTGGACGTCTTGAATCCAAAACATCAAGGGCACGAGTGGTGTCCATTTGAGATTCTACACTGCCACTTCAGTCTACTGCATAGACAGCCACAAATCATGAAATGTCTACCTACTAAAAATAAACAGACCAGCCATGGAGTTCCCAAAGTGAGCTGCTGATGAATGGAGACCTTTGCTTCAGATTAAGATAAGTTCTTTCTTAAATGCTACCACACACCAAGTTACTAGCAACACTGGCAGAGGAGAGAGACTGACAACAATTTATCACCACAATCAAGTTCCATCTCAGTGCCTGTGAATGGGTTGTGAACAGTGGTTATGGAATAAATTGTGCCCGTCGCTTGCTGCAATGGATCTGTTGGGATAGCAAACTGCGAGTGAAGGCAATTGAGAACCGCAATGGAGAACAAAAATAAATCTTCCAGGCAGCTGACGCGCTACGATTTCATGGAGCTTTGCGGTAGTTAAACTGTGAAACTGCCTGCTTTAACTGTCATAATGTTGGTGCGTACCGTTACTGAAATCTCCACCCAAGGGTGAATGAGAACATTCACTTCCAACTTAGGTAAGCAGCAACTGGGGAGGCATTTGCTACTCGATAGATTCTCGCATAGATGTAAAGTGGCTCAGTGATCTTTGATTTTTCCATCTCCCAACGTATTCTGTTCTTCGAAGGTAGACAGAAATTGATGGAGTAACTCAGCGGGACAGGCAGCGAGAATGAATGGGTGATGTTTTGGGTTGAGACCCTTCTTCAGCCAGCCAGCCTCTGTGGAGGGAATGGGACACACTCTCATCATTTTATATGCTGCTATCAGGTCTCCCTTGAGCCTCCGGGATTGCAGTGCAAACACTCCAAGTTTGTCAAACCTCTCCTTGTAGCTAATACCCTCCTCTTTCCCTGTGCAAATATTACCCCTTAAGGGCCTGTCCCACTTAGGCGATTTTTTAGGCGACTGCTGGCGACAGTCACAGTCGTAGCAGGCCAAAATGGACCCACCCTACGACAATGTCGACAACAAGCTACCATCTAGTTGAAGTCAAGCTACCACAAGCTACTTCAACTGGCGACACAATTCCTTGGACACGGGACGTCCACCTACGACCACACCTACGACAACCACGACAACACCTGCGACAACCTTCGACCACACAGGCGACAACCTACGACAACCGAAGTCAACCTACCTCCAGCCGCGACAATCTACGATCCTGTCCGCGACAAATGAAGACAACAGAAGACATCTCTTGACGCTGGTACTGTCGCCGGTTGACGTAGGATGACGTAGGTTATCGCCAATGGAAATCACCCGGCACAACCAACGTCACCTGGCGTCATCTTGCCGACAAGCTACGACAACCTGCAACAGCATCTACAACATGAAAAGACAGGCAACGTCAAGCCCACTGTCGCCAAAAGGTTTGTGTTACGACACTTGAGGAGACAACTCCCGACATTACAGGCGTCATCCCGCGTCACCCCGCGACCATATGGCGACAGCCTATTTTCCGGCTGTCGTCAAAAAAAATCGCATAAGTGGGACAGGCCCTTTAGGTTCCTAGTAAATCCTTCTCCTTATTCATTAAACATATGCCCTGTTGTTCTTGATCCCCCTACCCTGGGGAAATACTGTACACATTATCTATTCCCCTAATTACTTTATACATCTCTATAGGATAACCCCTCATCTTTCTGCACTCCAAGGCATAAAGTCCTAGCCAGCCCAAACCTCTCCCTCTAGCTCAGGCCTCAACTCCTGGTAAGTGGTAACATCCTCATAAATCTTTTCTGCGCACTTTCCAGCTTAATGGCATCTTTCCTGCAGCAGGGTGACCAACACTGAACATGCTATTTCAAGAGCAGCCTCATCAACATCTTGTATAACTGATAAAACAAAATTAGGTAAGAAAGTAAGTTGTAAAGTGAACTAGCGCTAGTGTTTAAAAATAAGTGCTCACCCATGAACATGAACCCAGTAATGAACATCGTGGAACGAGGAAGGTTACAAAAAGTGGTGAACACTTATTTTCTTCAGAGGGTCGTGATGATTTTGAACTCTCTTCGTCAGAGAGCAGTGTAATCAGAGTCTTTAAATATTTATAAGAGAGAAGATGATAGGTTTTGCAAAGCAAGTCGTGATCTTATTGAACAGGATAGCAGGTTTGTGGAGCCATGTGGCCTATTCTTGCCATTCTTTTCCTTCTTTATATGATGCCGCACATAATCTTGAATACCAGTCCAAGGTTCTACAAGAGAGTTGAGAGTATTTCATTGTCATACACACCGACAGCAGAACAATTAAATTCTTACTTGCAGCAGCTTAACTGGCCTGTAAATACAATGTACACAGATAAAATATAATAACCCAAAACATCAATAAACTAATAACAGTAATATTAATCAGCCATAATAGTGCATAAACCAAAATCTGTAATGCAAACAAAGATTTAATAGGAACCTGAGCGGCAACTTTACATAAAGGGTGGTAGGTACAGTATATGGAACGAGCTGCCAGAGGAGGTTGTTGAGGCAGGTACTATCACAATGTTTAAAAAAACATTTGGACAGGTACATGGATAGGACAGGTTTAGAGGGATATTGGCAAAACGCAGGCAGGTGGGACTAGTGTGGTTGGGGCATGTTGGTCAGTAAGGACAAGTTGGCCTGAAGGACCCGTTTCCACGCTGTATGACTCCGACTCAAAAAGTTCATAGTTTAATTTTAACCGGCTGCAATTGTGTTCAAAGATTGTTTATGATAATTTTAATCCATGCAGAAAATTAATGATTCATTACACAGTTCATGAAGTGTTAACATTTATTTATGCATGCCTATTTTATACCAGTGCATCTTAAGGTTCTTGACGCAAAACCACGTCTGTCCATTCTCTCCACAGATGCTGCCTGATCCACTGAGTCTCTCCAGCACTTTGTGTTTTGCTAAATTAATCGAGAAGTTGTTAAAGAGTTTGAATTCAGTAATGCATGCTCGCTTTATACCAGTGGTTGTTAAGGCATGTCCCCATTGATTCCCACTCTCTGCTCATCCTTTTCTGACAGGCAAAAATTAAAAGCAATGTGCAGGCGAGAAGATTAAATAACTAATGTATTTCTTCACTTATAATGGTAATGACATTCTGAGCTTCTGGCTGAATTTCCATTACAGCACCCCATGAAGAAATGATAATGGGCCCCAGTACACAGACAAGTATATTAAATGAAAAGTGTATTGTGTTTCATGTTAGATGGATTTGTCAGCTTTGAAATCAATCTGACATTATCAGTGCTATTCTCTTCTATTTCTGTCATATCTTAGGATAAATTATTCACAGCATGGCAGGTTTATAATAAATATTAAAATATTTTAGTTGTGACAAATATTGAGGAGAGACTCTCATTGAAGACGGTTCACTCATCTGCACTTGGTGCCAGGGCTGTTCATGTTGCTGTAGAACATCCCGTGGAACAGCCTACAACTGGCAAAGGAACAGAATCCAGGGTACTTCTGTGTTGCATTTTCTCTTCAACATCCCAGCTTTCGAGCTTTCCCTCTATGCATCAATTTTTAAACATTTTTCTTAGTTCTAATACATCTACCATTTAAAGGGGAAAATTTTGATGAGGGATATTACACAGGGAATGGAGGGATATGGATCATGTGCAGGCAGATTACATTAGCATAATGTACAGCACAGACATTGTGGGCTGAAGGGCCTGTTCTTGTCCCGCACTGTTTCATTTAGCAAGATTGCCTTATGGTGGTGTTCTTGATTGATGTTATCTTAAACATATCTCTCTCTCTCTCTCACGCACATGCACAGAGTTACAGGAACACTGTTAGTGCTTTATTGAGGCATCGTATTAGCAATTCCCATGTTAGGACAGTTATAATGAATTGTACTCTGGTTTCGCGACGACTTTTCTTTTTGAAATATTGTAAATCAGAAATACATTAAATTGGCAACCAAATAACAAAACACAAATTCAATAATTATTTTTTCGAATTTCTCTTTAATTATAATCGCATTGGTTATTGTGTGTCTTAGCTAACCCATGTCTAATCTTGCCTGGAGAAACAAGGAACTACAGATGCCTGTTTACATAAAAGGACACAGAGGGAGTGGAGGGATGTGGATCATGTGTGCAGGCGGACATTACTTTAACTTGTCATTGTGTTTGGCATGGTCATCGTGGGCCGAATGGCCTATCCCCGTGATGTACTGTTCTATGTTCTATGGTGAGATGAGCTGATGGTTGTGCAATGTTCAATTACGTTCTCGGCTCTTCAGCAGCTGAAGCTGCCTTTGGCTGCGTGTAGCAGGACTAAGACAACGTTGAGGCAGGGCTGATACGAAATGAGGGACATTCATGCCACAGCAGTGCCAGGAAATGACCAGCTGGAATTTGGCCACCCGCCCTTGATATTTCATAGCATTACTAAAATCCTGACATAGCCATGGCCAGAAACTCTACCAGCTGCCTCACAGCGACCCAGAGACCCGAGTTTCATCCTGACCTCCGACACTGTCTGTGTGGAGTTTGCATGTTCTCCTTGTGACCGCGTGGATTTCCTCCGGGTGCTCCAGATCCTCCCCACATCCCTAATAAATGCTGACCTTTCCAATGATGCCCGGATCACAAAAAATAACTAAACTAAAGCTCCCACTATGTGCCACTTTTTCCCCATACTTTGTATTCCCCAGCTTGGTCTGTAGTGCTGCCTGTTCTCAGACTCCATATGGTCTGCCTGTTACTCAATATAATTTATATCATGAAGCATGATTAATGTGTATAATAAAACTTTACTTGCTAATCTGTATTATCAATAGATACATAATATTGTACGTGCCTGGGATAAAGAGCAATCTTATTATGATTATTGATTCATATTTCATTTTGTGAAGGACTTGTCGGTAAATTCAATTACCTGTGTAGTTTTTTTCTCCGTCAAATGAACATTTGCTTGTAAATTTATCCCAGGTAACACGTAACTCTGAGACCAGGCTGATTCTGACATATTTAAAGTGGTCGGGGATAATTTTGACCTTGGATGAACATGTGAAGTGACAATATCGACTTGACCTCCCGTGGTAAACAAGCTCCAAGTATTTGTGGCAGGAATAGTGATGATGAGTTCACCAGATTGTCCAAATCCCAGTTGGTTCACCATTGATCTTCAGGGGAGTGAATAGAGTCATAATCAAGATTTGAGCTAGGTTAGGAGAGGTTGGGCAGACTAGGACTTTAGTTTAGTTTAGTTTATTGTCACATGTACCGAGCTACAGTGAAAAGCCTTTTTGTTGCGTGCTATCCAGTCAGTGGAAAGACTATACATGATTACAATCAAGCCGTCTACAGTGTACGGATCCAGGATAAACGGAATAACATTTATTGCAAGATAAAGTCCAGTAACATCTGATTAAGGATAGTCCGAGGGTCTCCAATGAGATGGATGATAGGTCAGGACCACTTTTTAGTTGGTGATAGGATGGTTCCTTATTCGTTGGATTGCAGGAGGATGAGAGAATATCTTATAGAGATGTATATTACCATGAGGAGAATAGATAGGGTTGATAAACAGAGCCTTTTATCCAGAGTAGAGAAATCGAGAACCAGAGGACATAGGTTTAAGGTGAGAGGGGAAAGATTTAATAGGAAACTAAGGAGCAACTTTTTCACATAGTGGGAAGTTGAGGCAGAAACTATAACAACATTTACAAGGCATTAGGACAGGTTAATGGATAGGAAAGGTTGAGACGGATATGAGCCAAACAAGGGCACGTGGAATTAGTGTAGTTGGGGCACCTAGGTCAAGCTGGCTGAAGGACTTTATGACTGTATGGGAGTGAATTTGCCATCCATACCCTGTCTGCCAGTCTGTTTAGACAAAGCTCCAGGCTCCAGCTCAGTCTGTTACCATTGACTCCGAGAGTGGTTGACTCTTGACCACCCACTGAAACCATCTCACTACCCATATTAGCCTTTTTTTTCTGGAATTGTCACACTACATTGCTAAGAGATACATTTTGGACTCTGGTATTTTTCTCTTCACTCTGCCTATTTTACTTGAGTTTGGCCTGATTGAATTGCTGTATAGGATTATCTGATTTGATTGGGTAGCACACAAACAATCTTTTCATCGTACCTCAGTACATGTGACAATAATAAACCTACACCTAAAGCAACTAATTCTGGAACCACAGACAGGAATTAAATTCTGGGCCCCAGCAGTGATTTTGGTGAATTTAAAAGATGAGTTCCGTTGAAGTCAGATTATGATCAATCCGACAGATCCACCTTCTGCCAACAACCCACAGTCTGACTTCTCCAGACAAAGGATGTCCATGCCTGATCCTATTCCATACGGGGAATAGGCTCCTGTTTAAAGTTTCTGGTACCAATTCTTTGTTCAGGTAATAAGGGCCCACTGATTGTCACTGGAATTAATCCAGGAAAAAGAAGTACCAACTAGAATCTGACCACAAAAGCAAAGGCTTCAATCAATGTTCCAGAGTCCTGCATTCAAGCCTCACTGTGGCAATGGGGAATATAAATACAGTCGGAATAAAGAAGGTCATTCTTCCAGGTCATTTCCTCTCCTCCCTTCTCTCGGTGGGAAGAAGTTAAAAAAAGGTTGAAAGTATGTATCACCAGATTCAGGATCAGCTTCTGTCCCACTGTAATCAGATTACTGAACGGACCTCTCATAAACTAGGACGTATTCCCGATTTTCCAACTTACCCCATTGTGGACCTTGAACTTTTCTCTGTGATTGTAATGCTATAATGCTGCAATACTATACTCTGCACTCGAGTATTTTTCTCTTTGCATTACCTGTTGTACGTGCATGACTTGACTGTACTCATGGATAGTGTGATTTGGCAGGATGGCGTTCAAAACAAAATGTTTCATTGTATCTTAGTAAATGTGACAATACTACTACCAAGATGACTTTAAACTATTGTATTCTCATTGTTAAAAGTTAACAAATTAATTCATGTCCTTAAGGAAAGAAAACTGTTGTGTTTTCCTGATCTGATCCATGTGTAACTGGATCAATATCTGGATCACGGTTGAATTTTTAAATTAGCCTTTATTATGATAGGGGCGGAAATGAAGCAGATGTCCCAAGAGATTCCCTTCCCGTGGAACACAATGACAAAGGAACAAAAAGCAAACTGCTGGAGGAACGCAGTCGGTAGAGCAGCATCGGGGGTGGGAACTAATAGTCGACTTCTAAGGTCTCAACACGAAACGTCGGCAATTCCTCACCCCCTCCACAGATGCTGCCTAACCCACTGAGTTCTTGCAACACCTTGTGTTTTGCTCCAGAATCTAGCACCTGCTGGATCTTGTGTATCCATGTTGATATAGGAGTCTGTAAAAAATGAAATTATGACTTAGCTTTAAAAACCTTTCCTGTTGTTGGGAAACTTTGGCGTCATTTGAAAAGTAAGGAGAATACACGCTGGGAAATGATGAAAAGTGACCTTTAAGAACAATAGCAAGTATTATCTTTGTAACATTTAAGCACGGCTCTAAAATTCTTGTACTTTCTCACCAGATCGTGGAATGAGATCAAATGCCACTCTTTCATAGGTCATGACGACTGTTATATTTTTCCTTAGGATTAAAAAATATCTTAATGTCAACGCTTTTGTTGCAAGTGAAGCCTGTCCGGCATTTAGTTAACTGTGATGAGGCAGCACATAGAGCATAGAACAGTGCAGCCCAGGAACAGGCCCTTCAGCCCACAATGTCTGTTCCGAACAAGATAAACTAATCTCTTCTGCCTGTATGTGATCCGTATGCCTCTAGTCCCTGCATATCCCTGTGCCCATTGAAAGGCTTTTTAAAAGCCACTGTTGTATCGGCTTTTGCCACCGGCAGTATGTTATAGGCACTCACCACCTTCGTTTAGTTTAAGTTTAGAGATACAGTGCGGGAACAGTGTGATAACTTGCCCCGCACAACTCCTTTAAACTTTCTGCCTCTCACCTTTTGGATCTGGATCTGGATGTAATACACTGAAAAGCTCTAGGCAGAGCATCACTCAACACTATGATGATGGTGGATGTACTAGTCGAGATGGAGATGCTTTTGGAGTTGCATCTTTGTATGTCTTGATGTTTTTGAGATCTCTGTTGCTGGCTGGTAGGGTATTCCAATCCCTTGCTGTCTTGAAGAAAAACGAGTTAGAAAGTATTAGTGAAGTGCCGTGCGGAATGAAATAATTTCCAGGTTGGTAGCTTCTGGTTGACATGTCTATGGGTGCTTGGATTAACTGGATGTGGTCCTCCATCTTTAAATCAATAGTGGTATTCTAGATCTTGTGGAATGCTGTCAGTTTGATGAACTTGCGACGAGTAGTAGGTGGATGAGGCTTGGGGTCCTTTATCATGCTGGAGACTGAGCTCTGCACTTGTAGTTGTTAGATATGAACCTTGCGGCTCAGTTTTGCACTGCCTGGATCTTCTGATGTTCCCTTGAGTGAAACGATCCCACATGGAGCAGCAATATTCAACATGTGGACACACAAGGCTTTTATATGCTTGGATCTTAACTTCTTTGGGTGCCTTAAACTAATGACCTCTAATTTTCTATGTTTCCACCCTGGGAAAAAAAGTCCTGACTCTATACACCTATCTATGCCTCTCATCATTTTCTATGCGTCTATCAGGTCCCCCTCATCCCCTGGCACTGCAGAGGAAATAATCCAAATCTGTCCAACCTTTCCTTGTAGCTAACATTCCGTAATGCAGGCAGCATTGGGCACCCACTCCAATGCCTACACATCCTTTGTGTAATGGGGCAATGGCAACTGCGCAACACTAGTCCAAATCCAGCAGAAACAATGTCAATAGACAATAGGTGCAGGTGTGGCCTACAGGTGTGGCCCAGCACCGCCAATGTGATCATGGCTGATCGTCCACAATCAGTACCCCGTCCCTGCCTTCTCCCCATATCCCCTGTCTTTGGGAGCTGAATCATGACTTTCTGAAATATGGGCACAGCTACAAATTATGGGGGAATTAGTCAATGTGCAGGCGCTCGAGGGAGGCTCACTGCAAGTAGCTCCCTTTATAATTAAGGCACAAGAAACTGGAATCTTTGGGAATGCTGTAACCATGAGCAAAACACAAAGTGCTGTAGGTACAGTAAGTGCTCTAGCCTTTGTCACTAACTCTGGGCATCTATCAATCGCCACCCTTACATTTGTATTCACCTATCATTTGCCAGGCTTTGCCCAACCCCTTACCACTGCAAGCTTTTCACTGTATCTCAGTACATGAGAAAATAAGAAGACAATATCAATAACATGTGGATGAAGTCCAACCCTTTGAGATTAGACTGCTTTCACTGCTGCGACTTCACCACGGTTTGTAAAACTCCACCTCTCGCACCTTTGGGAGCATGATATGTGATGTGGATGGCTGTTATCTTTGCAAGAGGGGAACTTTCACTTTTGGGGGAAAATCGATAGTTTTACTTTATCTTTAACTGTAGAAATACTGTTCTATACCATGCATCCGGGGATCCGCGCGCACGGCGGGAGCGTTCCACCGCGCTCCAGTAGGCCCGCTGCGCCCCACAGGCCTCCCAGGGGACTGCACTGAAGTCGGGCGGCGAGGCCTGTCTGGCCGAAGGAGCCTCAGAGGCGGCAGCAATTTAAGCCTTGGCACTAGCAGCAGCGGGAGGCTTGGAGGCAGCAGCAGCCTCAGTGGCAGCAGCAGCCTCAGTGGCAGTGGTAGCCTCAGCGGCAGCGGGGCCTCAGCAGCAGCGTGGGCCTCGGCAGCAACGGGAGCCTCGGTGACGGTCAGGCCTCGCAGTCGATTATGTTTTTCAGACTAATGTTGTTTACATGAATTGGCAAAGAGTACGCGATGGGCGTATTGAGCATTGTGTAGTTATCAGAGCCAAATTGGAATTTCACCAGTACATTTTTCACAGCATTTCAACGGGTATTTGACAGAGTAGAGCAATCAACTAATCCCCAGAGACTGGCAATAAAAACTTTCTTGGCAGTTTAAGGACCCACAGGCTTCAGAAGAGCATGATGTCCTCCTTTCCATAAAAATTAACATTCCAAATGAATCTAGTTTGATTTTCACTAGTTTAATTGTCAATATATTAAATAAAATCAGATCTTATTTCCGATGAGGCATTGGGATAGATTTTAATTTGTCTTCTGGACATCTAACTGGTGTTGTGGGTAAGAACCCATGATATAAATGGATAGCAATGAAGATGAAAGTCATGTCATTTCCATAATGAGCATCTTATTTGTAAGGTAGACACAAAAAACCTCCCCCATTGTCAGAGTAAGATAGACACAAAAGGCCTCCTCCATTGTCAGTGTGAGGCTAAACGCCAATTGGAGGAACAGCATCTCATATTTTGCTTGCGCAGCTTACAACCCAGTGGTATGAATATTGATTTCTCTAACTTCAAGTAACCCCTGCATTCCCACTCTCTCCCTCCCTCTCCCACCCAAGTTGTACCAGCTTCAAGGTAATCTTATTGATTCTCATTGTCTGTACTCGTTCACACCTAGCTAACAGCTAACAATGGCCTGTTTCTTTTATCATAGTGTGGAAAAAAAGGGTTAACAGACATAGTTGATTTAAACTAGGAATAGAAAAATATAGCTTAGAAAGAAATAAGGTGTCAGCAGAAACCAGACTGCTAGTAGAATAGAAAGTAACGATATATAGAACAGAGAGAAATTCGAGATAAAAAGTAACAAACAGATGGAAACTTCAGTATAAGCCTTTGACGTCAGGAGATGTTCCGAGACGTTCCTGGACTTTCTCGTGGGAATGTGGGCTTTATGTTATAATTAAAAAGAGGCAAAATGGTGAGAAAAGAGGGTGTGGCTATAATGTAATGAAATGTATAAAGATAGAATACATCCTGACCCTCGGTGTGCCTCTAGGGGACAGCAAAGGAGAGGCAACTATTCTGCAGAATATTATCTGAATAAACACTTCTTTCCTGACTTTGTCTCAAACAGCTTTGTGATTTTTTCATATCTCACAATAGTTACTTTTTTGCATATCTTTCATTCCCCTGTTCTATATCTCTCTACATCAACGTCTTTATCTCTCGTTTCCCTTTCCCTGACTCAGTCTGAAGAAGGGTCGCGATCTGAAATGTCACCTATTCCTTTTCTTTAGAGATGCTGTCTGATCTGCTGAATTACTCCAGCTTTTTGTGTCCATCTTCGGATAAAACCAGCATCTGCACTTCCTTCCTACACCTTATTTGTAAGGTCAGTTTTTTACAACAATGAATATCCACATGCAATGATGATTACTTTTTCTGCTTAATGTAATCAGAACAAATTTAATTCACTCATTTCATTCATAGAATTTTACAGCACAGAACCAATCCCTTCTACCCAATTTGTCCATGCTGTCCAGGATCCCCCAATCTATGTTAGTTCCTTCTGCTCGTTTCTGGCCTACATCCCTCTAAACCTTTCCTATGCATGCACAGTACCTGTCCAAATGTCTTTTAAAATGCACATGCCTAACTACCTCCTCTGGCAGCTCGTTCTCTGTGTGAAAAAGTTGCCCCTCAGGTTCCTATTGAATAATTTCTCTCTCACTTTAAGCCCTTGTCCTCTGACTATTGTCTATTGACTCTTGATTCCCCCCTGCCCCCCCGGGTAAAAGACTCTGCATTGACTCTATCTGTTTTTCAAATGTTTTTTCTTTATTATATTATTTTTCCTTGCCCATCTCCTGCAGCTGCAGCTCTGCACATCAATGACCACTTTGGTTTCTGAGGGGCCCTATTTTTTCGCTATTTACCCATTTCACTTTAATATTAATATACTTAAACTCTTTGTATTCTCCATAATCTTAACTGCCCAAGCTATCTCATGCGCCCCAATTGCCCTTCTGATTTTATTCTTAAGTATACTTCCCAATCCTCTAAATTTCTCCAGGGATAGATTTGATCTAAGATGCCTATACCTGACCCACACCTCCATCTTTTTCCTGACTAGAGCCTCAATTTCCCTCTTCAGCCTTTTCCACCCCTTGCTACAGCCTTTAGTGTTTCGCTTCCTTCGTTCGTACTCCGCCTTACATAATCGGTAGAATTGTAATAAACTATCAAGTTTCACCATCAGTCTTTCTCATTTGTATTTTCATTGTACATGTTTCCTCACATTTTGCACACCAGATTAATGGTGCCGAATCCTATTTGCATTACTTCGCACTGAAGTCTACTTGCCAATTCTTACCTTTAGGTATTCAGCCTTTTTTATTGTCACTTCTATTCTGCACACTTTTGCATCTTCTGCAAATTTAAAAGAGCCCCTAATCTATTCATACTAATATGCATTGAGCAATGTTTTGAAACTGGTACATAAATCATATTTAGCAGATGTAACTCTTTGAATTCAATGAAAATGTGCATTTTTCTCCAGTAACTTCCATATTCCCCAGTATGAGTTTGCATTTCAATAAAGTTAATTTATTTCAAAATCTATTATCTTCACTCAAGAGGTTTCTCATGTATATTTATATTTTGACACTATTTGGTACACTACTTTTATTAACAAAGTATATATGTGAAGTTGCATTTACCAATTAGTTTCCTTCTGTAGTTCTATCACATGCCTAGAATACAAAACCTGTTTGCAAAAAACACAAAAATAATATTTAAGACAGCATAATAACCATTTCTTCATGGAAGAGGACATTTTAAATAAAATCATCACCCTTGTAAGCAGCACCTTATTGAAAACTGCACCTGGCATTTGATTATGGGTTGAATAATCCACCACAATTAAAAGCAGTTAAGTGAATAGGCAAAGATTACGTCAAAGCAGTACGTGCCTGGAAGTTGGGGTGATGTGGTGGTTTTGCTGCCAGTGTTTTGTAATGTAGAGACACAAGAGGCTGCAGATGTTGGAATCGTGAGCAAAACACAAAGTGCTGGAGTAACTCAGCATATCAGGCAATGTAAGTGGAGAAAATGGACAAATGATTTTTCAGGATTGGACCTTCTTCACACTGGGGTCTGGGTATCTTGTGTCTCTGGTATTTGACTCTGAAGGAGAGTCCTGAGGGGTCTGGACCCAAAACATTGCGTGGCTATTCCCTTCACAGAGCCGCTGATTTACACCAGCACATTGTACTTTGTATTATATTGTATACGTGTGGTTTATTGTATAATTATTAAACCAAACCTCAATGTCCCTGGTGTGATAAGGAATCACAACTCCAGCATATACCATTGTCAATAAAGGACTCTGATGTTGGCTGACCTCAATAGTTGCAGTTCCCCAAAAATGCTGCAACCTTTTCCAATAGCTGTTACTGTCAGACATTAGTTCATGTGGTTTCCCTATCAATTCCAAGCTGGGACCTCATCGCACTGATTGCCCGGCAAATTAGTGAAAATAATTCTTACAAATAACAAACCTGACAACAAACTACACATTTGCAGGAATGTTAGAAACTCGTATCACAGGTCTAGCGTGTACTTGAAGAATTTCCAATGTGATGCATTTGAAGGTGAAGTATTTTGTTAATAGTTAGAATACTGCTACATGAAGTGCCAAATGTGAGTAGATTATTGTGAAGGAGTAATCATAACTCTGATAATCTTAATAATAGCTCACCTTCATTGACCTTTCTGCACCTCTTTCAAACACTCCTTGTAATAGTTCCACTCACTAGTGTGATGAACTATTTTTGCCGATATATGTGCACCTCTGTATTAGCGATGAATGGTCGGACATAACGCTAATCTATTTCAGATTAGAACCCAAGTTGATTATGGAGAAAGATGTCTGGCTTTTAATAGTAAGATTAAACGAGAACTTACCAGTTTGAAGTTTGATCATTATTTTATGAGTTACAATGAGGGATTACATGAAGAAGACCCCGCCTGGCGCATGCTCGGCATAATTCAAAGCAGCGGCGTGAAAAACACAGAAGCAATAGCCGGAGTAAGATAGTAAGGCTTACATAGACTAGAACTACCAGATGATCGTTAATATTATGAGGGTTGGGAATGGAGGGCACGTAATCCCTCATCGTAACTCCTCATAAAATAACGATCAAACTTCAAACTGGTAAGTTCTCGTTTAATCTTACTATTTTACTTCGGAGTCACGTGAGTGACCACGTGAAGATTTTGAAGCTCTGTGATTTTCATGCCGTAGATCATTCCATACAACACACTGCTTCAGTTTACACAGTAGTGAGTAAATAATATCTATTGCTTGAAATTATGCAATAAATATTTTAATATTTTAATAATAATAAAAAGAAAAGTAATAACTCCTCTATCCCTGGGGAAATTACAACAAATGATATGCAACAAAGCAAACAATTTGAACAGAACCCAACACAGCATGTGCAACCCTGGCACTGTGACAACAGGTTTATCATAAAATCTAGAAAAGTTCCTCTTTAGACCATCCTGCGGTCTCCAGAATTTGGTCGAGCGGCATGTCCTGCACCTTTGCCACGGACATTGAAACCACCCTTGTGGAGTGAGATTTAAACACATCAGTGTCTACTCCAGTTAATCGAGAGCCTGTTTATCCATCTAGAAATAGTTTGTACTGTCACTTTTTTATATGTTTCTTGTGGGTAATGAACATTGGTGTCTCACAATCTCGGAGACTCTTAATTCAATATATATTAAATCAGATGCTTAACCACACACAATGTTTAGTTGACAGATTATGTCTTAAAGATTACATTGGTTCCAGCCTCTCTTGGCTTGCTTTGCTTGCTTAGATCATTGATATAAAAAGTCATTTTATCTACAGACAACTGCATCCAATATAACCGCAACATTTGTAATGTTTGTACTCATTGTGCTGATATTAATGTCATCAGCATAACCACTTTAAATATTAACTTCTGAAAAGACACTGACGTAATTGGAGTCCATTGCCGAAGCAATGTGAGAACTATACTGACATCCCAGATTTCTGTATATCTGGGTTTGGTAGGATTTTATTAAAATTCCTCTCATAAATCGGGATATTAACGGATGAGACCCGATAAATTGTCGTTCTGAAAATTGTCTTAAATAGGAGGACAAAGCACTCTGAGCTCCATTAATGGTACTATAACTCAGGTGCAACATAGCAAGGAACTCCAATACATTCGATATGTTTGCAGTATGATAAAATATATCTGACTGTATACAAAAGATTTCCCATTCCTTATATGAAACTATATGTCTCCGAGATAGCAGCTAAGTGCTATATCTCCAAGCTGCAGTTATGACATCCATGGTCCTATCCGACATTCCATCAGAACCTGCAGATTAAAACCCCTGTCTCACGGTGCGAGTTGGCCCACGAGTGACCCTGAGTTTTCACTCGTGGTGATCACGTACGATGAACGTAGCGGCAACGTCGGAACTCACGCGATCAACTTGTCCACTCGTGGCGCTAACGACAGGTACTCTGGAAACTTGTTAACTCGTGAAAAAAATCAAACATGATTTTCCTTCTCTCTAGAGATGTTTGATTTTTTCCACGAGTCAAATTAACTGTTCAAGTTAAAAATGGAAACATTTAAACTTGTTGCAATAACGTAATGGCCCGTGCGTTTACCTTAGTGACTCGTGAGTCTACCGTGGGAACTTTCTTATAATCTGTTTGTTCGCTCGAGTAAAGACTGAACCAAAGATAGTCACAAAATGCTGGAGTAATTACATGTGGTTATGTTACATGTGGCTCCGGGAGGTAAAGAGGCTTGAGAAATATAAATGCTGAAATACGCGCGGATCAACGTGGGGTATCCAGAGCTGAAAGTTGCAATGAAATGAGATTGAACAAGACGACTTTAACACAAAAAGTAACTCAGCGGGACAGGCGGCAGGAGAGAAGGAAAAATGCAAAAAAAAGTGAAACTATCGCCAGGGAAAATCGAGAACTTCTTGGCTCCCTTCTCCTCAGACCTAAACGCAGCGATCCCCCCTTCTCTGTGTTATGTGTGTCAACATGCATTCATTCCTGAATTCAGAGAAAAAGGCGAATGTATTCCCCCCCTCGCCCCCCGAAAACAAACCTAATCCACGTTTCCCAAACACCAGTCCGAAGAAGGGTCTCAACCCGAAACGTCACCCATCCCTTCTCTCCAGAGATGCTGCCTGTCCCGTGAGTTACTCCAGCTTTTTGTGTCTATTTTTCCCAAACACTCGTTAGAATCAAGAAGCCATCTCTTGGACTTTATGTATGAGAACCATCTCCACTTTCAGGTTTTTTTTCTGGAGGGATTAAAACTAATTAAATGTGTGGAACAAACTAAAAATGCAAAACTGGACATAAAATTAAGTTTGTCTAAATATCAAATGTGTATGCATTGCAATTTGCAGCGGAGACACTGGATAGAAAGTATTCAGTAGCGCGCACACCACACACACATATGTCCTACTTCCCGCTGTTAAGTTACTATTTGCTTTCAGTGTTTTTGTTTTATCTCTTCTTGTATTCCAGCTGGAGCTGTAATTTCACCGACTCGCCACACCCCCACACCCCCCCCCACCTCCCCCCGGTCCCCAAACTCGAGGACTTGGAATTCGCGAGAACTATTTTGTTTTGGTCTTAAAAAAGAACAACATTTTTAGTTAATCGGTCGAAGGCTGTGGATTGGCGAGAGATTTAGATTTGAAATGAAGGGGGTTGATATTTCGTGGAGTTACTCAGCAGTAGGCAACCCAGGAACCACGCAAAGTATATATACAGCACATGGACATGTATATATGTATATATATATATATGTGTGTGTGTGTACATATATATATATATATATATATATATATATATATATATATATACACACACACACACACACACACACACACACACACACACACACACACACACACATGTCCATGTGCTGTATATATACTTTGCGTGGTTCCTGGGTTGCCTACTATATATAACTATATTGCCTACTATATTGCCTATATATAAAATGAGAGAGAGAGAGAGAGAGAGTATATATATATAGAAACTTGGAAACATAGAAAATATGTGCAGGAGTAGGCCATTCAGCCCTTCGAGCCTGCACTGCCATTCAATATGATCATCGCTGATCATCCAACTCAGTATCCTGTACCTGCCTTCTCTCCATACCCCCTGATCCCTTTAGCCACAAGGGCCACATCTAACTCTCTCTTAAATATAGCCAATGAATTATTCAACTACCTTCTGTGGCAGAGAATTCCACATTCACCACTCTCACAATTGCAGTATATATCATATATATATGTATTTGTAGTATATACATGTATATGTATATACATATATATATTATATATATTTCAATTCCAACCCCGAAGCAATTGAGAGGCGATTTCTTGGGGCCATGTAATTTAACGTGTGTCTTTGCTTTTAAAAGTGAAGCTGTTTAATTGTTTACGCTGCGCTGTGTTTCGTGTTGGGGAGAGTGCTGCTGTTACAATGCTTTCGATTCTATTAAGCCCTCCCCCTTCCACAGAAAAATGCCTAAATTTGTCTTTGTGCCCGCTCTCCTGGGAGCAATCCAAACCAGGGGAACAATGAACCCTCAGAGGCTTCGCATTCCTTGCTCCTTTTTATATGGACCTCGCTCGCTCGCAACTGTATGAACGCTCGATCAACCAGACATCGGCCAACACAGAGGCCTGATTACTGAAAACAAAGTAAACTTGTACCAGACCTCATCATCTTCCTTCCGCCCACCCGTAACCACCGCACCACACTTTCAACAGAAACCTTAATATTTAAAGAATATATTTTGGGACATTGGATTGTCTGAAGAAGGGTCCCGAGCAGAAACGCCACATATGTGTGTGTGTGTGTGTGTGTGTGTGTGTGTGTGTGTGTGTGTGTGTGTGTGTCTCTCTCTGTCTGTCTGTGTGTGTGTGTGTGTGTGTGTCTGCTGTCGGGTCCCGGCGGCCGCTCAAAGTCAGTCACCGAGCTGCTTCCTTCCTCGGAAGTGGCGGCCAGTTCTGCTGTCCGTGCCCGGAGCGCTGCGGCTGCCACCCAAGCTAATTCACTCCCTGGCCACAATAAAACCATATAGCAATGACAGCACGGAAACAGGCCATCTCTGCCCTTTTACTCCGTGCCGTTTACTGTCACCTAGTCCCATCTACCTGCACTCAGACTGGAGCGTGGCAAGGGGGTTACTGACCCCAATCCCCTCCTTCACAACGCCAGACTCCCCCAAATACTATGAAATGAGCTCTCCCCCCCACCCCGGGAAATACAGTATTTAAAAGCATAAAGCACCAAGAAATGCACTTACCACGTTATTGGTTGCTGGAGGGTGCGCATTTTCCCTTTGTAGGTCGTATCAATAGATGCGGCCGTGCTGAAATAACTCAAAGCCACAGGATGGAGATGTCTTTTAACATTGTTGCTTTATTAAAACATACCTTAATTCACGGTTGGCTCAAGAGTAACGGGAGAGGAACTTGGTAACTCGGAGGAGGAACTTGGAACATCGCAGAAATGACATACCCGTGGGAACTCGGTTAAACACTTGAACATAAACTTGAAGTCTCGTACACAAGTACGAGTCTTTCACTCGGGGTACCTCGTGGGTCAACTCGCACTGTAAGACAGGGCCATAACAATTAATACGGTCATGTAATGGATGACTTCTGCTGTTACTGGATGTACCAACAATTACTGCACCTGGGATTTGTCATGAATGTCTGAATCATCATTCTGAGCACCAATGGGAACAATGGCTGTGTAGTAATGGTCCCTAGATAAGGGACGTATCAGATATTAAACTGATAAGAACAGATACTACACTTGATCTTAGCCAAAAGGCCGAGAAGCAATACCAGTTTGGAACCACCAACGCCTGCGGCGGAGACTTGCTCTATTTTGGTGACACATTGCCTAATCAGGCAAAATGGCGAAAACATAAAAGACTATACTTCCCCAATGTAGCGAGAATGCATCCACCGCTAATGCTCCTGGATCTGGCTCCCATGAGACACATTTAGACCACTGGAGATTTAATCCAGACACAACAGATCAACATTTGGTACTCATGCTGTCTGACAATCTTTTTTAAAGTTTTTGAATTTTAACATTCATTCTGTATTATCATTGAACTTTCGTGATCTGTTGTCTTACCACAATATTGTCTTCTCCCACAGCTGTGGTATTGTCTACTCGTAATTGAACATGTAAGTTCTTTATTGTAGAACAAACAGCTATCAATGCATAAAACGCCCCCAATACCTCCAAATAATTCATACCATGTGTTTGGAGAATTAAATCGTCTTGGACAGTCCATCGACCACCACAACTGGTGTCGCTGTCCTTGGCTCCCCATCCGAGAGCACTCCCATCAGTCTGTAATACCACTGAAGACTACTTCTAGTAACTTGTGCAACATTGAGAATCCATCATTGCAATTCAGCTCTGGTCTCTGCAGACTTTGATCACTTTACTTTACCACTAGCACTTTACCAGTAACCGTAGCTACTTCTTGGATGGTGGGATAATGTTTTTTTTTTTACCAAGACAAGTACAGGCATTTGTAACATCCCCAACCTTAATTGTTGGTAACGTTACTGACATATCAACTGTATTAATGACAAACCCCAAATAATCAATTGTTTGGGATGCCTGTAACTTACATGTTGTTTGGATGTACAGAACATTAGCCTTTCAATAGGCTTATGGTTGCTGAACCCAGTTCTTCAGCTGTCTCCCATTTACAATTAACATATCCTCTAGATAAGTCATTACAATGTGATTCTGAGCCCTCATTAACACCAGTGCTGGTTTCAATAATTGTGTGAGCAATCTGAGGGCTGAATTTAACCCATTAGGTCATTCCTTCAGCTGACCCATCCAATTAATTTAAGTACCTGAATAATAAGGCATCTTTTTTAGGTTTAATAATAGCCATATAGCAGCCTTGTGATAACAACTTTGTTACAGTGTTGAAGTGTACTTTTTTTAAATGCCTATACTGAACTATAAATTTAAGTTTGTGAGTCCCAGAATGACTCTGCAACCCCCATACTTGTGTCTGGGATATGTTATCTCTACTTGACGAGTTCCTGGTACATTCAAACACCAAGCCGATCAGATTTAATGCAGAATTACAAAACAATTGTAATCTTACAACCAACCAGAGGTTGTTTCCCAGAAATTCCATGTGTGACAAGGGGTCACAGCTTAAGGATAAGGGGGAAATCCTTTAAGACCGAGATGAGAAAGACTTTTTTCACACAGAGAGTGGTGAGTCTCTGGAACTCTCTGCCACAGAGGGTAGTTCATTGGCTCTCTGCCACAGAGGCCAGTTCATTGGCTATATTTAAGAATGAGTTGGATGTGGCCCTTGTGGCTAAGGGGATCAGAGGGTATGGAGAGAAGGCAGGTACGGGATACTGAGTTGGATGATCAGCCATGATCATATTGAATGGCGGTGCAGGCTCGAAGGGCTGAATGGCCTACTCCTGCACCTAATTTCTATGTTTCTATGATGGAATGACGTTCCTGTACTTCCGTAAATGAACCAGAAGATCTCCTTCTCTTAATATAGGGGTTCGTATTCAACCTGTTTGTTTTCTCAAAACAGGGATGAGAAGTTTTATATTAATTGTTTGGGCAGTTTTTCCATCAATCATAAATCTGGTTATAGCTTGCCCACATAATCCTGCATTTTTTGGGTATAATGTTAGCCAAATGGCAATTTTCATCATGCAATTGGGTTTGAATATGCCTTGCAGAGTAACACAAGCATGTCTTAAAAGTATTGGACATTATCGACCTATGTATGTCTTCCCCAAATGCAGTGATGCCAACTGAATATCAGCTAGAGGACATGCTGGAACACATTTCCCGTCCTCGCATCGTTACACTCATGGGTGCCCAATTACTGAGTTACTGTTGGCACCCTGAGCGAGGCACAATAGACGGGTGTTTTATATATTAACCATATATATATATAAACCATATATGTTTAAAATTGTAATTCTGAGAGGCACATTCTGCTTGCAGAATATTTGTATTAACCTCAGTATCACACAGGGTTATATACATTTCCATAAAGAAAACTGCATCTGGTAACATATACTCAGAGCAGATTTTATTTTACAATTACTGGGTACTTGGAGCCGGCATTTAGCGCAGCCATTATCTCCAAACCCGATCTAAATAGCGGTAAATAGCGGGAGCCGGCTTTTAAAGCAGCCCTTATCTCCCGATCCGATCTAAATCAGAAACTGCGGTTCCAGCGCGTTCTATTCAATTACCGCAGTTTAAAAATACATTCACTCTAGCTGGCTCCGTATTTCGAGCCAGAGTTAAAGAGTTTTTTAAATATTTTCAAAATACATCAGCACTCTAGCTGGCTCTGCAGACTTACAGAGTTTAAACCCACTAGCAAGAAAGTTCAACAGCGACTTACCTGCGGGTTAAACTTACGCTGGTGGGAACTGCGCTCTCCACCCTGTCGGAGCTTCACATGCGTCGACGTAATGGCGAGCATGCGCCAGGCAGGGTCTTCTTCACGTAGTCACTCACGTGACTCCGAAGTAAAATATACACAATTACAAAGACGCAATGATTCTAGACAGGTAGATCCTTTCTCCCAGGGTGGAAATGTCAAAGACTAGAGAGGGCAGAGCCTCAAGGTGAGAGGGGAATCTGTACACAGAGAGTGATGGGTGATGCCAGGTGTGTTGGTGGAGGCAGATAGAATTGGGACATTTAAGTAGCTTGTGGAAAGGCACTTGGATACATACGGAATGGAGGAATACAGATCTCTGCAGACAGAGGAGATTAGTTCAATTGGTTCATGTTCGGTATAGACTTGTGGGCCAGTTCCTATGCTGTACTGTTCTATGTTACAGAGTTATGTGAAACATAATATCTGTGGTTATGAACCCACATGTGATCATCTTATTATGCAATGAAACCGTTAGTAACTTTGGGGTTATCATTTATGCGTAGTTCAACACAACCCTTATTCTGCTGCCAATGATCTTGAAAATGTCCATTGCATTTGCTTGCAGTTCTGAGAAATCACCGATCTGAATTTCAGGCATTTATGAATTAGTCTCACCTCAAAATGCATGATTTCATCGGGCATTAATGTGTCATAAAATATAATTTACTGCCCAACTAGTTATCCGAAGCTGACCAGTGAATTTTGTCTGCATTGTGTCTTCCTCAAATAAATAAACCATCTGGAAAGAATTTCAAAATATAAGTACAAGAATATTTTTAAATAGATTAATTAAGATATACTGGATTCTATCTTAATTGTACAAGCTTTTTACGATCATTACTGAGCATTCTGGAAAATTTTTAAATGTAAAAAAAATTGTAGTTTACGAGCAGGTGAGCTGTTTATCACAATATTTTACAAACATTGGCAGTTCCTTGAGGCTCGGGCTAATAATTGGCAGGGGATTCACTTGACAGTGGCCATTGGGAAAAGTAATTGGAACTTTGAGGTCAGCCGTCAACCAAAATCTGACTTTGAAAAATCAAACTGCAAATGCTGGAAATCTGTAATAAAACCCAGAAAATGTTTTATTTCCACAGAAGCTGCCTGCCTGTTCTTTTTTCCATCATATTCTGTTTGTCTTTGAGTCCTTGCTTGAAAATAGCTTTTCACTGGCGTTGTGATTTCTTGCTAAAGAAAACCATCCTGTACATGTGCATTTGGGTTAGAGATCCATTAAGTATCTTTCCTGACCTCGTCTACTGCATTCAGTGCTATCGATGTGGCTTCCCCTACATCGACAAGCCAGAGCATCGACGAGGCAACCATTTAGCCGACTTGAGCACTCTGGCCCCAATAGCAATCACGAGGTTCCAGTTGGACATCATTTAAACCTCCTTCGCATTTCTTCCCCAAATGCTGCTTAACCTGCTGAGTACTTCCAAACAGGAACACCCTGGGGAAAGTCCACGTGGTCGTGGAGAGAACATGCAAACTCCGTACAGACAGCACCCGTTGTCAAGTTCGAACCCGGGTCTCGGGCGCTGTAAGGCAGCAACTCTACTACTGCACCACCTCTAAAGTACTTTGATGGTTCCAACAACAGTTGATGATTGTGGATGGTTTAATTACACTGCTGCACTTATGACACAATGCCCTTTCTTGAAACTTATTTTTGCATTACCTTTTCATGGTAAGATTAATGAACTAATGCCAATTAGTGCCGAAGTATGGATATATCCCCACGGTGAACATTATTATTTATTTAGCTGCACCCAAGAGCAGCCACCTGAGAGCCCTATTGTTATTTTCCCTTCATTGGCAGTAATTCAAATCTAATCTCAAGAGCTGAAAAAGCCTGTGTTCCTTCATGCTGTCACTCTGCACTCAGGCTGGAAGCATCTGCAATTAAAGGTCAATTGAAAAGGCCGAGAGTTTTGAATGATTAGTAAGACCAATAAAAATTAAATCTGCATACTCGCCAACCTTCAGCTGAGTGGCATCTGAAGGGTTGTTGTGTTTTCTTAAGAGGGAGCCGGTGCCTTGTGAAGTGTTCCTTTGTTGACCATCCACTCTCCAGCTTGCTATTGTTTAGCAGAGGCTGCACACATTCAAATAAATCTTCAGCTGCTTCCCAGTTGCCGACTGCTATGTATTTACAACAAATTGAGGTCAGTCTTCAGGTCCTCTGCCCTTCCCCAGACATCAGCGAGCAGGCTGACTAATGTCACCTTGTCACCTGCCTGGTGTCACCAAAGAGATTTGGGGGGCTGCCCATCAAAGTGATTGATGGTTTACCCATCCGTATGTGCAATGAATTGCTGTTAAAATAAGCACCAACAACTCCCTCATCATTAGTTATTCCTTGTGATAAAATGATATTCCATTGATCAAAGTAAAGCTTTGCTTTGAAGACGTTTCTTGTTACATTTCATGGCTTGATCATTGGGTGGAAACAAGAAACTGCTGATGCTGGACTATGTAGGAAAGACACAAAATACTGGAATAACTCAGGGCAGCATCCCTGGAGAACACGGATAGGTGATGTTTTGGGTCGGGACCCATCTTCAGAATTCTTGCATGGGTGGGAGGAAGGATAGTTGTGGAGGTGGTGTTTCTCTGGCTGGTGTTCCACAAGGACTGTGCCAAGACATCTGTTGCTTATAATATATATTAATGATTCTGATGAAAATGTAGGTGATTTGAAGAGTAGGTTTGCAGAAGACGCAACATTTGATAGAGTTGTAGATAGTGAGGAAGATTGTCATAGGACACAGCAATTGGAAATTTGGGCAGAAGAACGACAGATTAATTGAAGCAAATGTGATTTTTTTCACTTTGGGAGGTCAAATGTTAGAGGAAAGTATACACTAAGTGGCAGAATGTCCTTAAAGGGCCTGTCCCACTTACGCAATTTTTTCAGCGACTTGCCGGCACCCATCATAGTCGCAGCAGGTCACCGAAAAATTTCAAAATGATGAAAATCCAGCGTCGACCAGAAAAAGGTACGAATCTTTGGGCGACTACTCACAACCATACATGCTGTGACTATGACGGGTGTCGGCAAGTCGCCAAAAAAATGCGTAAGTGGGACAGGCCCATAACTCTCTGAAAGTTCCACACAAGTGGACAGGGTGGTGTAGAAGGCATATACTATTTTTTATCTTTGTTGATCGGAGCATCGGGTATAAAGTTGGCAAGTCCAGGTTGCAACTGTATAAAAGTATGTTTGGGCCCCATTTAGATTATTGTTGGCAGTTCCGTTTGTTCCTCCACAGGAAGGATGTGGAGTCTTTGGAGAGGTACAGAGGAGGTGCACCAGAAAGTTTTCAGAACTGGAATTTATTAGATGTAAGGAAAGGTTGGATAAACTTGGATTGTTTACTTTGGAAGTTGAGGGAAGACCTGATCCAAGCATATGCATAGATAGCAAAGACAACCAAAATTCTTTTTTCGCAGAAGGCATAGCTTTAAGGTATAGCTTAGATAATAGACAATAGACAATAGGTGCAGTAGACCATTCGGTCCTTCGAGGCAGCACTGCCATTCAATGTGATCATGGCTGATCATCCTCAATCAGTACCCCGTTCCTGCCTTCTCCCCATATCCCCTGACTTCGCTTAGAGGGGGAAAGATTGAAGGAAATTTGTGAGACTTTTTTTTACACACGTGGATGGTGACTGGAACATGTTGCTAGGGACGGTGGTGGAAGTAGACATGTCAGCAATGTTTTTTTTTTGTGTAAAATATTTTTATTAGAAGTAATTACATATTAAGAAAAAATATAAAGTCAAAGAGAAACAAAAAGAAATTATTATCGTCACATATATTCTTAATATTTTTAAAATTTACAATCAATCTTATTCGTACTTCTATAATTTTTTTATTTTATAACAGTAGGAAATAAAGATAGATAGTAAAAAGAAAAGACATGTCAGCAATGTTTAAGAGATATTTAAACACAAACAGGCAGGAAATAGAGGAATACAAACCACGAAGAAGAATCCTGACCCGAAACATTGCCTGTCCATTCCCACTAGAGATGCTGCGTAACCCGCTGAGCTACACTCCAACACTTTGCATTTCACACAAGATTCCAGCATCAGCAGTGTGTGCAAGCAGATGGGATTCGTTGAGTTTGGGTTGAAGTGTCTGTTGTTAAACTGTTCTTCTCTATGTTTGATATCCCATAGCTAACACAATTAATATTAATTGGTTAATGCTTGTGGTGCTCTTAAAGCTCCTTTTGCTTTCACATTCATTCTGCTTATTGCATTGAAACCAGGAACATTCACACCAGCCTTGACAAGGTGGATATTGGGAGGATATGGCACCTGGTTTGAGAATCAAGAATTAATGTGCCTGGTATTAGTATTGGTTTATTGTTGCCACTTGCACTGAGATACAGTGAAAAGCGAATCAGATAATACTATACATGAATGCAATCAAGCCAAGCGCAAGTACAACAGAGAAAAATACGAGAGCGCAGAATATAGTTTCTCAACGTTGTAACGTTACAGTTTCAGAGGAAATGTCCAATGTACAGAATGAGGTTGGTTGGATAATCAGGATTATACCTAATTTATGGAAGGACCATTCAGAAGTTAACAGTGGAGAAGGAGCTGTTCCTAAGAATGTTAGCGCACACTTTCAGGCTTTTGTATCTTCTGCATGACGCGAGAGGGGAGAAAAAAGTCCCTGATTATGTTGACTGCTTTCCTGAGGCAGTGTGACGTGCAGATGAAGTCAACGGTGGGGAGTTTGATCTGTGTGATGAGCTGGGCTACATCCACAACTCTCTGCAATTTCAGGTAAGCTATTTAAGATCAGATTGAGGAGAAATGTCTTTACTCAGTCGTGAATATTTAAAATTCTTATCCTCAAGAGCGCTGTGTGTACTCAGTTATTTAAGACTGTGATCAAACAAAAATGATGCTCAAAGAGAATGAGAAGGATCTGCCACAGGACTGAATGTGGAGAGACTCAAGAGACAAGATGTCACACTCCTGCCTCTCTTTCTTCTTTTTCCATGGTTTAAAGTTCTGACTGGGGTAATATTTGTGCAGAAATCATACATCTTGGCTTCAGAATTGGCTGCCCATCAACTAGAGCTTTGGTTAGATATGTACAGTAATCTGCAGAACTGTGGAGTAAGAGCAGAGGGAAGGGACCAATATGACAGATCTACAACAAGATGGGATAGACAGGATGGACTGAAAGGCTTCTTTTTAGATTTCTATTCTATTTTGCATCCACTTATTTCAGAGGAACCTGCTCCAGCATTCAATGTGATTGTGGCTGAGAAGTGACCTAGCTCCTTAGACCTGTTTTTGCTCCATGTCCCTCCTGAAACACTGTTTCTAATCTCTAATTAAAGCCTCTGCTCTCGACTTCTTCAACCTTCAATAGTTGTTTCGCACTGTTTACCGTATACGTTTCTGATTAAAAGTTCTAAGGTCAGTTTATTGTCACGTGTACCAATTAAGGTACAGTGAAACTCGAATTACCATACAGCCATTCTAAAAAAAAGACTAACAACTACCTAAAAGTTGACATTAACATCCACCACATGATTCCCCACATTCCCCACATTCCCCACTGTGATGGAAGGCAATAAAGTCTTATCTTCTTTCCCTTTATTCTCCCACAGTCGAGGCAGTTGAACCATTCGCAGCTGGGGTGATCGAAGCCCCCACGTCGGGGCGACCTAATTCCCCGCGTCAGGGCGGTCGAAGCTCCTGCGGCGCATACCTTGAAACCGAGAAATTTATAAATTAGAAACATGCTGTAAAAACCCCGTTTGCCCTATAACCCCCACAATCAAAATGTGGATTATGGAAATGTCGGAGACCCTGCATTTGGAAAGAATAAGATATGTTTTAATGGACAAACAAGAACTTTTTATCAGAATATGGTCTCCATTCATTGACTATTTGAAGGGGCAAACTGGTTCGGCACGAGAACCTGACTGAAACCCGAATTAAGGATTAGATGAAGAGTTACATTTTATAATTTACGAACATATCTCCAATGATGTATTATTAGTTAATTATTCTATTCTCTTTTATTATACCTTCTGTTTTTTTGTTTTATTTCTCTCTCTATTATTTTCTATCTATATAAAAAATAAAAAAAAATATATAAGTAGAACTATTAAATAATTGATAATATTGACAATATTAATAATGTATGACTACCACAAACAAAATGATTTTATTATGTACTTCTAATTTAAAAAAATTATTTAAAAAAACCCCGTTTGTATTGTCACAAACTCGGTTTGAACAATGTTTTCTGGATTGCCCTGTTGCAAAACCATTTTTGCAAAACGCAGGTGCAGAGGAAATAAAATACAGCATGCCACAGAATTATCAGCAGTTATTTATTTGTACTTTGCTACAGAATTTAATGCATTGCATTTCTGTGTCTCAGCACTTGGATCCCAAGCAGAGTTCTGAAAGAGCTGCTGTGATTATTTCCCCTGCTATGCATTTTAAAGCCATAATTCTTAGTTCAAGAGCTTCCATTAAGAGTGTCTGATTTCCTTTCAAAAAGTAAACCCTGTCGTTCTCCAGGTTTATATCACAGTGGCTGAATTTTAACAGGATACCGCTGGGTGATGTAGGTACAGTGGGCAGCAATGTAGAATACGATTGGGTGGAAGCAATGAATAGCAGGAGTGTGGAGGTCCCCAAGATGTAGCTTCTCGAAAGGAGAAAGCATAATTGGGGAAATATGAAAATCATGTCAGAAGGGAATTCTACTTCGGAGTCACGTGAGTGACTACGTGAAGAAGAGCCCGCCTCACGCTGGTAACGGCATGACGTCGACGCTGACGGCAGCAGAAGGTGGAGCTGCAGTAAGGAGCAGCTCCTCGCAGCGGTCGGAACGGCCCGCAGGTAAGTGAAGTTACATCGGCGCGGGTTTTAGGTTACGCTGGATGTTCCAACAGCGAAACTAAAAGTAAAATTTAGACGTTAACGTGCTG
Organism: Okamejei kenojei; assembly: GCA_035221665.1. Taxonomy (NCBI): domain Eukaryota; kingdom Metazoa; phylum Chordata; class Chondrichthyes; order Rajiformes; family Rajidae; genus Okamejei; species Okamejei kenojei. Next base: position 28,476,016 of record CM069159.1, on the reverse strand, counting down.
ATGAGCACAAGATAAAATTTTAACAAAATGGAGAAATCGGGAAGGAAGGCTTCGCGGGTGAAAAGAGCCTCCCGGGGTGAAAGTAAATATACGGGAAGCGAAGCTAGAGTGGACCCGGTTCCGATACCGTTGGCCACTGATTTACCCGATATAGAATTTCCAGATTCTCCGGAAATTATAACCACGGAGGAAAGTGTTCCTAAGAAATGCAAAAAGAAAACTGTGAGGCCCGTGGATTCTGATGATTCTGATTTTGAAAGACCTCCAGTTAATAAAACTATGTGGCTAAAAATGGAGCATATGGAGAAAGTTCTCCAAACTATTATGAGACAAGGGTCACAGTACCCTCATGAATCCCAGAAAATCCCTGAGGGGTTTCAATATGATGAATATGGCTGTGGGCCAAGTTGGGAATATGATACTCCAGACCCACGATTTGGGCTGGAAGAAGTCTCATGGGATAATATCCCGATGGAATTAGGGCTGCAGAAGGCAGACCCTGCTGAATTTGAAATGATTTTTGAAAGCACGCCACAAAGTAAAAAGAAAAGGCTTGATCTGCCTGGGATAGCACAAAGTTTTGCTATACCTGAAGGAAGTGGTGAGGATATGGAAGAAAGCCTGGCTGCCAATATAAATTATATGGTATCTCACCAGCTTCATAGTACTGTGATGAATGAATTATCAGAATTATATAAAGCACCAGGCAATTGTGCCTCATTGGAAGTGCCTACGGTGAATCCGATGGTATGGGCATCTATGACTCCAAGTATGAGAGCCCAAGAAATGAAATTTCAAAAGGTGCTAAAATTATTTTCGGCTGCCATCACGGCATTTGGCAGGCAAATGGAGAAACTGGAAATGGACAAGATTCAAAGAGATACTTTGGGTTTAATGTGCAATTCGTTTTATGAGATCAATTGCATGAGGAAAATGGCGATTCGGCCCATATTTCACCCTAGATATGCAAGCCTGTGTCAAGAAAGTGGAGTTCAAGCTCCTGGATATTTGTTTGGAGAAAATCTGCCGAAACAACTGAAGCAGTTGGATGAAGAAGCTAAATATTTTAGCACTATTAAGCCTTTTGTCTTTGGACAAAGGAAAGGGTTTTCGGCCCGAAGGAGTTTTGATTTTCGTTATAGAGGCAGAAATTTGTCACGAAGGTATTATCGTGCTACACAGGCCGCTGCTTCCCTGCATTCGGGAAAGAGGAGACCATCACGCTCCTATGGAGAGGTATTAAAGACTTCTATCCTTAAAGAAACTGTGGATGAATCTCCAGTTGGAGGGAGATTGCAAAAATTTTATAATGCCTGGCTTAATATTACTTCTGATCGGTTTATATTACAAGCAGTTTCAGGAGCTATTATTATTTTTAAAGAAGGGGTCAATCCTCCTGTACAGAAATAAACCTGCTTATGCTTATGTGTTTTCTCCAGAAGAAAGAATGGAGATTGATGTGGAAATTGGCAAATTATCCGAAAAAGGGGTAATTGAAAAAACTTATGAACATAAGCATCAATTTGTCTCTAATATATTTCGCAGAGATAAGAAAGATGGTGGTTGTAGAATTATTCTAGACCTTACAGATCTAAATAAGTTTGTAGAATACAAACGTTTTAAGATGGAGACATTTAAAACTGCAAAATATTTGATTTCAGCAGGTTCTTATATGGCTAAGATTGATTTAAAAGACGCCTATTATTCTGTACCAATTCATCATCTTTTTCGGAGATACTTAAAGTTTTATTGGCAGGGGCAATTATGGCAGTTCAAAGCTTTACCAAATGGATTAAGTTCAGCTCCTAGACTCTTTACAAAACTGTTGAAACCAGTTTTAGCTCAATTAAGAGCACAGAAACACATTGTAATGGCTTATCTGGATGACATTCTGATTGTTAATGATAGTCAAGAGTCAGCTGAGCACTCAATTTCAGTTACTAAAGCTTTGTTTAAAGAGCTTGGATTCTTAATTCATCCAATTAAATCCCAGCTGCAGCCAGTTCAATCAATTGATTTTCTGGGGTTTGTAATTAACTCAGTAACTATGTTAGTTACGTTGCCAGCAAAGAAGACAAATGATATTTTGCAAATGTGTAATTATCTCATTCACAAACCTTATCCCTCCATCCGAGAAGTGGCAAAAGTCATTGGTACATTAGTGGCAGCTTTTCCGGCAGTGGAATTTGGGCCATTACATTATCAAAATCTTCAAAGGGACAAAGTAAGGGCTCTTAAAGATAAGGCAGGTCACTTTGACAGACCTATGCAATTAACAAAGGAAGCAGTATTGGAATTGCAATGGTGGGTTGAAAATGTCCCACAAGCTGCTAAAAAGATCATGATTAAACAGCCTGAAATGGTTTTGCAAACAGATGCTAGTGCTCTCGGATGGGGGGCCACAGATTTATCTACCAGTTGTGGAGGTAGATGGAAAACTGAAGAGCAAGTGTTGCTCCAACAGTATGGTATTAACTATTTGGAGTTATTGGGGGCCTTTTATGGGCTTAAAGCATATTGTTCTGCTAAACAATGTCTGCATGTATTAATACAATTAGACAATAAAACGGCTGTGGTTTACATTAATCACATGGGGGGAGTTAGATCAGTATCATGTGATTGTCTGGTCAATGAGATATGGCAATGGTGTATTGATCGGCAGATATGGATTTCAGCAAGCTATATTCCAGGTAAAGACAATGTGGTAGCAGATGGAAGGTCCAGGATTTTTAAAGATAATACGGAATGGATGCTTAAGCCAGCAATATTTAAGAATATTGTTAAAAGATTTGGCTTGCCAGAAATTGATTTGTTTGCATCCAGGCTTAATCATCAATTGCCTCATTATGTGTCTTGGGAACATGATCCGGACGCAGTTGCAGTAGAATGCATTTTCATTACACTGGGGAAAAATGTTCTTTTATGCTTTTCCACCATTTGCTCTGATCCAGAGATGTTTGAAGAAAATAGAGCAAGATTCAGCTTCCGGATTGTTGGTAGTGCCAAATTGGCCAACTCAACCTTGGTTCCCAGTTATGCTAAATATGATTAAAGAACCATATATGCAGATTCCTAACTGTAGTGATATCTTGACTAATCCAGTAACAAATCAAGGTTACCCATTATATGCATATATGAATTTGTTAATCTGCAGGTTTTGACCAGACCACTACAGGAACTGGGATTGTCGGACCAAACTTTGACAGTTATTGGTGCATCATGGCGACATAGTACACAGAAACAATATATGACACATATTAAGAAATGGGAAGAATTTTGCACACAGTCAAATATTTCTGATGAATCTGTGAATGTTACTCATGTTTTGGAATTCCTTGCCAATTTGCACTTTTGGCAACATTTAAGTTACAGTGCCATTAACACTGCACGCTGTGCCTTGTCGTCCTATTTAGGACTTATGATTGGTGAGAAGTCAATTGGGTCGCATCCATTAATATCACGATTCATGAAAGGAATTTTTCACATGAATCCGCCAAAACCTAGATATACAGAGATTTGGGATGTGAGCATAGTTCTTGCTCTACTTAGAGAATGGACGCCAATTGAAGGGTTGACATTGGATAGGTTAACATTGAAATTGGTCATGTTAATGGCACTGGTCTCAGCCCAAAGAGTGCAAAACTTTACAAATGTTGCGTTTAGACTGTATGCATGTGACTACAGATAATGTTGTATTCTATGTTTACGATCTGATCAAACAAAGTAGACCAGGGAGATCTGGAACAAAGGTAACCTTTCAAGCTTTTCATATTGAGCCTGCTTTGTGTGTGGTTAGACATTTGAACCAATATATTAAAATTACGGACACTTTTCGAGGAAACGAAAAGACATTGCTGCTTACGCACAAAAAGCCACACACAAAAGCTTCAGTTCAAACTATCTCAAAATGGTTGAAACAGGTGTTGGTTTTAGCGGGAGTAGACACTGATGTCTTCAAATCTCACTCCACCAGGGCGGCAGCTACGTCCGCGGCGAAGGGGCGGGACGTACCTCTCGAGCATATTTTAAAAATCGCAGGGTGGAGTTAAAGAAGAAACTTTTTCAAAGTTCTACAACAAACCTGTTCACACTATGACAAGCTTTGGACACGCGGTGTTGGGAGCACTATAATCACCTGCTTTGTTTGCTATTAATTGCTATAATCAGTTGTGTAGTCACTGATATCTTTTGTCACTTGTAATCAATTTTCCCTCAAATATAAGGAGGGTATTATATGGTCTTTCAACCATTAAAAAATTTAATTGTGAAAAAGATCTAACTTTTGTCTGCTTTCTCATGTATGTGTTTACTTAGCCGGACTGTCGTACGGATTAATTCTACGACATAAAAAACACAGAAAGCTTTAAAACTCTTCACGTAGTCACTCACGTGACTCCGAAGTAAAATAGTAAGATTAAACGAGAACTCACCTGTTCGAAGTTTGATCGTTATTTTACGAGGAGTTACGATGAGGGATTACGTGCCCTCCACTCCCACCCTCGTAAAATAAATGATCAAATGGTGGTTCTAAGTCTTTTTATGAGCCTTACTATGTTACTCCGGCTTTGGTGTTCTGTGTTTTTCATGCCGTTGCTTTGAAGTATGCCGTTACCAGCGTGAGGCGGGCTCTTCTTCACGTAATCCCTCATCGTAACTCCTCGTAAAATAACGATCAAACTTCGAACAGGTGAGTTCTCGTTTAATCTTACTAGGGAATTCTAGCTCATAACCTCCAGCAGAAACATCCCAATTAGAAACAGCCTCCAGGAGAAAGAAGTACCATCTTTGGTTGGAACATCGAACAGTACAGCATGGGAATAGGCTCTTCGGCCCACAATGTCTATGCTGAACATGACGCAAGACTAAACTAATCTCCTCTGTTTGCACATGACCCATATCCCTCCATTCCCTGCAAATTTATGTGTCCATCTAAAAGCCTCCTAAATGCCTGGGACATGCTGGTCGGCGTGAGCAAGTTGGGCGGATGGACAAGTTTCCACGCTGCATAAGTCTATGACTTCACCAGGACCAGCCTGCACCCCTATCTCTGGCAATGAGTTTCAGGTACCCACCACACTCTGTTAAAAAAAAGTTGCCCCGCACATCCATTTAAACATTTCCCCCCATTGACTTTAAAGCTATGTCCTCTCATCTCTGACATTTCCCCCACCGGGAAAAAGATTCTCACTGTCTACCCTATCTATGTCTCTCATCATTTTATAAACTTTTGTCCATTTCCTCAAACTCTGACATTCTCGAGAAAACAATCCAAGTTTGTACATCCACTCTTTATAGCTAATGCCTTCTAATCCAGACTGCATCCTGATAAAAAAACAAAGGAAGTCAGGCAAAATGTTAAATTAAGCGAGAACTTACCAAGTTTGAAGTTTGATCTGTATTTTACGAGGAGTCGCGGTGAGGGATTTCGTGAAGAACCCGCCAGCACGCTTGCGCAGCATCCTTCAAAGCAGCGGTGTGGAATCACAGAACCAACCATGACTGAAAATAGTAAGATGAAAACCGTAGAACTACCTGTTTGACCTGATGATAGAGGGGTGGGAGCGGTGGGCACGAAATCCCTCACCGCGACTCCTCGTAAAATACAGATCAAACTTCAAACTTGGTAAGTTCTCGCTTAATCTTACTATTTTACTTCGGAGTCACGTGAGTGACTTCGTGAAGATTTCAAAGCTCTGTGATTTCATGCCCTGAACAACGTCCATGCTTATCACACTGCCGCCATTCTGATGGAGTAAGACTGTTAATGGAGTTCAGTTGACAGCGGCTGAAAAATCAACACAATTTATTAATCAACTAAACAACAACCCCTAATTCGGGGCCAGACATTTACTGAGCGGTACCCAGGATAGCTTCTGCGAATGTCGCAGGAACGGCCAGAGACTTGTTATAGAACCGTTGAAAGGTTTTTCCCCCACTGGCCCAGCCCGCAGTGGCGAAAATGTGGTCCATGGGCACCTTCATGGCTCTCGCTGCAGCCCTGGTGGAATAAGACTTAAAAACGTTAGTAGCAACTCCTGTTTTAATAACTCTTTACCAAAGAATTTTATTTGACCAGGGTTGGCCACCATGGTGTCCAGTCGCAGTTTTTGTAACATCTGGGCTCGTTGGGCTGTCGCCAGTGCCATGAGCATCACCACCTTAAGGGTGAGCTGTTTCAAATGGTAGCTCATCTATTGGAGCCCAGCTCCTCAGTAGGGTCAGCATGATCCCCACATCCCACGTTACTGTATATCTGGGTCGTGGAGGGATTGGTATTGAATACTCCCCTCATTAGTTTAGACACCAGGTGGTGGGAGCTGATACTTATATCCAGGTATGAATACAGCGTACTCCTGTCGCTGTTGATGGCACTGTAGGTGAGGCCTGCATCAAAATGGAGGCCTGCTAGAAACTCCAACACATCCAGTATTGTTGCCGAGTTGGAGGACTTGTTGTTCCGGGCACAGAAACCTCCCACTTTCTGATTTGAGTGAGATATTGTTTGCGGGTGGATTCCCGATACGATGATGCAATAAGGTTCATGGCTCTTGACGAGATGCCTGCCCGGTTGAGCGGTCTTTTCGGAACCTGCAAGCCAACAAGTTTAATGACCATGGCAAGGATGACTGACCCCCCCTGTAATGGAGTGAGTAATCAATTTGGGATGTTTCCCAATCGCCATCCATGGTTGTTGTACATTTCTACAACCATCGGGTACCATGGTTGTGTAGGCCAGTCGGGAATGATCAATATGTCAGTTGCAGAGTCTAGTTTAATTTTCTGCAATACCCGACTGGTGAGGCAGCATGGGGGAAACGCGTAGCAACCCATTTCCCCCAATGGATAAAAATGCATCCAATGCTATTACCCCAGGGTCTGGTTCCCACAACACATACGTTGGTATTCGATGGTTCAGCCTGGACGCAAATAGGTCAATATCTGGTGTCCCCAATTTGAGCTATAATATCTCCAAAATCTGGGGGTTCAACATCCACTCAATGTTGTCATTGAAGACACGTGACCTGGTGTCCGCCACTGAATTAAGCTTCCCAGGCAAATAGGTCGCAGTAATCCAAATATTTCTTTCAATGCACCAGTGCCAAATTGTATTAGCCAATTCATTGCAAACTAGTGACCTAATACTACCCATATGATTGATGTAAACCATTATTGTAGCATTATCTATTCGAAAGCGGACATGTAATCCCATGAATTAGTACAGAAGCCCGCAGTCCATGAAACAACCCCAGCATTTCTATATAGTTTTTCCCATGTGACTCCAGGAATGTAGACTCATGAGAGTTCCATCTGCCACCACAACTGGACATCGTACCAGTTGCTCCCCAGCCTGGTGCACTTGCGTCAGTTAGTAGCACAACATCAGGGTTGCTCCATATAATAGGTCAATGACATTCTTTAATATTATCTACCCACCATTATAGCTTGTTTCTAGCTTCCGGTGGTAACCAAAGTGGCCGATCAAAGCAGCCAGCATTTGTTTTTTAAAATGCTGTGATTTGTGACCTTTGTGAATTTCGGTAGTGTAGCGGTCCGAATCGTGCAGCTGGGAATGTAGTTACCAATTTAGAGTTTACCAATACCAATAACTTTCGCTGTTTGCCACATGGTCGATACCCTGGCGCAAGCAAGATTGTGGCACTCTTCTGATATAGCAGTAGCTTTATTAGTGGGGATGATAAACTTCATTAAATTAGTGTCTAAGGTGAACACCAAATCCATAACCCGTAGCGGGTGCAGTTTTTGATTTGTCTGGATGGATTACAATCCCAGTTTCTCAAGCAGAGCCTTGGTTGCAGCCACTCCTTGAATTGCCAATTGGAGGGTCTGCCCCATTATAAGGATTTCATCCAACATGCCATCACTATAATCTTGTTGTCGGAGAAGAGCCAATACAGGTAAATACCAACTTGGTAAACAGCCTAAGCTGTGATGGTTCCATTAGGCAATGCACCCTTCCAGACAACTTCAGAATTCCCTGTGAGCCTCAGCGATGGGCACCGTATAGCATGCTTCTTTCAAACTGATACATGCCATAAAGTACCCCGAGTAAAGCATCCACCTAGCTGTTCCAAAAGCATCCATTTTGACATGGGTATATTGTACAAAAGTGTTCAACTCAGCTAAATCGATTATAACTCAATATGTCCATGCTTGGTTATGCCAATTACCACTTTTCCCTGCTCGCCATATAATTTCAGCATGCCCTGCCTCCACCTCTTTTCGGGATAGAGTAAATTCCTACGAGGCGAATGCTGGGTATGGGAATCTATACCTCCCACGAATTATATACCCTTGAACACTTTGTAAAATAAACTCATCTGTGGTTACAGTTTTCCCCATATGTCCAAGGCCGCCCGCAATCGCCCACCTATTCGTACAGGAGGGATACTACGGCGTGAGAGGAGCCAGACCCCCTTACCTCCATAGTGAACGGCGGTTCCATACATACGGTGCTTCGGGTGGACGTTATGGAGGTCGGTAGAATCTTTGTGCCCTATCCGGCAGCCTTGGTTCACTGGTTGTATTAGGCTGTTGCCGGTGATATGGGTGAACTCTGACCGATGGAGTTTCATGAGGCCCACTGTTTTGGCCTCCTTTGTCCAGTCCCTTCACCTGTTTGTACAGTTCTCCAAGCAACTGATGTGGCGGTGGAGCGGTAATGGTCGGCACAACCCCGCGAATTTGGGGTTTAGTGTGGGCTATATGGAGCTCTTACGCAGGCAATATATCTCATACTGGGCGTTGCATAGGAGTGCTAGCGCATCATGCTATTTACTGGACACATTATCCCCGATCAGGGTTTTCCAGAACGCCGTTATGCCCGTGGAGAACCTTTCTCCAAGGTATTATTGAGAATCTGACTCCAGAGTTGGTGCATACGTAGGCAATCAATGGTGCCTGCCAATTCGTGGTGCAGGGTTCACCTGTCTGGGTAGAAACGGCAAACTTCACTCACCACATCCAGCATCCTCCTCATGCTCTGGTTCAGCGGTCACTGGCTGTCCCTGGTCGTCGTCAAACTCAGCAGCTGGGCAATCATTAATGCTTCTGGCTGGAGACGATGAGGAGCTGAGCGGAGTCCTTGCACGGCTAGTGGATGCCGTTCTTCTCGTTCTTGGTCCCGATAGAGATGTTGGACCATTTAAGAGCTCCAACCGCTCAATGCGAACCGTCCCTGCTATATGCAGCGGACAAGCCGACTTCCCCAGGCCCTGCGAATTCACTGGGGCTTCCACCATCGGACCTCACCCCCTTAGGGTCTATGGTCCAATGGCAGGTCGTCGTGACCTACAGCCCAAGTAGGGTCATACGACTCCCGCACGGACTCTCCGCTAGTCTGTCTTCTCCCAGACTGTGGCGGCCCACCTGGCAGATAAGAAGGCAGGTGAGTTGACTCGGCGCCGGCCCCCGGAACCCGGCTCCCCCGGAGTCCGTGCAAGCTTACCTCCACACATGCCCATTACTTGGCGTGGAGGCGCATGGTCGGCCGCTCGCAGCGCTGAGCTGACCGACCGCTTCCTGCTGCCACCTCCGCCCTTGACCGCAGCCTGACGGGGTGTGTTGTCGGCGGTATCTGCTCCAGCAGGCCTACATGACGCAGCAGTGTTATGCCCGGGCTGCACGATGGCAGATATCCCTGGCTGCGGTTCGCAATGCACTTTGCAGGGCTCCCCTGTCGTGCGGCTGTCCCCGGCCCAGCCCCCTCGGGTCTACTGGAGCTCAGGGAGAGGTTGCCTGTAAAAGAAAAACAAGACCCCTTGCCACGTACCTGTATCCCCCCTTATTCTCTTGGGGGACGGGGGGCTCGGAGTCTGGACCTGTTGCTTGCAGCTCCATAGTGGTAACCCATTCGGGTGAGTCGGGCCCCTGTATTAGCGGGAGCGCCCGACTCTGCATTCCAGCCCCCACCGTTGCGATAAAGCTGCCGGCGTTCCGTGCAGCTCCGGGGACAAGGGCCGTCGGCTGGCCACAGCTCAGCTCCGCGCCCGACTTCCTCATTCCTGCCCCCACCGTTGCGGTAAAGCTGCCGGCGTTCCGTGCAGCTCCGGGGACAAGGGCCGTCGGCTGGCCGCAGCTCAGCTCCGCTCCCCGACTTCCACATGTGTTAAAGCTGCCGGCGTTCCGTGCAGCTCCGGGGACAAGGGCCGTCGGCTGGCCGCAGCTCAGCTCCGCTCCCCGACTTCCACATGTGTTGAAGCTGCCGGCGTTCCGTGCAGCTCCGGGGACAAGGGCCGTCGGCTGGCCGCAGCACAACTCAGCTCCCCGACAGCGTCGTCCTGCGGCCCTTGTCCATGCTGTAAAGGAAGGTAATACTCACCTGCCGGTCTTGTGAAGGAGGCCGGTGGGGAGAGCGCACTCCCCCCCCCCCAGCTGCCGCTGCAAATGCGCGCAATGATATGCTGCGCAAGCGTGCTGGCGGGTTCTTCACGAAGTCACTCACGTGACTCCGAAGTAAAATGTTAAATTAAGAGCTAAATGGATGGGAGGAGTGGGAATTTTACCCGAACAAGCAACTGGAAGTATAAAGGAGGAGAGAAATTCAATGAAAGAAAACTGACTAGTAATATTAGAACAACGAGCAAGGCAACTAATCATAGATAAATAGGAAGATGTGGTCTAGGTTAAGCGTGTGACCGTTAGAGGGTACGTCTGTTCATTGCAGGAAAGAAGGAAATGGTGGATAATTTACATCAAGACTGTGCATCAGTCGTCACAGTGCAGACACTGCAAATATCCCAAACATATGTTTAGGGCAAGTTTCAAACAAGGTGGAGGAACTTGGAATAAGGTACAAGATATTGGAAGGACTAAAGGACTAAGGGCAGACAACCAAAGGGGCAATTTTTTTACACAAAGGATGGTAGGTATATGGAACGAGCTGCTGGAGGAGGTTGTTCATAACATGGCAGGTACCATGACAACATTTAAAAATCATTTGGACAGGTGCATGGATAGGTTAGGTTTAGAGAGATATGGGCCGAATGCAGGCAGGTGGGACTAGTGTAGATGGGACACGTTGGTCGGCGTGAGGAGGTTGGGCCGATGGACATGTTTCCACGCTGCATGACATCACCAGGACCTGATAGGTAGTTCTGAATGGGCCCAATGGCTGTGGCTACAAAGAGTGTAGTGAAAACACAGATTGAATATTATCGATACTCAGAGAGCCCAGAAGGTTGCAGTAGACCACAAATATGTCCCCATTCTTCATGAAGGCAGAAAGACAAAGAGAAGCACAGTATATATCTGTTATTGGCAAGATGATGGATTTTATAATTAAGGAAGAAACAGCTCGTCATTTGGAGAAGCATAAGTCAACATGGTTTTCTGAAAAGTAAATCATGTCTGACAAATTTGCAAGAGTTTGTCAAGCTTGTAACAGGCAGGGTTGATAGAGGGAAACCTGTACAAATATTTGGATTTCTGGAAGGCGTTTGACAAGATGCCATGAAAGTTGGTGCACAAAGAGAGTGCTCTTGGCAATGGGAGTATTGTGTATATCTAAGATTGCAGACGAGGGAGTTGGAATAAATGGGTTTTCTCAAACTCAAAAGATATGGAGAGCTCCAAATAACAGGCCATTGAGTCATACAGCACGGAAACAGGCCCTGCGGCCCAACTTGTTCATGGTAATCAAGATTCTCGATCTCAGCTAATCCCATTTGCCCGCATTTGGCCCATATCCCTCTAAACCTTTTCTATCCATCTACCAATCTGGTCTTGGTCCTCAATTACTTACAAGTTGTTTTATTAACTTTGAAGAGGGGTCAAGATTCAAGATTCAATTTAATTGTTACATGTACCAATTAAGGTACAGTGAAATTTGAGTTACAATACAGCCATACTAAGTAAAAAGCAAAAATACACACAACACATAAAATAAAGTTTAGCATAAACATCCACCACAGTGGAATCAACATTCCTCATGGTGATGGAAGGCAATAAAGTTCAATTATCTTCCTCCTTTGTTCAGAGTGTAAGGTGCCCAATTTTCCTTATGTCACAAAAAATGGATTAGAGAGAAGGTTTGTGTGGGAAAGAACTGCAGATGCTGGTTTAAATGGAATTTAGATACAAAATGCTGGAGTAAAGGGCCTGTCCCACCAGCATGCATCTCCATGCAATGAGCGCGACCTAACGCGGTCGCTTGAGCCGTCCGGCATCGCGGGGCCAGTTCCACTTCGATCGCCGGAGCCCTGCAGAATTGTGCGGAGTTCCGCGCGGCAACGGCTTGTCGGCTTGCAGTCGCCTCGACGCATTACACACCGCCTCGACGTCGTGCCTCCGTGACCCTCTCTGTAGGTGCTTCAGTGACCCTCTCTGTGTGTGGCTCCATGGCCCTCTTTGTGTGTGCCTCTGTGCCCCTCTCTGTGTGTCCCTCTCTGTCCTGGCGAACTTACCTTTCAGACTTCGCTCCAAGTTCGCCTAACTCCCCGCCGCGTTGTGCCACTCACCCAACCTCCGCGTGGTCCCCACTGCCGGTTTGGTCGCGCTCTTCGCATGCAAGCGCATGCTGTTGAGAACGGCCCTGTACAGGGATCACCCGACCTCCGCGCGGCCCCCGCTGCCGGTTTGGTCGCGCTCACCGCATGGAGTCGGATGCTGGTAGGACAGGCCCTTAACTCAGCGAGACAGGCAGCATCTCTGGAGAGAAGTAATGGGTGATGTTTCGGGTAGAGACCCTTCTTCAGACTGATAGAGAGAAGGTTGTTGTGACAAGGACGTGTCAACTCTGTAACAGGAGATAGATGGGTTGAGTGAGTGGGTGTAAATTTGGCAAATGGAGTTGAATGTGGGAAAGTGTGAGGACCTGCATTTTGACAAGAGGAATCAAGAAGCAGACTGGGGTGGAAGATTGCAACCTTCACGTGGTCCGCCCTGTTTCGACTAATGCAATCAACTCGACGTGCACAAACGGAAGATCAAATAGAACAAGTTGTCCTACAACTTTAGACTGTGCCCGCCACACGAAAGAAGAAGAAGAAGCAGACCGTTAAATAAATGGATAAACATTGCAGATGAGGAACAGACAGAGGGATCTAGGTGTTTTGTGCAAGATTTACCAAAGTTCAGTGGGCAAAAAGTAGATAATAATAATAATAATAATAATCGTAATAATAATAAATAATAGATAATAATAATAATAATAATAATCGTAATTTATTAGCCAAGTATGTTTTATAACTTATGGGGAATTTGGTTTGCCATACAGTCATGCCAAAAAAGCAACAATACACACAACTACCTAAACATTTTACATAAACATCCACCACAGCGACTCCTCCACATTCCCCACTGTGATGGAAGGCAATAAAGTCTTATCATCTTTCCTCCCTTCCTCCTGATGGCAAATAGCATATTGGCCATTACAACAGGAGGATTGGAGTTTAAAAATTGGGACATATTGCTACAACAGTACACCATGTTGACGAGACTGCATCTGGAGTTAGTCTTAAGAAAGACATACTGCCATTAAAAGCGCTCAAAAAGAGCGTCACTCGGTTAATTCTTGCAACAAGTGTGTTTTTCCCATCATGAGCAGCGAAAGAAGTATTATTTATATTATCAAGAGTTTAGAAGAATGAAGGATGATCTTATTGAAGTGTATAGGATCCTGAGGTAACTTGACAGGTAGATGTGAAGATGTTTCCACTGGCAGAATCTTGAACAAAGCACATAGTTAAAGATCAGGGTTGGTCATTAAAGCTGCTGTGCACATGGACAACTTGCCGAAACTGTTGAATTTCTGGAACTTCTTTCCCCAGGGGGCCTCTCATAACTTTCTAATCTTCTCCCATGTCCCCCCGAAAATAATGTTGACTTTCCCGAGAAAACATTACAACTTTGTCCAACCTCGCGATTTTGTTAAAGCTCTTTAATGCAGGCAGCATTCTGGCAACCTCTTCTGTACCTTCTCCAAGCCTCCACATCCTTCCTGTAATGGGGCGACCAGTACTACACACAATAGCTTATAGAAGGACCTTTGAGTCATCTGATAACATCAGGGAACAAGCTTTTCCTGAATCTGGTGGTATATGCTTTCAAGCTCTTGCATCTGTTGATGGGAAAGGTGAGAAGAGGGAATGACCAGGGTGAAAAGTGGACCTTGATTATGTTGACTGCTTTTCTAAGGCAAGGGGGTGTAGATAGAGCCTATGGTTGGTTTATGGTGCAGCAGCTTTGTGGTCTGAGCTTATGGCTTTCAAGTTCCCGAACTTTCATTCTTACCTTTGGCCACCGCACTGTGTGAATTAGTCGCCTCTGGAGAATCGAGAAGAGAGGGGGAAAAAAAAAACATGTAATAGGAAAAGAGCTTTAATCTCATCAGCAATTATAATCAAGGTACAATTGTTCTATTACAGGGAAAATGAAAACAAGGCATGGAGTAATTTCAGCTGAGCATCTGCCACTCATCAAACCGATGTTGCTTTAATTGATACTAGAAGTAGTTCAATGTTTGAGCTTTCTTTGATTTTGAAGAGCGAGATTATGCATTTAAATCAGTTCCATTTTGCCAGGATTTAATACAACATGGAGACTTTTTTTTAACTTTGAGGGAAAGTGCTGGATGCAAGCAATCAGGCCTTCTCTCAAGGACAGATGCAATTGCTTTGTGACAGTAAAGTCCTGCTGCGGCTGCTAAGATATAGTATAATTTCTTTCAACCTGTCAGACTTGGAAGGGAGGGAAACACAGGCTTGAATTGCTCTGGAATAATGTAATTTAGTTAGCCTTGATTTTTAGCTGATTGTTCATGTTAAACAAATGTTTTTCTGCCGCTAATAAATGACAAAGTAAGTTCTTCAATATTCCCATTATATTACAAAAAAACATTAAAGCACCATCAAGCATAATGATTGTAAAAGGTCTCCACTAAACCAGAGAAATGAGCTTGGTCAGACACAGATGGGAATTCGTTTGTGGTTGATGTGTTAGAGTCGCATACACACAGCAGGTTTGGGTAGTGGGACATGGGGAAAGACATTGTCCTATAGCCTAAGAGCCCACCTGAGAAGACTTGCTGCCTCTGGATGCGGAGGGGTGAATAGATTGCATTATGCACTGTGAAGAGGGAGAAGGCTGAGAATCAGGCAGTGGCTACTGAGACCCTGACTACTGCAGGTCCTGTTGATTTAGTAGAATGTCGCCAGGACTCGAGGGCCTGAGTTGAAGGGAGACGTTGGGCAGGCTAGGACTTTATTCTGTCATGTGCAGGAGATTGAGGGTGATCTTATTGAGGTGTATAGCGTCATGGTGGGAACACAGCGTACTCTTTATCCAGAGTAGGGGAACAATGAACCAGAGGACATAGGTATAAGGTGACAGGGGAATGATTTAATGGGAACATGAGGGGCAACCTTTTCACACAGAGGGTGGGTGGTATATGGAACGGGGTACCAGAGGAGGTAGTTGAGGCAGGTACTTTAACAGCATTTAAAAGACACTTGGACAGATACATGGATTGGAAAGGTTTAGAGGGATGTGGGCCAGGTGTGTGCAGGTGGGACTAGTGTAGATGGAGCATCTAATTTGGCTTGGGCAAGATAGATAGATAGATAGATAGATAGATAGATAGATAGATAGATAGATAGATAGATAGATAGATAGATAGATAGATAGATAGATAGATAGATAGATAGATAGATAGATAGATAGATAGATAGATAGATAGATAGATAGATAGATAGATAGATAGATAGATAGATAGATAGATAGATAGATAGATAGATAGATAGATAGATAGATAGATAGATAGATAGATAGATAGATAGATAGATAGATAGATAATCTTTATTGTCATTATAACATCTGAACATGTACAACAAAATTAAAATGCCAACCAGTCAGTGCACCATTCACACATTTCTAAAAGCTAACAATACGTAAGCATACACACACCACCATAAAATAAGCATAAACACACAACCATACATCCTTCTGTCGATTTCACAATCCATTTGGTAAAAACTGTTTTTTAGTCTTTTTGTCCTTGTCCTCATTGATCTGTACCGTCTGCCTGACGGCAACAGTCCGAACAGGGAGTGGCCGGGGTGGGAAATGTCCTTTATAATGTTCTGGGATTTCTTGAGACAGTGGGAACTGTGTAGGTCCTCCAAAGTGAGGAGAGGGCAGCCGACGATCTTCTGGGCGTTGTCAATAGCCCCCTGGAGCGCTTTCCTCTGTGCCGATGTGCAGCTGGTGTACCACACAGTATGTTAGGAAGCTCTCTATGGAGCACCGATAAAAGGACAGCAGGAGTCTCTTGGTGATGTTGTTCTTCCTAAGCACCCTCAGGAAGTGCAGTCTCTGCTGGACTATTTTCAGCAGTGCAGAGGTGTTCATGCTCCATGTCAGGTCCTCCTCAATGTCCTTCCCAGGAAGCGGAAATCTGCCACCCTCTCCACACAGTCCCCTCTGATGATTAGTGGTGTAATGTCCGTTGTCTTCTTCCTGTAGTCTATTATGAGCTCCTTTGTCTTTGAGATGTTGAGGAGCAGGTTATTCTCTCCACACCACACTGTCAGCTGCTCCACCTCATCCCTGTAAGCGTACTCATCCCCCACAGAGATTAGCCCCACCACCGTGGTGTAATCCGCAAATTTAACAATGGTGTTACTGTGGTGGGCGGGGGTGCAGTGATATGTGTAGATGGTGTAAGGCAGGGGGCTCAGCACACAGCCCTGTGGAGAGCCGGTACTGAGGCTGAGGGCCGTGGATGTGTGATGGCCCATTCTGACTCTCTGGCTGCGACCCGACAGGAAGCTATTTATCCACATGCAGGTGGAGTGTGGAAGTCCCAGGTGCCCCAGTTTGTTCACCAGTTTGTGGGGAAGGATGGTGTTAAAAGCAGAGCTATAGTCCACAAAGAGCATCCGCACGTAGCTCCCCCGCTGCTCCAGGTGGGAGAGTGCAGCATGGAGGGCTGTGGCTACAGCGTCCTCTGTGGATCTGTTCGCTCTGTACGCAAACTGGTGGGGGTCAATGCTTCGGGGCAGGAGTGATGTGATGTGACCCCGGACCAGTTTTTCAAAGTACTTCATCACCACTGGCGTGAGTGCGACTGGTCGGTAGTCGTTGAGGCTGGAAATGCGGGGTTTTTTTTTGCAAGGGGACAATGTTGGAGGACTTCAGACAGGGTGGGACAGTGGACTGGGCCAGAGACTGGTTGAAGACCCTCGTAAATACTTCAGCCAGCTGGTCTGCGCAGTCCTTCAGCACGCCGTCAGGCCAAATGGTCAGTTTCTATGCTGTATGACGCTACGGCTATCCATGGTGCCTTGCACAGTAGACCAAAGGCTTTTGCAATTTTCTTTGTGATGTCACGAATGGTCGAACATTTAAATGCAATACATCTGAATAAGGAGGAAGCAATAACAAATATTTGAAATATTTTAAAAGTTAAATTAAAATATCAAGTTTTCAAAATAGCAACGGTGGGGCAGCACAGTGGCGCTACCTTACCTAGAGTTGCTACCTTACAGCGCCAGAGACCAGGGTTCGATTCTGACTATGGGTGCTGTTTGTACGGAGTTTGCACGTTCTCCCTGTGACTACGTGGGCTTTCTCCGGGTGCTCCTGTTTCCTCCCACATTCCAAAGACGTGCAGGTTTGTAGGTTAATTGGCTTCTCTAAATTGTCCCTAGTGTGTAAGATAAAACTAGTGTACGCTGGGATGATCGCTGGTCGCCGTGGACTCGGTGGGTCGAAGGGTCTGTTTCCTTGCTGTATCTCTAAACTCCAAACTAAACTCTAAATAAAGTGAAATAATTTAAACATTTTGCTGCAAAAAGCAAAAGAGGAACTCAATGGGTCAAGCAGCATTTGTGGAGGAATGGACAAACCATATGTCAAGTCGTGTCCCATCATCAAACTCTGACCTGTCAGTCTGAAGAAGGGTCAGGAACCCAGCATCTATATTTCCTGGTGTCTCCATTAAACATTCACCTTTTGCCCACAGTATCAGTGACCTCCACTTGCCCACCTCACAAACATAAGAAATCTCCGTTCACTCCACTGCCTTTACTAGCAGCGGGTTGAGGAGTGGATGTTTTTGCAAGGAGACCTTCTTCACTGGTTCCTCGGTAGACTCATGGTTGTGTGTTGCAGGAGGGCAAAGATTTGGATATGCAGGAGTCCCGAGACATGCTGGCTAAGAGCACGATTCAGCCCATCCACCCACCCACCCTCCACACACCAGCACAGTCTATCATTCATTGAGGAAAAGGAAGATTGGAGAACAAGATCTTCGGATTGACATGAAATTGATGATGTACCAGACGGCAGTGATGCCTGCCCTTCCATATGCTCCTGTGACCTGGACTACCTACACAAACTGCTTCAGGTTGGTACCACATAATCGACACATAATCCCCCGAATCCCCCGTTATCGACACATATTCCCCCAAATTCAATCTCAGTGTCCTTTCCCAGAAAATGTCCCAGCATTAGGGGGCGGTGTGGAGGGGCCACAGTCGAGTTACTGTCTCACAGCACCAGAGATCCGGGTTCATTCCTCACTAAAGGTGCTGTCTGTACGGAGTTTGTATGTTCTCCCTTTGACAGCGTGGGTTTCCCCTGGGTGCTCCGGTTTCCTCCCACACTCCATAGATATGCGGGTTAGTAGGTTAAATGGTTTTGGTAAGTTGGAAAATTGTCCCAAATGTGTGTAGTTTAGTGTATGGGGTGATTGGTGCGGACTTGGGGGGGGGGTGACAAAGGGCCTGTTTCTGCACTGCATCTCTAAAGTCTAAAGTAAAAGTTATTGCTTCAAAAACATGGTAAAGAATCCTCGTTGCAACAAGAACTTTTACGCTTGAGATATATCCCTTGGAGCCCACAGCAACCATTATTTGTTCTACACTCTTGAGAACTCTTCAAATGTCAAAAACAGGGAAGTCTGTTCCAAAGCATTCTATTCTTAGAACCAAAGCCTTTGTGCGCATTGCAGAATTATAATTATCATAATTGTAATCAATTCACCAAATCATTTCAAGCTGCATCATTAACCTTATGACAACTACTTTCATTAAATGTTCTTTGTTTTCTCAACGTTTCTTTCCAAACTGAAGCAGCAGTCTAGAAATGGAATTCGTACAGTTCCTAAAGGTCACCTATTGTTATGGTAATGTTCTTCCAGGGGTGACCGAGGAGGTTGATGATGTACGCAGCCTGCATTTTCGTTGAAAGTAACAAATGCTTGTAAAGGTGAGGCTGGGATAGGAGCAGGGGCTGGGCTGGCTATAGCGTGGGATGACGACCTAGGGTTAGCTACTGCGGAACAATAGGTTTGCCTTGTGTTCTGCGACACTTGCTTCTGAACTTGCGACTGAGATTGTGAATAACACCGAATGCATTTTAAAATTAAATGATCAACAAATAACACCCGCTGATAATGAAATACAAACATGTGAAGTTCAACAAAAAATGCTGGAGTAACCCAGCGGGACAGGCAGCATCTCTGGAGAGAAGAGATGGGTGACATTTCGGGTCGAGACGCTTCTTCAGACGTCTCAACCCGAAACGTCACCCATCCCTTCTCTCCAGAGATGCTGCCTGTCCCTCTGAGTTACTCCAGCTTTTTGTGTCTGTCTTTGGTTTAAACCAGCATCTACAGTTTCTTCCTACACATGTCATGTTCAAGTTCCCATTGAAGATGATACGAGTGTTTAATGCACAGTCCCCATGCTTGATATGTTGTGGGGCAGCACAATAACTTGGCTGTAGCACAGTTTAAGGGAGTAGTCATTCTATTCACCAGCTAAAACCTAGACCACCCTGGGCATGCTCTCATCTCGCTACTATCTTTGCGACGAGCCTGAAAACCCTGACCTCCAGGAACAGAACAACTATTTTCCAGCAACCATCAGGCTTTTGAACACTGCACAACACTAACCCCAACAGCTATTCCCGCGGCTGTTAAAACCGCGCCGGGCGATGTCAGGCCCTGTCCGGGCCGTTTTCAGCCCCGCAACTTGGGCGGGAGAAGCTGCCGCTGCGGGAGCTCTGAAAAGCGGTCTCCCACCAGGGACCCACGAGCTCCCGATGTCACCGTCCACAGGCCTGCAGCTGGAGCCCCCGAAGCCCCGAAGCCTGGTCGCAGCCGCGCGCCACCACAGATCCCCATGCTCCAAGCCTGGCCAGCCCCACGATGGCAAGTCCGCAGGCTCCGCGACTGGAGCCCCCAGTTCGTTCCGGCTGGAGGCCGCTCCACGGTGCTTGGCCCCAACAACAACGGAGACCCGACAGGGAAAAGGTCGGGTCCCCCATACAGGGAAGAGACCCAAAAGTTTTCCCACCCCCCGCCCCCCACATATACACAGTTAAAAACAATATTTAAAAAAACACAGCAATCGGGACAAAAATGAAAAATAACTGCTTTTTAACACTGTATGAACATTTAATTGTGAGTTATTGTGCTTAAATTGCAACATATAAGAATGTCATTGTTCTGTTGCTGGTACATATGACAATTAAACACTCCTGACTTTTGATTCGGGCCATAGGTCCTTTAAGCCCACTCTCCCATTCATTAAGATCATACCCGATCTTCGACCACCAGTACTGTCCCCTTACCTCTCTGTATTCTTAATATCTAGAAATCCATCCTTGGAATGAAACCAGTGACTGAGTATCCCTTGCTTTATGGGGCAGAGAACTTCAACAATTCGCCACACTCCATGTAAAGACATTTCTCATTATTTTGTCCTAAATGCCTTCACTCTTCAGAGATTATGACCGGCTTCGAGACTCCGCATCCAGGGGACATGTCCTGACATTTGGTGCTATTTTGTGTGGAATTTGCACGTTCTCCTAGTGACAGCACGGGTTTCCTCCAGGTGCACTGGTTTCCTCCCACATCCCAAAGACCTACCATCTATCTCATTGGAGACCATCAGACTATTACTGGACTTTATCTTGCACTGAATGTTATACCCTTTATCCTGTATCTACACACTGTGGATGCTTGATTGTAATCATGTACAGCCTTTCCACTGGCTGAATAACACGCAACAAAAAAGTTGTTCGCTGTACCTCGATGCACATGACAATAAACTAATCGAAACTATTTGGCCTCTGTAAATTGTCCTCATGTGGATGAGAAAGTTAGGTGCAATAAAAGTTATGTGAATGAATGATCGATGGTTAGCGTGGGCTGAAGGGCCTGTTTCCATGCTGTTTTTCTAAACTCGAGTACACAACATATAAATGCATCACAATATATAAGACTTCTTGACTCCTGCACTCAAATTTGCATTCAATAATGGTAAACATATTTGTTTATAATTCCTTAGCCATTTCTTTATTCCCATCATATCTAAAAAACACATGGTGAGTTACTCCATTACATTGTGTTTTTTTGTAAATCAACATTTGCAGTTCTTAGTGTCTATGATTTGTCCTGTTGCAGTCCGTTAGGGTCCCTTTTGTTAAACACTAACAAAAATCCGAAGGGATGTGTGTAGGTAGAGTACACATCCGCACGGTGGCGCAGCAGAAGATTTGCTGCCTTACAGCGCCAGAGACGCGGGTTCAATCCTGACTATGGGCACAATCTGTACGGAGTTTGTAAGTTGTCCCCGTGACTGCGTGGGTATTCTGGTTTCCTCACACACACCAAAGACGTACATGTTTGGAGGTCAATTGGCTTCGATAAAAATTGTAAATTGTCCCCAGTGTGTAGGATAGCGTTACTGTGCGGGGATCGATGGTCAGCGTGGACCCGATGGGCCGACAGGCGTGTTCCCTCGCTGAATCTCTAAACTAAAAGAAGCAAGGAGCAATTGCTTCTCTTCCTCCACCACTAACACCACCACCACCAATGTTCCACAAGCCATAGAACACAAGAACAATGCACGCTGCTTTCTGTGAGGAAACCGAGGGCTGCTTGACAGTCAGCACTGTGGTGTTGCTAATGTGTAAACCTTGACCCCCTGCCTAAACTTCAAAAAAGCAAAAGGGTGAGTTTGCCTCCTGTTATTGAAGGAAACATGCTCCTTTATTCTGGTTTGCTCATTTGATGTCAGTGAGACTTGCATATGAAGTAAATGCTTGACTCTAAGCAAGCTTTCAGTCTTTGGCTGTAGCCTGGCATATGTTTAAATTAATTTTACCTTTCTGGTAGGGCACCTCCACTAGTCCAGACCATTAAAAATATTAATAATGATCTGAAAATGACAAAAGAGAACAATGATTTCTGCCAATGTGCATACAAAGCTCGCCAATATGACTCAGTGAGATTTGACGAGCTCACCGCCCACTAACAAGAACACACTGTAGAGCTGCTTCTTGCTGTAATCCACACACTGTGAGCACAATTACATAAAAACAATGTATCTGGTTTTTTTCTCCATTGAGATCTGGTGAACTGACAATGGTGAGCTATTAATGAAAGCAAATGATGAACAGCTAGAAAAATTAAGCCGTTCTCCCTCTGAGAATGTTGCAATGTTCCCAGAATTCACAGTGAGTGGAAACTGAAAGGTTTGAGGTGAGAGGGGAAAGATTACTAGGGACCTGAAGGGCAACTTTTTCCACACAGATGGTGATGGATATATGGAACGAGCTGCCAAAGGAGGGAGATGAGTCAAGCACGGTAACAATATTTCATAAGTTCATGTTATTGGAGCGGATTTAGTCCAAGTGTACTCTGCATTCGATCATGGCTGATCTATCTTTCCCTCTCAAGCCCACTTCTCCCCAAAACCCCTGACGCCCTTACATTTAAAAGACAGTTGGAGCATCTTGGTCAGCATAGTCGAGTTGGGCCGAAGGGCCTGTTTCCCTGCTGTATGACTATGACTCTGTTTTAGGTGTGGGTGGTGTGAGGAAAATGTTTTTTCAGTCTTTCTTTGGGAATTATTTTCCTTGGTCAGAGAGCAGACTTGTTGCTGTCCATGTGGTACATTACTTTTCAAACAAAAATGAAATATGTGCGATTATTTTTAGAGCATGTGGACCAGTTTTACAGCTGAAACAAACAACACAAAGTCACTCAGAGGGGAGTCTGTATCTGGAATGAGCTGCCAGCGGAAGCTTCAGAAGCGGATAGAATTATGACATAAATGATATATTTAGACAATTACATGGATAGGAAATGATTTGAGGGACATTGGCCAAATGCAGGCAAATGGGACTAGCATAACCAATTAACCTACAAAACCACATGTCTTTGGGATTGGGGAGGAAACCAGAGCACCCGGAGGAAATCAATGCGGTCACAGGGAGAAGGTGCAAACTCCACATAGGCAGCACCCAAGGTCAGAATCAAACCTGGGCCTCTGGTGCTGTGAGGCAGCAGCGCTACCAGCTGCTTGCATTTTCTCTAAACCTTCAAGTTGCTATTTAAATGCAGGGTTTTGTTGTCCATGGAACTTGTCCTCCTCTGAGTCATGGCATCAAGCATATTTCCCTGGCTCTATCATGGGAGTGAACAAATAAATGAAACATTATCAACTTTTGCAAGCAGTTGGCTCTACTAAAATTCAGTCCCATGCAATGTCAATTTACTGGGGCAATTTAATGGAGCCCACTCTTTAGTACGTTCGTGTATTTGAAGTGCTTTCAATCACATTTCTCAACAGGAGATATTTCCCATGATTTTCTTTCAAACAAATTACTAATTATTTTTAATAGAGCCTTTTATCCTGAGGATTAAAGGTTAATTAGCAGATGCCTGATTATTTCAGTTTTAAATAACAAATTATAATCCATATTATTCTGCAGGAGAAAAAAAATCATCATAGTGGTCCATAAATTACCACAATGAATAAAGGATGTTAAAACTACTTTGAAATCTTACTCCTGTGATCTTTGGTCAAATTACCCTCATCCAAAAGTGCGTGCTAAAGCTGGGTTTTTCACACAATCACTAAATGCTAAAAGAAAACGTCTATGTTATGTTCCCAGATGATTTGTTGTAAGGGTCCCATCATGTTGCAAGCAAACGAGACAATTTAAAATTATTGAATTGCAACTGCAGCGAAGGAGATAATTTGGCCAGCCACCCTGGATGCCGGCATTTAATCCCATCAGTCCCATTCTCCAAACAGTCTGCCACATCAAATTGTTTCCTTTCAGCTGCCTGTACAAATCTCTCTTGATGGATTCTCTTTCTGCTACCCTTATATCTGATGAATATTTACTCTCTGCGTTAAAAAACAAGATGTTCCTCATTTTCCCCTCGTTACCTTTTGTCTCCAATTTTGAAACTCTATTCCCAGATTTCTTAAAATTTCCCACTAATCGGAAAGGTTTCCACCTCGTTACTGCCCAAACCGATCGTGATCTTGCCCGCTTCCATCACATCTCCTCTCAACCTTCTCGGTTCAAGGGGAATGTCACCACTCCAACTCTGCAGCAGCTGAAAGCTTTCCGGCAAATCTGATTAAAGAGAAAGGAAGATCAAAAGTCCTTCAAAGTTCCTTTTGTTAGTTGCACACAGCTGACAACTTGCCACAAAATACTTGCTGCGGAACTTTCTTGCTAACCTTGTGAAGATCAGTGGGAGCTGAGTCCTGTCATGATGTTCCATCTGTTTTGTCTTCTGATGATCTTAGCCAGTCATGTGTGGCTAATCAGGGCCGTTCTCCATGTGAGATGTCGGCCAGTGGATTCGCTTCAAAGAGGAAAGTCAATCTTGCACGCATTGGGGCTTGCAACATGCAAAGGTGTAAGATTCTTCAAGGAAAATGAAGCTTCCCTTTGTGATTCATGCCAATCATCGCCATCCTGGGATGTCCCATGGTCAATGTCCTCCGAGCTAACGTCACGGACTCCTTTTGCAGGTCATCAAATTCAGATGGTCGCACAACCATGGTCCTTGCCCGATTACCACGACAAGGACCATCACCTGCAAAGAGAGCAGATAAATATCTCCATCGGAGATGAAAAGAAAAACCATAAATGCTGGGAAGCTGAAATGCAAACAGAAACTACGAGGACAGCACAGCAGGTCAGGCACATCTTGAAAAGAGAAGGTAGACAAAAATGTTGGAAAAACTCAGCGGGTGAGGCAGCATCTATGGAGCGAAGGAAATAGGCAACTTTCTGGACCAAAACTCTTCTTAAGACTGAAGAAGGGTTTCGGCCCGAAACATTTGCCTATTTCCTTCGCTCCATAGATGCTGTCTCACCCGCTGAGTTTCTCCAGCATTTTTGTCTACCTTCGATTTGCCAGCATCTGCAGTTCCTTCTTAAATATACTTTAATAGAGAAAGTAGGTTACTCAGATTAATGTTTCAGCTTGGAGACAAACCAGATGTGGGAGCAGTATTGAACAAATATATATGAGGACAGAGAGGTAGATATTTTACAGAGGCCAATTAACCTACAAAACCGCGTGTCTTTGGGATGTGGGAGAAACCCGGAGCGCCCGGAGGAAACCCATGTGGTCACAGGGAGAACATACGTCCTCCACATAGACATCATCCATTGTGTTGCTCCAGCTCTTTGTGTCCTTAATAAGCATCTGCAGTTCTTTGTTCTGTGATGATAATGGCAACCAGTGGTCAGAGTACTTCACTCTGGGGTCACCTATAATAAGTAGGCAACAGAAAGGGGTTTACCTGCATGCACTGCAATCAGGAGCAGGTTAGTTGCTAATTGCAGCCCTTGTACCTGGTTTGAGGGATTTTGAAGTTAATCTCTGCATATATTATTCCCGTGAGTCAATGTGAATGGCAGATGAGAATCTGCGCTGCACCAGCTAATGCCACCAGATGTAGTATCCTTCCCATTTAGTTTAGTTTAGAGTTACAGCATGAAAACAGGCCCTTCCCCCACCAAGGCCACACCAACCATCGATAACCCATTCACACTAGTTCTATGTTATCTCACTTTTACATCCTACTATACACGAGGAACAATTTACAAAGACCAGTTAACCAACAAACCCACATGTCTTTGGGATGTGGGATGAATCCAGAATACCCTGAGCAAACCCACATAGTCACAGGGAGATGGAGCAAATGTCACACACTCAGCATTCAAAGTTAGGATTGAACCCGGGTCTCTGGCTCTGTGAGACAACAGCTCTACCAACTGTGCCATTTAATTAATTTCAATTCATTGGCCTTCAGAACCACTCCACTCCAGAACAAAATTTCAGGTTCATAGGTTGGATCAACACGTCAGTGATGATCGAACTGGTCTACCAAGACCTGATTCACTTCCACTTCCAATTCGCCTGACAACGAGCCAATTCTCCACCACCTTGCTTTCTCCATGGGAAATCCAGGGCCCTCTTTAACCATCAGCCTCATTAAGTTGTCCTGAAACTTTGTTAACAGTTCCTTCGGAGTGGTTAAGCTCCCCGTTTCTATTTCTTCCCATCGCAGTAGAAATCTGCAGCCAGGAGACAAGCGAACAAAAAAAATATGAGCGCAAATGGAAAAAGTAAGTGTGGTTGAAGATCAATGATGCTCAGGTGAATGAATTACATCTTGAAGAGGTTTAAGTCCTCAGAATAAACTGCAATACCTTGGCTTTCTCAGGAGGTTAATCCACTGTTGCCAGCTTCATTGCTAAGACAGCTGTGGAGACAGTGTGTGGAATTGGAAATGATGTGTCATTTTCTGCAGCAGAAGCTCTTCAATTATGCTGCAGCACAACCGGCCCACTCCAGTTACTGGCGGTTTAGTAAAGCAACTCAAGAATCTAACATTAATCAGAAACAAAAAATAATTGTTGAGGCTTGGAAAACTCCTGACATAAATGGTATATATGTAATAACATATTTCAGAATGTTTCCACTAGGTGATGGATTGTGCATTGTGGGTTACAGGGTAGTAATCGATTTAAGTGGTGTAAACCATGGCAGCAAGCATTTGCATAGTGCATCAATCCTGCAGACTCTGAGAATCCAAACTTTCACAGCTTGCATTTTCGGCTGGCGTAGCTGGGTGAAAATGAATTAAGCATGGATGTGAAAATGGGGGCACAGAATTGCAGATTTACAAAGAAAGATACAATGTGCTGGAGGAACTTGGCAGGTCAGGCAGCAGGTATTAGGAGATGAGAGGGAGGGGTGAGACCAGGTCTGATGGATGATAGGTGGAAGCAGGTGCGGGACGATGGGAGAATGGTGACAGGTGGAGGAGGGGGAGGGAGGACTATAGAGACAGGCTAAGACAAAAAAGTGTTGGGGTAACTCAGCGTGTCAGGCAGCATCTCCGGACAATGTAGATAGGTGACGTTTCGGGTCGGGACCCTTCCTCAGACTGATTGTGGTGGTTCTCGCTCCCCCTCCCCCCGGACAGGACAAGGGTAGAGTTACACCCACCTGCCTCTGCAACCAGCACATCATTCTTTGAGCTCCCCTTCCCATTTCCATACTGACCTTTCTGTCCTACTGGCCTGGATCCATTGCCAGAGTGAGGCCACACAAACTGGAGGAACAGCACCTCATATTCTGCTTGGGTAGCTCAAAACCCAACGCTATGAGCATTCAATTCTTCAATTTTAGGTAACTAACTTACAAACTCCTTCCCCTTACCTGGATTGGCATCCATTTCTCCCCTCTCCTCTTTCCCCCGGTCCCTTCCATCTACATTCCTTCCTCTGACGTCACAATTCGCACTTCTTATATCCTTATCTCGCACTTTTTGTCTTTTCATTTTTTTTCATTGTTTTTTGTCTTTTTGTCTATGGCCTTTTCCCAAACATCTGCTAATAACCCCCCTCATCTCTATCCACCGACCACTTGCCAGGCCTTTGCCTCGCCCCAACCACTCTTCCACTTTCTCCTCCTCCCCATTATAATTAGACTGAAGAAGGGCCCCAACCCAAAACATCCCCTCTCCATGGTTCTCCAGAGATGCTGCCTGACCCGCAGAGTTACTCCAATACTTTGTGTCTTTTGACATGAAAAACCATGTGATTGGTACTCTCATATTTCAATGGGGTGTACTTAAGCAAACACGCCTCCTCCCCATCAACTCCATCTATACTTCACGCTGCCTCGGAAAAACAGCCAACATAATCAAGGACATATTTCACCCCTTGGTTCCCTCGGCCCCACTATACTGTGGGACAGAAGATACAAAAGCTTGAAAGCACGTACCACCAGATGCAGGGACAACTTTTCCCCACTGTTATCAGACTACTGAATGGTCCTCCCATAAAGCTTGGGTGCAGTCCCGATCTCCCAACATACCTCATTGTGTGGCCCATGCACTTAAAAAAAAATCTGCACTTTCTCTGTAACTAACATATAACGCTGGAACACCATATTCTGCACTCTGGTATTTTTCCCTTTGCACTACCTGTTAAACTTGATTGTATTCACTTATAGTTTAATTTGACTGGATAGCACATAAACAACGTTTTTCGATATTTTGGTACATATGATAATGATAAACCAATACAAAAAGACTGACAATTCCCTAGGTCTCCTTTGAAATAAGGAAATCTCCCTTATTAATACATGAGCCATTATTGCCAAACAGTGTGGGCACCATCTTTTGCCTCCGTCAGCTGGGTATCCAATGCATCACAATCCATTGTAATACTGGCTGTATCGCCCTTTTAAGAAAGATGGTGTGTGCCTAATTGCTCTTTGTATTTAGCTGCCCATGCTTTGCTGCAGAGCTGATTTGCCATTGTGGGAGTAAGGTGTAGAAATTGTGCTGGCTACTCTGTAAATCTTTGTGTTTAACAAAGCACTTGTTTAAATTATCTGCTATCCTTCAGCATCTTAAGGGCCTGTCCCACTTGGACGTCATTTACGCGACAGGCCGGTAGTGACTGTCGCTCGTGTCATCATGAGTCTTCATGCGTCTTCATGAGTCAGCGCAGTGACGTCTGGAGCGCGTGACGTCATTTGAAAACCCAGTTTATGATATTTACCCAGTTTATGATATTTTTGGTGACTTTCTATAATGTTCCAGTTTCTTGAGTGGTGCTCGCAATTGGAGAACAGCAGATGTAATGCCCCTATTCAAAAAAGAAGGTGAAAGAAAAGCAGCAAGCTGCAGACCAAATTAATCTGTAGGAAGGAACTGCAGATGCTTGTTTAAATTGAAGATAGACACAAAATGCAGGAGTGACTCGGCAGGGAAGGCAGCATCTCTGGAGAGAAGGAATGGATGATGTTTCGTGTCGAGACTCTTTTTCAGTCTGAAGAAGGGTCTCGACCCAAAACGTCGTCCATTGCTTCTCTCCAGAGATGCTGCCGGTTCTGCTGAGTTACTCCAGCATTTTGTATCACTTATCTGGTTTGCTCTTCCATTTCTACCAACTGCACCCCTTCTCATGTCATCCAGCTGTGAGAGATACAACATTTGTCTTTTTAACCTCTTCCTCACCCACAATCCTGGTACCCAAGCAGTCATTGCAAGTGAAGCATCAATTCACTTTTGCACTTTCCGGTTTAGTGTATTTTGGTGTTCACCACGTAGTTTTCTCTACGAAACTGTGCAAATTTTAAAATCACGAGCGCTTATATCCATGACACGTAAAAGGCGGGCCGACTGCGTATGGGCGGCGCGCGGCGGGGCATTGGTTACGCACGGTGACGTAATCATGCATCACCACGCTCTACACGTATGAGGTCAGGACGTCAGCGTGCGACCGCAGTACGTCCACGTGCGTAAGCGATACGCCACACCGGTGGCGCGCGAAGATTTCGTACAGGACGAAATCCTGGAGCGCCGCGCGATACTGCTCGCAACTCCACACTCCTCCACGCCTCTCCATGCGCCCGTCCAGCTCTACCCACACGCTACCCGTGCGCCACACCTCGACGACCACATTTTTGGAGGTCGCGTAAATGGCGCGCAAATGACGGCCAAGTAGGACAGGCCCATTACTGAGGAAACTGAGGCAGTTTCTCAACAGCCACAATTTAAATAACAAACATTGTGCAAAGTTTATGCTTCATTATTATTTTTAGCCTCTTAATGTCAGCCCTCAAAGTAAGTCTGAATATGGCAAAGAAGGAGGTACCAAAGTTTCTAGTTCAAAATACATCAAGTGATATGGAGAGAGTGGGAATATAGCATTGTGATAATGGGGCAGCCTGATAGTATTGAACACAGTTCCAAACTGCTAAATGGCTTACTTCCACTGTTCTCTCCGTTTCAGAACTTTGTGTACATGAAGTTCAAGATCCAGCTGGAATTCGATATTAGTCTCTCAGTGTTGCATTCCAGATCTGTAGCCCCTCTCTTATTTTCCATATTGTTTTTGCATTACATTAGATGCAAAGTGAACATTAACGTCATGGACAGTGCAGACATGGAGATCCAAAGGGTCTGTTCCTGTGTTGGACTGTACTATGTCTTATGCAGATCCATTCCTCATTCTATTATTTGTTGGTTTTGCCTAATTCCTGGGAACAGGAGTGAGGAGGAAGGGTTCACATGCTTGTCTAGGCTTAGACCCTCTGTACATGCACCGATAGTACATGGTTACATTAAACCATGGGAAGGCCAGCAAGTGTGGAGTCTCCTTGACCTGTTCCATTCTTAGAACATAGAACTATACAACACAGGGACAGGCTTTTTCAGCCCATAACGGCCATGCTGAACATGATAGAAACATAAAAAAATAGAAAAATAGGTGCATGAATAGACCATTTGGCCCTCCGAGCATTCGGCCCTTCAATATGATCATGGCTGATCATCAAAAATCAGTACCCCGTTCCTGCTTTTTCCCCATATTCCTTGATTCCTTTGCCCTTAGAGCTAAATCTAACTCTCTCTTGAAAACATCCAGTGAATTGGCCTCCGCTGCCTTCTGCAGAAAATTCCACAGATTCACAACTCACTGGGTTAAGATGTTTTTCATCTCAGTCCTAAATGGCCTACCCCTTATTCTTAAACTATGACCACTGTTTCTGGACTCCCCCAACGTCAGGAGCATTTTTCCAAGAAAAGATGCCAAGATAATCTAATTTCTGCCCGCATATGTGATCCATTCCTCCATATCTATATGCCTATCTAAAAGCCTCCAATGCCACTATCATATCTGCCTCTTCCACCACTCTTGGCAGCACATTCCAAACAAATGCCAGTTTCTGTGTTTAAAAAAAACTGCCCAGCACGTCTCTTTTGAAGATTGCCCCGCAAGTTATGCCCTCTAGTCTTTAACATTTCCACCAAGGGAAAAATGTTCCGACTGTCTACCCTATATATGGCTCTCATGATTTTATATATCTTTATATTTTATTTTATATGTAAACCGCTTCAGTCAAAAGACAAAGATTATTCGGAAATGTCTGATTTAAATATCGCATTGACTTGGCTCTCCTCAATTCAGACTAGACAACCAGTAATCCAGAGATTGGACTAATGATTAGAGAACAAACCTGATCATAGCATGTCCACTAGTTATATAAACTGCTTTTAAACCCAGTGCCGTTGCACTAACAAAACCAGCATCGACTGCTCATTCCCCATCCACAGTACCCCTACCTGATTAAAGCACAAAGTATTGAAGGAACTCGGCAGGTTAGGCGACATCTGTGGAGGGAATAGACAGATGACGTTACGCGTCTGGACCTTATCTCCGGAGATGCTACCTGTCAACCCATTCCTTCTCTCCAAACATGTAGTTGTCACCCATTCGTTCTTTCCTTCTCTCCAGATATACTCCCTGTCCCGCTGAATTACTCCAGCTTTTTGTGTCTATCTTCCCTTTGTCAGATTGATTGGTGTTGGGGGCCAAAAGGTGAAAAAGAGAGGTGGGACCTGGACAAGGCTTGACTAGTGATAGGCGGTTACAGGCGAGGGTGGGGGTGGGGGGTTCGATTGGCAGATGGATGGAGTAAGAGACAAAGGGTGTCAGATAAGGAGAGAAGAGGAGAAGAGAATGTAAAGCTGGTGAGTTGTTGCAAAAACCCATTATAAGTGTCCTTTCGGGGTAATATATAGTTTGGTTCATGCGAGGTGTTAGGTCCATAGTACTCAGGCTGCCTCTAGACTGCAGTTGGAGATGGCTCAGATGGGGCACTGGGGAACGGGCAGTTGATGCTGGTTTTGTCAGTGCAACGGCAAGCCTGTGAAGGAAAAAGTAAACAGTTTTGATCCCCAGCTTGGACTCTTGTTCCCATGAAATAATTTCTGTTGTTGCAGTCATATGGTCTGTTCCAATGTTGCCTCTGTGGTCTCAGGGCCTTGGCGAGATGCTAATGACTGCTCTGCCTTTTGAGCCCCCTGCGTGGGTTGCTGGAACGGAATTGTTAAACTGATCTGCTGACATTAATTCCATCGCTCTCTCCGGAGCTGCTGGCCGGGCTGCTGAATGCCTTCCATCATTTCCTGTGTTTAAACAGGTTTCCAATGCTCGTTGAAATTAGAAAAAAATGTTCTCAGTCAATATCGTGGCATGGAAAATTAAGGTTGCAATGTTTTCTTAAACAAATTATTCCATGACTGTGTGGAAACTGATCAAGTCCTGGCAATAGTTCCACGTTAGCAGGCCAACATAGCTCCTACATCAATCAGAGCTTTTCACAATATCACAATGCATTCCATATCATGCTGGTAAAAGGTATCTCAGTCTGCACAGAACGAGATTCAAAGTCAGGAAACCAAGGAATTTAATGCTGGAATTTGACGGAGTATAGAGCGTTCCCTGCAATTCTTCCAAGGTTGACAGGTACGTTGCTGCAATTAGGAAGGCACAGTATTCCACTTCCCAGGCAAGAATGAGTGTACATCACTAAAATTTGCTTGTTGGAGAGTCTGATGTGTTGCCTTTTAACTGTGTTTAGTAAGTTTTATCATCCATTCCATTATTGTGGATTAATTTGATAGTAAAAGGCTCCACATATCTCAAGTGACTGGAGTCAGTTTCCAAGGCAGTAAAGAATTATTCTTTCACCTTTCCCGTCAACTGCTCAGATAAAGGAAGCCATTAAGAAGTAAAGAGTAGCATAGCGGGGTGGTTTTAATTTAGGGTAGACAACTTAATCAGATGAATCTCTCCCCAAATCAGTCAAGCTGCCCGTCTGCAGTGTCAAAGGCACTTACATCTTGTTATTTGCTCAACATTTGAAAATAAAAAGGAACGGTGTCCCTGCCAAGTGGGTTTACCCAAGGCAGTAAGTGCAACTTGCTGACCACACTTTAATCTGAGGTTACCATGCAAGAGTCAAAGGTGTTTAATTGTCATATGTACTGGCAACGCAAATTGTTACTTCTGCAGTTTTGGGGGCCAATAACACATTAATAATAAAATAGGAAGGTGGAAGGGTGTTTGTGGTGGAAGGATAATAGCCTGGCTGGATGTCTGTGACCAGTGGAGATCTGCATGGATCTGTGCTGGGATCTCTATCGTTTGTGATATATATATATCAATGACCTAGACATAAATGTAGATCATAAGGTCAGGATAGAATATCCTGATAGGATAGAATTAGGCCATTCAGCCCATCAAGTCTACTCCACCCTTCATGGCTGATCTATCCCTCCCATCTAACTCCATTCTCTTGCCTTCTCCCCATAACCTCTGACATCTGTACTAATCAAGAATTTATCTATCTCTGCCTTAAAAATATCCACCGACAGGCTCCACAGCCTTCTGTGGCAAGGATTCACCACCCTCTGACTAAATAAAATTTTCCTCATATCCTTCCAAAAAGAACCTGTTAATTCTGAGGCTGTGACCTCTAGTCCTAGACTCTCCCAAAAGTGAAAACATCCTCTCCACATCCACTCTTGCCTTTCACTATTCTGTATGCTTCAATGGGATCCCCCCCTCATTCTTCTAAACTCCAGCGAGTACGAGCCCAGTGCCGACAAATCACAGATGGGTTGGTAAGTAAATTTGCTGACGACACCATAGTTGAAGGAATTGCAGACTGTGAAGAAGGCTGTGAGAAGATACAGTGGGATGTACATCAGCTGCAGAAACCGGCAGAAAAATGACAGATGGAGTTAAACCCAATCAAGTACGAGGTGTTGTATTTTGGGAGGTTGAATGTAAGGGAAGAGTATACAATTGATGGCAAGACCCTTTTTTAAATTTTTTTATTTTTGTTAGAAGTACAGTAGTGTGATACTTAAGTACCTAATACATACATACATATTTCCATTATTGTACAACTTTGTACTTTTGATTTAATAATAAAAGAACAGTGAGAGAAAAAAGAAATAAAGAGTGTCGGAATAGATAGACAAGCGAGTAGAAACAGATAGCCAAAGAAATACAGGACCGAGATAAGAAGCTAAAAAGATTGAAAGAAAAGGATAAAGTAAAGGAAAGAGAGATTAGGAGAGATCTACCCATTTCGTATTTTTGCCCATCCGTCACCCGGATGGGCAAAAACCATTTAATTTCTTATGTTGCACCATCTGCTTGTAAAAAGTTGATAATAAGAGACCAAGTCTTTAAGAATAGGTCTACTTTGCCTAGTAGGAGGAATCTCATTTCTTCAAGGTGTAGCATTTCAGACATGTTTGGGATCCACATTTTGAATGTTGGTGTGGTAGCGCTTTTCCAAAATTTGAGTATCAGTTTTTTTGCTGTTATTAGACCGTAATTAAGAAAAGCTTCTTGGAATATGGTTAGTTTACTTCCCTCTTCCATTGATCCAAAGATAATTGGTTCTGTATTGGGGTTCAATTTTGTGTTAAATAGTTTTGTAAAAATTCCCAAAATTTCATTCCAAAACTTATACAGTTTTATACAAGAGACAAAGGAATGTGCTATAGTGGCATTTTGAGTTAAACATTTGTCGCAGATGGGGGAAACATTTGAAAATATTTTATTCAGTCTAGTTTTCGAATAATATAGTCTATGTAAAATTTTAAATTGAATTAGGTTATGTCTTACATTAATTGAACATTTATTTACATATAATAATTTTTTTTCCCATCTATCATTCGGAATTTTTATCAATAACTCTTGTTCCCAGTCCCTTCTAATTGCCTCTGTCGTTGGTGTTTCTATATTTAGAATTGTATTATATAAGTAAGATATTAAATTGCTTGATTCTGCCTTTCTATTCATTCCTTCCTCCAATCTATCTGGAGTTAAAGTTTAATATCCTTGTATATATTTTTCAAATAATCTTGAATTTGAAGATATTTGAAATATTGATTACTTTTCAAATTATATTTTAGTTGTAATTGTTGGAATGATAAAGGTTTTCCCATTTCATACATATCTCCCATCATTTTAATTCCTATTCTTTCCCAATGGATAAACGTTTTATCAATAATGGATGGTTTGAATGAGGGATTATTAGCTATTGGAGAAAGAAGCGATAATTTTCTTAATTTTAAAGTTAATTTTATTTGTTTCCAAATTCGTATTATACTGTGAATAATTGGATTCTTCTTATATATTATATTGTTCAGTTTCATCGGGGAAAGAAGGATCGCTCCTATATTATAAGGGGAACAATCCTCTTTCTCCATTCTTATCCAATCTACCTGTTGGGCAGAACTGTCCAACCAATAGATTATATTTTTAATATTCACTGCCCAATAGTAATACAATAAGTTAGTAAGTGTCAGTCCCCCTGATTTTTTAGATTTACACAAGTGGTTTTTTTTAATTCTGTGTGATTTATAATCCCATATGAAGTTTATAATATCAGAGTCTAGTTTTTTAAATAATTTTTTAGGTAATTATATTGGTATTGATTGAAATAGGTACAATATTTGTGGTAAGAAGATCATTTTTATCGCGTTTATTCTGCCTATTAAGGACATCGGCAGTGTTTTCCAAAATTTAATCAATTTAATTTAGTTAATAAAGGCATATAATTTGCGTTGAGTAATGATTTATATTTCCTAGTGATTTGGATGCCCGAATACTTAAATTTTTCTGTTGAAATTCTAAAGGGGAATTTCAACAAATGTGTCGGCTCTTGAGGTTTTATCGTCATAATTTCGCTTTTGTTCCAATTGATTCTATTTCCTGAAAAAGAACCAAATTCCTCTATTAAGTTTAGTATATTTGGTATGCTAATTTGCGAATTTGTAATATATAGTAATATGTCGTCTGCATATAATGAAATTTTATTATTCGAGTGTTTGGTATTATATCCATGAATATTCGGATGACTTCTTATACTTTCTGCTAAAGGCTCTATCACTAGTGCAAATAGCAGGAGCGATAATACGCACCCCTGCCTATTCCCACTTGCTAATTGGAATTTCGGGGATAATATATTCTAGCTGTCGGCTTATCAAATAATTATTTTACCCATGAGATAAAGTTATCTCCCATGTTAAATTGTTGCAATACCTTGAATAAATATTGCCAATCAACTTGATCGAAAGCTTTTTCTGCATCCAATGAAATAATT
Organism: Okamejei kenojei; assembly: GCA_035221665.1. Taxonomy (NCBI): domain Eukaryota; kingdom Metazoa; phylum Chordata; class Chondrichthyes; order Rajiformes; family Rajidae; genus Okamejei; species Okamejei kenojei. The sequence goes on along the minus strand of CM069159.1, from coordinate 28,439,736 downwards.
GCTCGTTCTTCTTCAGTATTATGTGAGTACATTATATTAGACAGCCATCTCAAATTGTTAAAAGAGTATCTCTTTGGTATAAACCCTGTTTGGTCCGGGTTTATTAGTTTGCTAACATATTTACTCAATCTTCTCGCTAGGGTCTTTGCTAAGATTTTTTTGATCTGTATTTAGGAGTGCGATAGCTCTATATGAGCCTGGGTCTTCTAGATCTTTATCCTTTTTTGGTATAAGTATAATCGTTGACTCAGTTAAGTTCTGGTAGTTTATTTTCTTTAAAAGCGTATATATATAAATCTTGCAGGCGTGGAGAAATTATCTCATAGAATCTTTTATACAATTCATTACTAAAGCCATCTGGTCCTGGTGTTTTGCCATTCTTCAATGAATTTATTGTTTCTTCTATTTCCTGTAGTGTAATCTGGGCTCCTAATCCCTCTTATTCCACCATATTTAATTTTGGAAGATTACAATTGTCTAAGAAATTTGTAATTTGAGTATTTGCAGAGGTTTTCGATGTATATAAATTTTGTTAAAATTGAGCAAATCTTTTATTAATATCTTTAGGTAGTGTTAGTAATTCCCCTTTGTCTGATTTAATTTTAATAATTGTATTTTCTGTTTCCCGTTTTTTTCAGTTGGCGTGCTAAGAGTTTATGTGGTTTATCACCAAATTCAAAATTTTCTTGTTTTATAGTTTGAAATAATCTTATTATTCTGGCCGATAAAATTTTATTTAATTTATATTTTAGTATTGTTATCTTATTATGTTTATCTATAGTTGGTTCTTTAGCATTTTCTAAATCTAATTGTCTAATTTCTTGTTCTAACTGCAATTGTTCAGTGTTATTTTTTTTATTTTGGAAAGCTTGATATGAGATTATAGTTCCTCTAATAAATGCCTTAAAAGTTTCCCATAATAAGGAGGGTGAAATATCTGGTGTATCATTTGTCTCAAAAAAGAATCTCATCTGCTCTTTTAAATATGTATGTCCTTGTGAATTGTTTAAGATTTGGGGGTTAAACCTCTAAAACGATTTTTTATCAGGCATTCCATCTAATTTTAGGTTAGCGATCCTCCATACATCTGTTATGTTGGTATTTTTCATGTATGTATTTAGGAGTTCACTAGTTTTAGATTTTATGTTAATCCTTTTTTGTTTTGCTGATTTATCCAGATATGGATCTAAAACACAATTCAAATCTCCCCCTATTATCACATTTTGATAGTTAAGTTCTAGTTTTGGATAGTAAATCCAAAATTTTACTAAAGAATTGGGGGTTGTCAAAATTAGGAGCATAAATATTTATCAAAGTAAGTGGAGTAGAATAAATTTCACCCGTGACTTTGACATACCTCCCCTCTTTATCTGCTATAGTGTTCTTTAATTTAAATGGTATACCTTTTGAATGATAATAGCCTTACCTCTAGATTTAAATGAAGAGTAGTATGTTTGCCCAATCCAATTTACCTTCAATCTTATCTGTGTTTGATATTTCAAATGCGTCTCTTGTAAGAAAACGATGTCACTGTTTAAGGCTTTAATTGGGCAAAGATCTTACCCCTTTTAATTAGTTCATTAGCACCCCTTATATTCCAACTACATAACGTGATTCCTCCAGTTTTCTTTTGTTTATCGTCTTGCATTATGAATCATGTTAATACCTTTACTTCATATGGTGCAACCAAGAACCTCATAACTCTAGGTGGAGGATGGTCATCCCCAGCTGTTAAGTTTTGTTGGCATCTCCCCTTCAGAATAGGCCTTGAAAAAGACCAGAAAGTGTAGAGTCGTGAAAAGATACTTAACAAACAAAAAGTGATATTATAATATCCAAAAATAAAGATATTATAATTAAAAACAGACCACCAACAGGTGGTAGAAAAATTCTTATTGACTTCCGTAGATGTTTTTATATGTTTCGCTCTGCTCCCTTGACCAGTTATTATTAATTGGAAGAGAGAGTAATACAAAGTTCAGAAATATATATATGTAAAATAAAACGCACCCCAATAGATTGATTAGAAATATATCTTCAAAGAGAAAAATAAAAATAAAAAAGAGTTTCCGAGTATATATTTAGATATAACAGTAATTATGTTAATTATATATCCATATCTATTGATATGCCTAGCTCTATTACAATTCAGTCTCAAACATTTGTATCAGACACCAGCAGGTTCCAAGGGGTTAACCAGATTCAGACCCTTGGGTAACTTCCAAGCGTCTGAGTCTCCTTCCCCCTCTTTGCACGCAATTTAGACTAAATCTACTATATCCATAAAATTTGTTAGTATGTTATTCATACTTATCAATCATATTTAACTTGTTATTCTTATATTTAGCAAGTAATTAACATCATGAAATAAACATCAGCCATTATTAAGCTATGCCTTAATATTACACAATTTTATTAATTATATTTTATGTTAGTATGTAATTGTGTGTTTCTTAAATCATAAATTTCTGTATACAAGTCCACTGATAATATTTTTCCATATTCTCAAGTTATTTTCCCCGCCACAATTTTTCTTCTTTGTCAATCCTTTTGTTGAAGTGAAACATAAAATCCGACCTTGAGTTAACATTCCAAAGATAAAATGTCTAGACAACGCCTCGAGGAAAGTTCTCCATCTTAACCAGAGCAGTATTTTTTGTATGTTAAAAAAAAAGAAACACAGTTCTTTCTTTGTTGTTTCTCGTGATCAGTAGTCCCCCTTTGTGATACTTTGTGCATAATTAAATGCCTATTATTTAGACTATTATTTAAATGGTGGCCGATTAGGAAAAGGGGAGATGCAGCGAGACCTGGGTGTCATGGTACACCAGTCATTGAAAGTAGGCATGCAGGTGCAGCAGGCAGTGAAAAAAGCGAATGGTATGTTAGCTTTCATAGCAAAAGGATTTGAGTACAGGAGCAGGGAGGTTCTACTTCAGTTGTACAGGGTCTTGGTGAGACCACACCTGGAGTATTGCGTACAGTTTTGGTCTCCAAATCTGAGGAAGGACATTATTGCCATAGAGGGAGTGCAGAGAAGGTTCACCAGACTGATTCCTGGGATGTCAGGACTGTCTTATGAAGAAAGACTGGATAGACTCGGTTTATACTCTCTGGAATTTAGGAGATTGAGAGGGGATCTTATAGAAACGTACAAAATTCTTAAGGGGTTGGACAGGCTAGATGCAGGAAGATTGTTCCCCGATGTTGGGGAAGTCCAGGACAAGGGGTCACAGCTTAAGGATAAGGGGAAATCCTTTAAGACCGAGATGAGAAAGACTTTTTTCACACAGAGAGTGGTGAGTCTCTGGAACTCTCTGCCACAGAGGGTAGTTGAGGCCAGTTCATTGGCTATATTTAAGAGTGAGTTGGATGTGGCCCTTGTGGCTAAGGGGATCAGAGGGTATGGAGAGAAGGCAGGTACGGGATACTGAGTTGGATGATCAGCCATGATCATATTGAATGGCGGTGCAGGCTCGAAGGGCTGAATGGCCTACTCCTGCACCTAATTTCTATGTTTCTATGTTTCTATGTTTCTGGATCCGTGAATGCACGTTCAACATGGTTATAAGTATTTCTCAATTTCACGGGATATACTATCCCATATCTTACTCCCGAGACCTCTTTCAGTAGCCTTCTTGTGTTTGTAAACTTGTCCCTCTTTTCCATGACTTCCGCTGGAAAATCACGGAAGAATCTTAGTTTCTTCTTCAAACATTAAATTCACACCATATGGAATTTTTTTCATAATTCCTTCCAGGGTTGAAATGTCATAGAATTTCAGAATAATCTGTCTTGGGGGGGCAGTTGGGCTTGCTTGAACCTTACGTCGGACCCGGTGAGTCATACCTATTCTCGGGGCTTCAGGCAGCTTAAGCACTTGTTTGAGTAAGTTGGCAGCAAACTCCTGAAAGTTTTGCCCACTCTCCTTTCCTTCTTTTACTCCAACTATCCTCAGGTTTTGTCTTCTTGATCTTGCTTCCAAGTCCGTACATTTATGCTTCATTTTAGCAAGCTCACTCCCAGTGCTTTCTTGTTCCTTTTTTAGTCTCTTTATCTCCTTAGCCATCTCAGTTATCGTATTATCCATTCCTTCCATAGCCGCCTCAGTAGACTTTATCATTCTGTCCAGCTTTTTATTACAGTCCTTAATCAACCTGCTTAATTTTTTTGTTTAAATCCTCCTCAACCTCAATCACACGTTTGGTTAAGTCATTAATTTTCCCCATCAGCGTATCATTACCTTGTTTAATTTTTTCAGAGAGGCTTTTGTCCAGCGCGACATTCCCATCTTGTATCACTTTAGAAATAACTTCAGTGACTGAAGTTAATACTGACTTTTCCAATTGTTCCATATGCACTCTTTGTTCCTCCATTGAGGTCATTTCTGTAGAAAGATTTCGAAAGTCAGCTTCTTCTTCTGAGCTTCCAGCTGAAGCTTGAGGGGATTGAGGAATCTTTCCTAGTTTTTTCAAGTAATCTCTTGTGGCAGGTCTTGAAGCAGGTTTTACAGGCTTCTGGCGAGGATTCCCTTTTTTCATTTAAAACTGCTGTTATTCTCTGTTATCAGCAGAGTTTCTGATAACACACAATTAAATAGCAGCTCCGGTAGTATATTTTAGAACTCCCCCGATCTTCCAGCTCGTATTTTAGCACAGTAAAACATTCTTTCGGGAGCAGAGCAAAACAGGAGCGTTTCTCACCCCACCATTGACGCCGCCGGAAGTCGATGGCAAGACCTTTAACAGCATTGATGTGCAGAAGGGTCTTGGAGTACAAATTCATAGCTCAATGAAGGTGGCAGCACATGTAGATAGGGTAGTAAAGAAGGCATGTGGTATGCCAGCCTTCATTGCTAGGGGAAGTGTATTAAAGTCAAGAAGTCATGATACAACTCTATAGAACTTTGGTTGGGTCACATTTGGAGTGTTGCGTGCAGTTCTGGTCACCCCATTACAGGGGAGTTGTGGTGGCTTTCGAGAGTGTGCAGAGAAGGTTTATCAGAATGCTGCCTGGATTTAAAGAGTTGGCATTCTGGGATAGTCCATTTGCCAGCATTTGGCCCTTATCCCTCTATACTTATCCCAATCATATATCGGTCCAACACCTTTTAAACTTCATAATTGTACCCATTTTTATAGCTTCCTCTGGCAGCCCATTCCAGATACAGACTACCCTCTGAGGGAAAAAAGTTGCCTCTGAGGTCCCTCTTAAACGTCTCACATGTAATGTGTAGGAAGGAACTGCAGATGCTGGTTCAAACCGAAGATAGACACAAAAAGCTGGAGTAACTCAGCGGGAAAATGAGAAGCTAGCACGACTTGGATGGGGGAAGGATAGAGAGGGAGGCAATGCCGGGGCTACCTGAAGTGAGAGAATCAGTATTCATACCACTAGGCTCTAAGCTGCTCAAGCGAAATATGAGATGCTGTTCTTCCAATAATTCTCCACTTTAACTTGCCTTTCCATTCCTACACAGACCTTTCTGTCCTCAGACTCCTCCATTGTCAGAGTGAGGCTAAACGCAAATTGGAGGAACAGCATCTCATATTTCACTTGGGCAGCTTACAGCCCAGTAGTATGAAAATTGATTTCTCCCACTTCAGGTAGCCCCGGCATTCCCTCTCTCTCTATCCTTCCCCCACCCAAGTTGCACTAGCTTCTCATTTTCACCCTACAAGCAGTTTACAATAGCCTGTTTCCTTTATCATCGTTACATTTTGCATATCTTTCATTCATTGTTCTTTATCTCTCCGTGTCAATTATCTCATCGTCTATATATCTCGTTTCCCTTATCCCTAACCAGTCTGAAGAAGAGTTTCGACCCAAAAAAAATCACCCACTCCTTCTCTCCAGAGATGCTGCATGTCCCGCTGAGTTACTCCAGCTTTTAGTGTCTAGCTCTCACATGTAATGTTCCACTGACATTATCCTGAATGTAAACAGGAAAAAAATGTCCAACATGAAGGAAACCCTGGTGGAAATTTCATGTTGAAGTTAATCCGATTCAATTTAAAGCGGGTGATGATTGAGTTTGGTCCTTTTATTCTTTGAGGACCTATTGATAACGGCTGAGGAATGAAGGTCATTTCAAACTGGCCAAAATTATTGCCAAGCTGAGTCTCCAGCTAAAGATCAGCAAACGTGTCCATGACAGTCTCAATTAAGTCAAATGGTGTTTACCTGCCAGAAGCATTTGGGAATGACAGTTTAAAAGGCTGCCCGCTTTGAACAAAAATGATTTTGTTCTCAAAATCAGAGAGATTTTTTTTTTTTTTGTCAGCTAACAGAGGCAGTTAGGGTCAATCTATGAGGTGACCACAATGTGGAGCTTTTACTTTGTCAAGGAGTAGTTATTATAGCTAAGCTGTCATGAACAGTGGAGCCAGCCACTTGTTCCGTTAGCCACCTTTCCGCACGTCTATCAGAATAACATTTTGCTGTCACCTTTTCACCAATGTGTATTTTATTTTGGAGTGGCAGTTGGCTTTTATCCTTCGTGACAACCCAATTATGTGCAGCATACCTCTGAGCTCTGGGGGAAGTCCACAAAGCTCACAAGGAGGGATATCTGGAGTTCTGCTGATGGATTCCTAAGTTTGAAGTCAATGGAACTCGATTTCAGAAACAAGCAGCTGCACAGAAAGGTGCCTTTATAGCAGGATGTACACCATAGGAATAGGCTCTTCGGCCCACAATTGTTTAGTTTCATTTAGTTTTGTGTAGTTTTATTGTCACGTGTACCGAGGTACAGTGAAAAGCTTTTGTGACTGGCACACATTTGCCTGGGTTGGGCGCTGAACATAATGCCAAGTTTTTTATTTTATTTTTTAAAATATTTTTATTAGGAGCAGAGTACAAAGGTATAAACCGCGGTATAATATGACATAGTACATTTATTGTACAGCTTCCATTTTACTTTTAGCAAAGATGAAATAGAAAAAGATAGGAAAAGCAAGAAAGAAAGATAATGGAAGAGAAAGTGAATGTGTAAGAATAGAACCTCTAAACTACCAAATGGGTGTAGTCAAAGAGTGAGTAAGTAAAACAAAGAAATAAAAAAGACAAAAACGGAAAAAAGAAAGAAAAAAGAAAGAAAAAAAAGAAAAAAAAGCTAAAAAATGTTGATATACCTACTTCATTTCTCGCCCCACCCATCACCCAGTCCGTAAATCAGTTTAATTCCAAAGTTGTGTTGCACCATACTATCCTTGTAATGAATCAATGAAAGGAATCCATATCTTGGAAAATTGCTCTTGATTTTCATAATGCCAAGTTAAACTAATCTCCTCTGCCTGCACGCAATCTATTGCCCTCCATTCCATGCATATCCATGTGCCTATCTAAAAGCATCAATAATGCCACTGTTGCCTCAATCACCACCCCTGGCAGCATGTTCCAGGCACCCACCATCCTCTGTATAAAAACATTTGCTCCGCTCATCTCCTTTCAACTTTGCCCCGCTCATCTTAAAGCTGTGCTGACTAATCTTCAACATTTCTATCCCAGGAAAAAGATTTTGACTGTCTACCCTATCTATGCCTCTCATAATTTTGTAAACTTCTATCAGGTCTTTTGTAAACTTCTATCATGCCCAAACCATCTTGTCATTTTTTTCCCTTTATATCAGCTGGTTCACCACTTGTCCTAATCTCTTTTTTATACTCTTGTACATGTTGGTTCTCTAAGTGTGTGATAGGGATGTTGTGTGAAATGAGTAGCTGTACCAAGTGTCACCATTCACCATAACTGCAGCAGAGTGTCCTAGAGTTCCAGGAGAGGAGCATCAATTGAGTTTCAAGATCTGATTTCATTTGTTTTAGTTAATGTTAATGAGGAAAAGTGACATCTTGTAATCAATGTCTGAAGACAGACAATTTCTTTAATGAGTGGAGTTCCAGTTGCAGTCAAGGTTCTGTAACTTGTTATTAAACCGTAATAGCTTTAGAAAGTGTTTGCTTAGCATTTGCCTACGTTACTCAATTCTGAACACGCAAAGAAAGAACACAGAACCATTTTTTACAATCATTGCCTCTTTATTAAGCTCATTTTCTCTACAACATATTTTCCAATAGAGTTTCAGCTCTGAGTTTAGTTTGGTTGAGACATACAGTGTGGAAACAGTCTCTTTGGCTCACTGAGTCTGTGCCGACTAGCGACCACCCATACACTAGTTCTGTCCTGTACACTAGGGTCAATTTGCCGAAGACAATTAACCGACAAACCTGCACATCTTTGGGATTTGGGAGGAAACTGGAGCACCCTGAGAAAACCCACATGGTCACAGAGAGAATGTCAAACTCCGTACAGACAGCACCCATAGTAAGGATTGAAACAGGGTCTCTAGCGCTGTAAGGTAGCAACTCTACCACTGCACAACTCCAATGCTTATTATTTGCGAAGAGATTCTCAGAAATATCCTTTTGATGACCTTCCTTTGTTAGATATTCCTGTGATGGTATCTATTGTATGGATTTGTCTAGGGAGGGAGTTTCAGAGCAGAATCTAAGGGAACTCAGTGTATGGCCTTCAATAATGGAGTGGTTAAAATCTGGAGCAATCGAGCTACAGAGAAAGTCCGATCTAATAAACAGTCCAATAACACAATGGAATTAAAATCCATCCCCAGCAAGCAATGCATTAACAGGAAACTGTACCGGGCTCCCTGCAAGGGGTCAAGTGGTTGAGTTGTAGATGGAAGATGGCGAGCTTCAGTTACATGAGCCAGATAATTTCTTGGGCTTCTCTCTTCCTGTGGTTATATTTTCAGGAGCGGGTTGGGAATGTGGGACTAGGATCTTAACTAGAACTCCTAACAAATTTGCAGCAAAGTCATAAATTCCCAGCAATGGAACTAGCATATGTGCCGTTACTGCATATTTGGATAATAGAGGTCACATTATAGAAAGGATGTTTATTGGAATGCTAATTATAAATTAATCGCATGTGTGGGTTCTGCTATTGTTCAAGACGTACGGAATAGTGAGCTGATTTATCTCAGCTACTTCCTCGGGAATGTTCCGTCTGACCTCCATTCTCAATGACGACTTTCTTAATTACAAAGTTCTTTCCAGCACTGTTCCTGAAGCCTGGTTTGTTCCCTGACGGGGAATGACCCTGCCATGTTTTCCTGCCAATTACATTAGGGTTAAGGTTAGCCATTGGAAGGTGTATTAACATTTCCAGGGTCGACTTTTGATGAGATTAAAAACTGGCCCTGAGGTTGATGGTGAGGGGGAATGTCATAGACGATAGGAGGATGTAGGTGGGCTGGATCTGACCAGAAAAATGGCATGTGGAATTTAATCCGGAGAAATGTCAGGTGATATAGGTGGGGAAATGGGAGTACATTGTATGCTGTGGGATGACAGAGGCACTGGCAAAGCTGCTTCATTGTTCCTTAAAGGTAGCAGAACAGATCATTAAAACAGTTGATGGGACAAAGTCAAAGCATCTGGAGGACTCTGCGGAGAGCAAACGTCTCACAGCAGCTGCTGCTGTCCTTCTACTGGTGCGCTGTGGAAAGCATCCTGTCCTATTGGCATCCTGGTGTGGTTTTCTAGCTGCACTGTGGCTGGAAGGAAGGCACTACAGAGGGTTATTAAAACAGCACAGAGCATCACAAACGCTCAACTGCCCTCCCTGGGAGATATTTACAATGCCCGATGTTTACGCCGGGCGACAAACATCACACGGGACTCATCCCACCCTGCCTTTTCACTCTGCTGCCCTCTGGGAGGCGATACGGGTCTTTGAAGGCCCGCACTTGCAAACTAACTAACAGTTTCTACCCACGTGCCATTAGAGAACTTAACTCAAACATAATACTACGGGCAACACTACACAATTCGGGGTGCATTATAAACATTTGTCTGCTGAAATGTGCAATATAATGTACATCATTTTTATTATCTATTACTTATTTTATGCATTGATCTTGCGGTAAATGTAAATGTAGGAGTAAATGGTTGTTTGTGTTATTGTGTTTTGTTCTTTTTAATCTTTTTATCCTGTGTCTTTTATTGTTTACCATTGAAGGAGATGCACATGAAATTTCTTGTACAGTTGCTGTGCAATGACAAATAAACATATTTGATTAGATTTGATTTGATTTGAATGCAAAGACAGGGCCAATATTTACTAGCACTGAATGCACCCAAGGTCAGGATCGAACCCGGGTCTCTGGTTCTGTGAGGCAGCTGCTCTACCAGCTGCGCCACTGTGCTGCCCCGGTACAAGAATTTTTGGAAGTAGCTCAAATGGAACATGCATCGATGTGACAGCACAAGATGTCGTGGTGGAGGGACATATTGTATACAAGCCTGTTCACTTGAACACTGCCTGGCGCCGAATGCACCATGTCATTTCAACAAAACTTTCATGTTTAAAGCAATCCAGCTCTGAAAGTTGTACAAAAATGTTATAATGAGGCAGCTGCTACATCCAGGCAGCCTTATTAAAGGAAGAAGATACCAGTAGATGTCAACAACCTGTTTGGGACCTGCCACCTTACAAGCTGTACTCGAGCCATTGCAGTGTGAAGCTGCAATGTTATCTCTTTTAAGTGATCCTGCTACAGTTTCTGACTCAGTTGCTGGGGAAATTTGACCAGGCTGAGATGTTGCAAGCGGTGCATCTGCCAGCGACTACTGTATCTCTATTGCTGCCAATTCAGTGCAAGCACCTCAGCACAAACCTGCTGGGTGCCAAGAAATGATATCTTCAAGTGCGTTTAATTTGGCAGAGCTTATTTCTCAAAAGAAACCTCTGAAAGAAGCAGTGCTTGTGTATTGTAGAAAAAATAAGGTGCACTGCTTACGATACAATTAAATAAAGACAGAGCATGTAGGTTTAGGGTTATTATTGTCACATATGTTACCAAGATACGGTGTTTGAGAGAGGCCAACCCACAAGATGTTTAAAGATATTTCTTCCCTTCATGCCTGGAAGAGTTTCTCTGAATAAATCAAAGTAAGACTTTCTCGAGTGGGAAGTTGAATTAGTGAGCATTTACAGTCAATATTTTTGCCTCAGCTGTCACTGACAATAGTGCCATTCATTATGGTTTATTGATGATTATGTCACGGTTACTGCATTGCCACAATGCAAAAATTATCCATTCAAAATTCAATAAGTTATTGTCATAATTGAGTTGTAACAGCACAGTAATGCCCCTGTCCCACTTAGGAAACCTGAACGGAAACCTCTGGAGACTTTGCGCCCCACGCAAGGTTTCCGTGCTGTTCCCGGAGGTTCCCAGAGGTTTTTGTCAGTCTCCCTAATGGTCGAAAGTGGTTTCCATTTTAAAAATCGGTAATTTTTTAGTCAAAGCCGGTTGCGATGCTAGTTGAAGATGGTTGCCGGATGACAAAAACCTCCGGGAATCTCCGGAAACCGCACGGAAACCTTGGGTGGGGCGCAAAGTCTTCAGAGCTTTCCGTTCAGGTTTCCTAAGTGGGACAGGGGCATTAGGGGCCTTTCACTTCCTTGAGCTTCGGGGGATATGGGGCAAATGGGGCTAGTTTAGATGGGGCATCTTGGTCGGCATGGATAAGTTCGGCCAAAGGGCCTGTCTCTGTGCTGTATCTCTCTGGAAATACCTCTCTCTGAATGTGTTTCTCTGGTGCTCTTCTCAGTAAGAACAAGAATGCTCCCCGGTGTTGTGTCTAACGCTCAGCGTGAAGGGAACAGATAATCCGGTCATTATCACGTTAACGTTTGCAGGGACGTGTACACAGATCGGATGTAGGATTTACTACTACAGCCAGCATAAACTGCAAAGTGCCTTGGAACATTCTGAAAAAGATGCAGAAAAATGTAAGCTTCCAAAACGAGGTGCGCTGTACACCAATTTCTATCCCATTTTGTTTCCACTTAATCCTATCTAAAGTGCTTAATTTTTTTTAACTTTAAGATTTAAATTAAATACTTTATCAAAGCACTAAAAATTCACTGAAGGTTAACGCAGCATGGAAGAATTAAAGCTTTATTAAGTTATTGTACTTTCTGTCTTGTCAAAACTGACTTGTACCCATTAATCCTTTTATATTTTAGCTAATGCCTCCTGTGCTGGATTCACAGGGGGGTGGAGAACAGGGGCAGGATGGCTGAAGTACTCCATCGGCATTGTAATCATCATCTTATCTGGTGGCTGCATTGTTACCGCGGCACCATTGATACGTGTTAATAAATGTTTGATGTGCGCTGAAAATGTATCTCTCTGGAGGTTGCAGAATAAAGATCCTCACACACACTTTGAGGTTCTAAAGGGAAATGCTGGAGTGACTGTGACTGCAGATTGAGTCTTGGGATTAGGGATGAACATTTTGTAAATTGAAAATTAAATTAGAACTGGCTTTCAGAAAAATGCCATTGTTTTGCCATAATGCTTTGAGAACTAGAGTTGACTGCTGATAATACCTTTGTGATGTGAGCCTCAGGAAGGCAGACCTCTGTTCATGCAGTGAATTCATATCAGTCTGCTTACTTAAGCTTGAGCTGTCTTGCACCACTTCGAGCCCGATGCTGTGGTGGTTTCTCATCTGAGTAACAGGCTTGTGAATTTGAGTTCCCTTCCTGATTATTAAGTGTAGTTGTGGCCTAGTGTTTATCCAGTGATGCATTCTCTGTGATAGGAAGGAACTGCTGATGCTGGTTTACACTGAAGATGGACACAAAATTGCTGCAGTAGCTCTTCTGACCCTTCTGAAGAAACGTCGCACATTCCTTTTCTCCAGAGTTGCTGCCTCACTGAGTTACTCCATCATTTTGTGTCCATCTTCTGCGTTCTTTGTGATTCCCGGTAACTGTAGGTTTAGCAGATAATCGCAGGTGCTTTGCTAAATATTTCCCAACCAATAACATTAATTGGCAGATAATTCACTAAGACGTCACCCGGGTTTGTGGGATTGAGTTACAGGGAGACGCTGGGATGTTTTCTATTCCAGTGTAGGAGATTGAGAGGTGACCCTTTTGAGGTTCTCAAGATCACGAGGGGGCGTTGATCAAATGAATGATCGGAAACGGTTAGAGGGATGTGGGCCAAGCACAGGGAGGTGGGACTAGTGTAGATAGGATGTCTTTGTAGATATGGGCAAGTTTGGCTGATGGCCTGTTTTTAAGCTGTATGACCCTATGAATGCTCACAGTCTCTTTCCCTGGGGTCGAGGATTTTAAAACTAGGCTTAAAGTGAGAAGAGAGAGATTAAAAGGGACCTCAGAGGTAGTCTGTATCTGCATTGAGCTGCCAGAAAAAGCTATTGAAGCGAATGTAGTTATGACTTCCTTAAATATTGCACCATACATGGATAGGAACGGTTTGGAGGGATATGGGACAAATGCAAGCAAATGGGACTAGTCCAGAATGCCAATTTAGATGCATGGACAAGATGGAACAATGGGCCTGTTTCCGTGCTGTATAGCTGTACAAGTCCATGATCCAAACGTTCAGGCAACTAAAGAAAGGTTGTTTGATAAGCCAACTGTTGCATTCAAAAGAATGTTGGTGTCATAAGTTCTCCTCATTCTGCCTGGTTATAATACCGGAAAGTGCTGGAGACACTCAGCAGGTCAGGCAGCTTCTGTGGAGAAGGAAACAGGGTCAAAGTTTCAGGTCTAAAATAAAAACAGAAAATGTTAAGAACATTTTCAGTTAAACAGCATCTTAGTTTTAGTTTGACATTTTTAGAGATACAGCGTGGAATCAGGCCCTTTGGCCCACCAAGTCCATGCTGACCAACAATCACCAGTACAGTAGTTCTACCCTACACACTAGGGACAATTTACAGAAACCAACTAACCCGCACGTCTTGGAATGTGGGAGGAAACCGTAGCACCCGGAGAAAACCTACGTGGTCAGAGGGAGAACGTACAAACTCCACACAGACAGCACCCGTAGTCAGGATTGAAACCCAGGTCTCTGGCGCTGTGAGACAGCAACTCTACCACTGAGCCGATGTGCCGCCCGTCTGTGCCATTTTCTTTCTGTGGATAAGGGAACTGTCAACATTGCGGGTCTGGGACATCTTGGCAAAGGGGCCCAAGTGTGAAATATCAAACTCTTTCATTTTATATGAGCATAGCTGCACTGCCTCAGTTCCACACCTGCAGCTGAGATACTTGTGTTTAAAGTATCTAATGTGGGTCGTTAACTCTCTGACCAGACCAGTGTCCTGCCCATGGCTGACATCTGTTAAACAGTTTGTATATGGAGTGTAGTATCAAGAACAGAGTTGGAGTGATAGGATCATATAGCACGGAAACAGGGCCAACCGGCCCGTGCCGACCAAGATGCCCTATCTACACTAGTCCCGCCTGCCTGCTTCTGGTCCAGATCCCTCTAAACCAGTGGTTCTCAACCTTGTTTGCCCCATGCATCCCTTTCACCATATGTCAGAATGTCATTCCCCCCCCTCCTTTCCAAGATTGTCTGCCTCAAAAAGTGCATTCCAAATAATATGCAAAGGCAATAAAAAGATCAACATTCTAACAGTTTGAGTTTGCTAATCTGTGGTCCCAATTCCCCCCCTGAAAACCTGAAATCCCCCCCTGGGGGGAATTCCCCCCTGGTTGAGAACCCCTGCACTAAACCTTTCCTGGCCATGTATCTGTCCAATTGTCTTCTAAATGTCCTTATAGTACCTGCCTCAACTACCTCCTCTGGCAGCTCATTCTATATACCCATCTCCCTCTGTGAGAAAAAGTTGTTCCTCAGATTCCTATTAAATCTATCCCCTCTCACCTTAAACCTATGTCCTCTGGTTCATGATTTCCCGACTCTGGTTACAAGACTCTGTGCATCCACCATAACTATTCCCCTCATGATCTAACAGACCTCTATATGATGGAAACTAGTTGGAAAGTGTTTTAGTGTAGAGTATTGTAATTCATTTTTAACGCGTTGATTTTATACTTTTTAGTTTTGTCACGCGAAGGACAGAAGAGGGGAGGTATATTGATGGAAAAAATATTGAAGGATTAAATATTAAAACTTATTAATTCATATCAATTAAACATTAAGAATGAGCAAGTCCTGATTTAGAAACATAGAAATTAGGTGCAGGAGAAGGCCATTCGGCCCTTCGAGCCTGCACCGCCATTCAATATGATCATGGCTGATCATCCAACTCAGTATCCCGTACCTGCCTTCTCTCCATACCCCCTGATCCCTTCAGCCACAAGGGCCACATCCAACTCCCTCTTAAATATGGCCAACGAACTGGCCTCAACTACCTTCTGTGGCAGAGAATTCCACAGATTCACCACTCTCTGTGTGAAAAATCGATTTTCTCATTTCGGTCCTAAAAGACTTCCCCCTTATCCTTAAACTGTGACCCCTTGTCCTGGATTTCCCCAACATCGGGAACAAACCTCCTGCATCTAGCCTGTCCAACCCTTTAAGAATTTTGTAAGTCTCCATGAGATCACCCCTCAATCTTCTAAATTCCAGCGAGTACAAGCCAGGTCTATCCAGTCTTTCTTCATATGGAAGTCGTGCCATCCCAGGAATCAGTCTGGTGAACCTTCTCTGTACTCCCTCTATGGCAAGAATGTCTTTCCTCAGATTAGGAGACCAAAACTGTACGCAATACTCCAGGTGTGGCCTCACCAAGACCCTGTACAACTGCAGTAGAACCTCCCTGCTCTTGTAATCAAATCCTTTTGCTATGAATGCCAACATACCATTCGCTTTCTTCACTGCCTGCTGCACCTGCATGCCTACTTTCAATGACTGGTGTACCATGACACCCAGGTCTTGCTGCATCTCCCCTTTTCCTAATCGGTCACCATTCAAATAATAGTCTACCTTCCTGTTTTTGCCACCAAAGTGGATAACCTCACATTTATCCACATTATACTGCATCTGCCATGCATTTGCCCACTCACCCAGTCTATCCAAGTCATCCTGCAGCCTCCTAGCATCCTCCTCACAGCTAACACTGCCTCCCTGCTTCGTGTCATCCGCAAACTTCGAGATGTTGCATTTAATTCCCTCGTCCAAATCATTAATGTAAATTGTAAATAGCTGGGGTCCCAGCACTGAGCCTTGCGGCACCCCACTAGTCACTGTCTGCCATCCTGAAAAGGACCCGTTCACTCCTACTCTTTGCTTCCTGTCTGCCAGCCAGTTCTCTATCCACATCAATACTGAACCACCAATACCATGTGCTTTAAGTTTGTATACCAATCTCTTGTGTGGGACCTTGTCGAAAGCCTTCTGAAACTCCAGATAAAACACATCCACTGCTTCTCCCTTATCCACTCTACTAGTTACATCCTCAAAAAATTCAATAAGATTCGTCAGACATGATTTACCCTTCGTAAATCCATGCTGACTTTGTCCAATGATTTCACCACTTTCCAAATGCGCTGCTATCCCATCTTTAATAATTGACTCTAGCAGTTTCCCCACTACCGATGTTAGACTAACTGGTCTGTAATTCCCCGTTTTATCTCTCCCTCCCTTTTTAAAAAGTGGGATTACATTAGCTACCCTCCAATCCTCAGGAACTACTCCAGAATCAAAAGAGTTTTGAAAAATTATCACTAAGGCATCTGCTATTTCTGGGGCTACTTCCTTAAGTACCCTGGGATGCAGCCTATCTGGCCCTGGGGATTTATCGGCCTTTAATCCATTCAATTTACCCAACACCTCTTTCCGGCTAACCTGGATTTCACTCATTTCCTCCATCTCATTTGACCCGCGATCCCCTGCTATTTCCGGCAAATTATTTATGTCTTCCTTAGTGAAGACAGAACTAAAGTAGTTATTCAATTGATCTGCCATGTCCTTGTTCCCCATGATCAATTCACCCGTTTCTGACTGCAAGGGACCTACATTTGTTTTAACTAATCTTTTGCGCTTCACATATCGATAAAAACTTTTGCAGTCAGTTTTTATGTTTCCTGCCAGTTTTCTTTCATACTCCATTTTCCCTTTTCTAATTAAGCCCTTTGTCCTCCTCTGTTGGTTTCTGAATTTCTCCCAGTCACCTGGTAGGCTGCTTTTTCTGGCTAATTTGTACGCTTCATCTTTTTCTTTGATCTATCCCTGATTTCCCTCGTTATCCACGGATGCGCCACCTTCCCTGATTTATTCTTTTGCCATACTGGGATGAACAATTGTTGTAGTTCATCCATGCAGTCTTTAAATGCCTTCCATTGCATATCCACCGTCAACCCTTCAAGAATCAATTGCCAGTCCATCTTGGCCAATTCACGTCTCATACCCTCAAAGTTACCTTTCTTTAAGTTCAGGACCCGTGTTTCTGAATTAACAATGTCATTCTCCATCCTAATGAAGAACTCAACCATATTATGGTCACTCTTGCCCAAGGGGCCACGTACAACAAGGCTGCTAACTAACCCTTCCTCATTACTCAATATCCAGTCTAGAATAGACTGGATATTGAGTAATGAGGAAGGGTTAGTTAGCAGCCTTGTTGTACGTGCTCTCTCGTTGGTTCCTCCACATGTTGGTTTAGAAAACTATCCCGCATACATTGCAAGAAATCCTCTTCCTCAGCACCCCTGCCAATTTGATTCACCCAATCTATATGTAGATTGAAGTCACCCATTATAACGGTTTTGCCTTCGTTGCACGCATTTCTAATTTCCTGTTTGATGTCATCCCCAACTCCACTACTACTGTTAGGTGGCCTGTACACAACACCCACTAGCGTTTTCTGCCCCTTGGTGTTTCGCAGCTCCACCCATATCGATTCCACATCCTCCAAGCTAATGTAATTCCTTTCTATTACGTTAATCTCCTCTCTAACCAGCAACGCTACCCCACCTCCTTTTCCTCTCTGTCTATCCTTCCTGAATATTGAATATCCCTGGATAAAAGTGGCCCTTTTAGATTTTTGCCCTGGATTTGTTTTCCTGCCACTTTTCACCTCGCTACCTATTGATCCTATCCTCTTTTTACACCCCTCTGTCTCTCTGCTCACACATTTAAGAAACCCTCCACTTCTTATTCTCCCTTTGTTATTTTTATCTTCTTTCCTCCCAATGTGTTGCGTCTGACTGCTTCTCTTTTCTGCCTCCTGCCTCACAAACGGACTACTTGCCTTCTCTATTTGAGTCCCTCCCCCCAACCGATCTAGTTTAAAGTCTCCCCAGTAGCCTTTGCAAATCTCCCCGCCAGGATATTGGTTCCCCTTGGGTTCAAGTGCAACCCGTCCTTTTTGTACAGGTCACACCTTCCCCAAAAGAGGTCCCATTGATCCAGAAACTTGAATCTCTGCGCTCTGCACCAGTCCTTTAGCCACGCATTTATCCTCCACCTTGCTCCATTCCTACTCTCACTGTCGCGTGGCACAGGCAGTAATCCTGAGATTGTTACCTTTGCGGTCCTTCTCCTTAACACTCTTCCTATCTCCCTAAATTCTCCTTTCAGGACCTCCTCTCTTTTTCTACCTATGTCATTGGTACCTATATGTACCACAACCTCTGGCTCCTCTCCCTCCCATTTCAAGATATCTTGGACCCGTTCAGTCACATCCCGGACCCTGGCACCAGGGAGGCAAACTACCATCCGGGTCTCCTGACTGCGTCCACAGAATCGCCTATCTGACCCCCTAACCATAGAGCCCCCTATTGCTGCTGCCCTCCTCTTCTTCTCCTTACCCTTCTGAGCAACAGGGCCGGTCTTTGTACATAATTTGTAAATAATATGCATACCGGCACCATTTTGTCTACAAAGAAAGTACTATGTAACATTACTTCTGCACCCTGGTGCTCTTTGCACTACATGTTGTATTTGTGTATGGCTTCATTGTACTCATATATAGTATAATTTGACAGGATAGCACACATACATTTTTCACTGTATCTCGGTGTACGTGACAATAAAAGAACAATATCAGTACCAATTCCTGCATGACCTCTGACAGGTTTAGCAGCAGATCCATCGGACAGGACCTCCTGCACTCAGTTCCACACCGGCAGCTGCGATATTTCAAGTCAAGTCAAGTTTATTCGTCACATACACATACGAGATGTGCAGAGAAATGAAAAGTGGCAATGCTCGCGAATTGAGCAACAAAACAAACAAACAAACTACAAATAGAATATTCACATATTACATGTTTGTGGGAGCGAGGGAAGAAAAGGAAAAAAAACTGGAATTTTAAAAAGACACCACACAACAGTAAATTGGCGCAGTAAAGTTAGTCCCTGGAGAGATAGGAGTTTACAGTCCTAATGGCCTCTGGGAAGAAGCTCCTTCTCATCCTCTCCATTCTCACAGCATGGCAACGGAGGGGTTTGCCTGACCGTAGCAGCTGAAACAGTCCGTTGCTGGGATGGAAGGTGTCTTCCATGATCTTGTTGGCTCTGGAGTTGCACCTTCTGATGTATAGTTCCTGCAGAGGGGCGAGTGAAGTTCCCATAGTGCGCACTACTCTCTGCAGAGCATTCTTATTCTGGGCAGAGCAGTTCAAAACCAAATCGTGATATTTCCGGACATGATGCTTTCCACAGCCGCATTTGCTTCTAAAGTTTCTACCGTATGTCCTCAAGTCAGACACAAGTCGTGCCCACAGACCCGTGACTGAGATCTATTTAACAGACTATAATCTGCAAAGACAGATTGTACATGGAAGCCGGTATCAAGTAGGGAAGTGGCAACAACTCAAGTGTCTCAGCATGTGGCACGATGGCGCAGCGGTAGAGATGTTACCTCACAGCGCCAGAGACCTGGGTTCGATCCTAACTACGTGTGCTGTCTGTACGGAGTTGTTATGTTCTCCCCGTGACCATGTGGGTTTTCTCCAGGTGCTCCGGTTTCCTCCCACACTCCAAAGATGTACAGGTTTGTAGGCTAATTGGATTTGGTATAATTGTAAATTGTCCCTAGTGTGTGTAGGATAGTACTAGTGTACAGGGATCGCTGGTCGGCACGGACTCGTTGGGCCGAAGGGCCTGTTTCCGTGCTCTATCTCTAAACTAAACTAAACCTGCCCACCATCCTCGACCCCTTTAGTACCCTCAGCTGCCCACACAACAATTCCCCCTCCCCCAGCCAACCACTGCCCACAATTCACCAACACAAATATTAGCGGCATCATACGAGCAATGCTAATCACATGCTCTCTCTGGGAAACACAGGCGTTAATGAGTGTAACATTGTACAATTCATCTCATGGCTACGGACAACGGCACAATTCACAATTAATGTCCGGTGCTCAGAACTCCATCGCGCCTTTAGCTCGGTGTCAAATGTGTGATGATGAACAAAAAGTTATTGAATGGAGTTAATATAATATTGATGAACAGCACTGCCAAGAGCTAATGGGTCTCTTTTAAAGAACATTCGTAAATAAGTCAGAGATTGGAAGACCAATGAGTTAGAAAATTGACCTATTTGTCTAGAACCTTGAATAAAAGCTATGAGATTGGTGCCTTTCTCTGGTCTTTATTTGAAAGACAAAGGGACAATTTTCTATCTCACTGGTTACCCGATCCTCAACTTAAATTCGACTTTTAATAAGAAGTGATTTTAATTTGAAGCATTATTGAGCCTGTCACGTGTATTTACTATCTACCTCCAGCTCTCAGAGAGTTTTAATCTGCTTTAAACTTCATTATAGTTCCACCAGCTCCCTGTCGTAAGCCTCATGCTGCATCGCACTGTCCAGGTAGCTCTGTGTAATGTACCTGCAGACAGGCAGAGGGTGGGTGATTCACACAGAGGGCAGTGGGTATATGGAACGAGCTGTCAGAGGAGATAGTTGAGGCAGATACAATAACAAGATTTAAAAGATACTTGGACAAGTACATGGATAAAAAAGGTTTTATAAGTTCATAAATGATAAATGCAGAATTAGGCGATTCGCCCCATCTACTCCACCAATCATGGCTGATCGTTTCTTTTTTTGCACAAAGTCCGCGAGCATTGCCACTTTTTATTTCACTGCACATCTCGTATGTGTATGTGACGAATAAACTTGCCTTGACTTGATCTCTAAACTAAAACTAAACAAAGACATGGTCCATTGAAGAACATAGTTGCTGAGATTAATGTTGTGCAGTGTTCAAGAGCCAGTTGGTTGCTGGGAAGAAGCTGTTCTAGAAACCGGTGGTCATGATTTTCAGACACCTTCACGATGGTAGGAATGAAATAAGAGCCTCTTACATGTTTATACATCCCTTGGCCTCATCCAGAATTTCTTTCATTTAAGGTAAGAGTTTATAAACACATCGCCTATCCTCATTTAGTGCCTGACAGTTAAATCTGGGGATTATTATTCTGCCATAAAAGTGTGCCTATCCTGTGCTGCTGTGTTTCTCAGCTCTTTCTGTGTACTTGCACTAAAATGGGAAGGAGCCAGTGCGAAGAATCTTCAGTGTCTGTTTTATTATAAAGCCCCATCAGAAAGTGCAGATTTTAGATTATGTCTCCTTATGGTTTCAGGTGGAAAAGAATGGTGCAGATAAAACACAATCATCAACTATATAGAGATGCCACAAAATGATTTGTTTTACCAATAATCCTGTAAATTACCTTTTCCTCCGTGTTGAAAATGGCACCAAAGTCATTTCACAGTCTGAATTGATCATTCTGCTGTCATCCTGATAAATTTGCCTCTGAAGTCATCCTCTTTAGATATATTTGTGCAGGGTTGGTGGGCCACAGCGCTGGGGGAGGGTGGTATGAACTGCTATTTTGTGACTCCCTTTTAATCCATAATAGGATCATGAAATCCATCACCAGAATCTTTTGCTGCACTGTGAATTCTCAGATTCGACAGAGCGCATATTTAGTGTTTGATCCTCTTGGTTCTAATAAATAAACAAGGAAGAAAAAATACCCCAAAGCTCTATTTGTTAAAATCACTTTTAATATTTTTATTTTACCCAAATATTTCCATCTGAGCAGTAAATAATGTCAGAGTTTGCATCAGATTTTTGGGATGGTGGACACATCTCTCCAGATGCTCTCAATGCCCAAAAGACCTACCATGGAACAGAGAACATTGAACAGTAAAGCACAGGAACAGGCCCTTCGGCCCACAATGTCCATGCTGAACATGATGCCAGGTTAAACTAATCCACCAATGGGAGGAAGGCAGAGTGAGACCACATGCAAAATGGAGGAACAGCACCTCATATTTTGCTTGGGTAGATTACAACCTAACAATATGAACATTGAATTCTCCAATTTTGGTTAACAAACCTACAAACAACCCCCCCTCCCCCATTCTCTGCGCCCCACCTTGACTAATATCCATTTATCCCCTTCCCCTTCCTCTCCCACCTACAGCCCTTCCTCTTTCTTCAGTGTGAAACTTTTTTATCCTTTTCATACACCTTTTTGGCTCCTCTTCTCTGGCCTTTGTTGAACTGTCTGCCTATCAAAGAAAACTTCACCTGTGTACACCCATCATCCGCCAGGCTTTGTCCTGCCCCTCCTCTCTTCCAGTTTTCTCCCCCCCCCCCCCCCCACTCACCACAATCAGTCTGATGAAGAGTCCCAACACAAAACATCACTTATACATGTTCTCCAGATATGTTGCTTGACCTGCTGAGTCACTCTAGCAATTTGTGTAGTTTTGAAAACTAATCTCTGATTACACATGATCCATATCCCTTCATTCTCCTGCACATCCATGTGCCTTCTAAAAGCTCCTGTCGTATCTACCACTATGATGTCTGCCTCCACCATCACCCCTGGCAGTGCGTTTCAGGCACCCTCATTGAAACTTAACAAATAGAGAAAGGCATGTAAAGAGTGGATGTGGAGAGGAGGTTTCCACTAGTGGGAGAGTCGAGGACTAGAGGTCATAGCCTCGGAATTAAAGGACGTTCCGTTAAGAAGGAGATGAGGAGGAATTTATTTAGTCAGAGGGTGGTGAATCTGTGGAATTCTTTTCCACACATTGCCATTCTCGATAAGTATGGGTGTCAGGGGTTACGGGAAGATGGCAAGAGAATTTGACGTGGATACGTTTTTCCCATTGAGGGTAGGGAAGTTTCAAACAAGAGGGCATGACATGAGAATTAAGGGACAGAGGTTTCGGGGTAACGTGAGGGGGAACTTCTTTACTCAGAGGGTGGTGGCTGTGTGGAATCAGCTTCCAGCAGAAGTGGTGGAGGCAGGATCGATTTTAACATTTAAGAGTAAAGTGGATAGGTATATGGACGTGAAGGGAATGGAGGGGTATGGTCTGAGTGCAGATAGATGGGACTAGGGAAAAACAAATGGTCGGCACGGACTGGAAGGGCCGAGAGGGCCTGTTTCCGTGCTGTAATTGTTATATGGTTATGGTTAATGGGGTTTAGGAGGGAGAGATAGATTGGCCATGATTAAATGGCGTAGACTTGATAGGCCGAATGGCCTAATTCTGCTCCTATCACTTATGACCTTATGACCACCCACCTATTTTTCTGTGGAATGGCTACCCGACAGTGGGGAAATAAAGAACAAAAATGTGGGTCAGAAACGGGGCCGGAAGCCAAGCATTTGTTGGCCTGCCGATTCATAAAAGAGCCCTCACTGGGAGAACCCACCCAAACACAGGCGAGCATCATATCAGGGGGTGTCAGACAGATGGCCGAAGGTCACTGTGCAAGATGAGAGAGAAATGAAGGATGTGTTTTGACCTCTGTTAGACCTAGAGCTTATGAGTTTGACTCTTTAATTTAACAAGGTTACTGGCAATGTTGAATGTGGGCTAGGATTCCTACTCCAGTTCCAAAGATTTCACTGAGATATTTCTGGAATTCGTATTAATTCTAATTGACTGTTGACAGATTGTTAGCTTTTGATTGGAGATATTATTCTATTTAACTTGGCCAGGTTTTAAAAAAAGGAATGTTAATGCAATTGTCTGGTTCCTTCGCCAGTGAAAATCAATTTGAAACTTGTTATTTTGTAGAAGTTGCAATTGTGCTGTTCGATGCAAATGGAAGAAGAGTTTCATGTTTATGTCATGACCTTGGAGTTAAGAGACCAGTTTCCCACAAATGGGAATTCGCCAAATGCAAGCAAGTGGGACTGGACCATTTGCCAACTTGGTCGGCCTTGACCTGGTGGGCCAAAGGGTCTGTATCCCTGCCATTTTGGCCTATGAATCCATGATGCAAAGATAGACACAAAAATCTGGAGTAACGCAATGAGACAGGCAACATCTCTGGAGACAAGGAATGGGAGACTTTTCGGGACAACCCGAAACTGCATGTTGGCCTTTATAACAAGGGGAATCGAATATAGGAGCAAAGAAGTCCTCTGCAGTTGTACAGAGACCTAGTGAGACCACACCTGGAGTATTGTGTGCAGTTTTGGTCCCCTAATTTGAGGAAGGACATTCTTGCTATTGAGGGAGTGCAGCGTAGATTTACAAGGTTAATTCCTGGGATGGCGGGACTGTCATATGCTGAGATAATGGAGCAGCTGGGCTTGTCCACTCTGGAGTTTAGGATGAGAGGGGATCTCATTGAAACATATAAGATTGTTAAGGGCTTGGACACGCTAGAGGCAGGGAACATGTTCCCGATGTTGGGGGAGTCCAGAACCAGGGGCCACAGTTTAAGAATAAGGAAGAAGCCATTTAGAACGGAAACGAGGAAACGCTTTTTCTCACAGATTGGTGAGTCTATGGAATTCTCTGCCTCAGAGGGCAGTGGAAGCAGGTTCTCTTGATGCTTTCAAGAGAGAGCTAGATAGGGCTCTGAAAAATAGCGGAGTCAGGGGATATAAGGAGAAGGCAGGAACAGGGTACTAATTGGGGATGATCAGCCATGATCACATTGAATGGCGGTGCTGGCTCGAAGGGCCGAATGGCCTACTCTTGCACCTATTGTCTATTGAAACGTCATCCATTCCTTCTCTCCAGAGGTGCTGCCTGTCCTGCTGAGTTACTCCAGCATTTTGTGTCTATCTTCAGTTTAAACCAGCATCTGCAGTTCCTTCTTACACACCCTAACTAAGCCACGTCATTGTCAGTCCCTCCTTGATTTCAATATACCATAACTGAAATGATGTGTTGGCAGCCACTATGGGAGCAAGATGTGATGACTTTATAAAGTGCTGAAATGCCGTGGCAGTCTTAAATTTGAAAACTTATCAATTAT
Source organism: Okamejei kenojei (assembly GCA_035221665.1). NCBI lineage: Eukaryota > Metazoa > Chordata > Chondrichthyes > Rajiformes > Rajidae > Okamejei > Okamejei kenojei. The sequence continues at coordinate 28,414,659 of CM069159.1, read as the reverse complement.
GTTCATCTCTGTAATTATAGCTTAAGAATTCTTAATGACCAAGAGATTTATGCGACGATTGAACGAAATGTTACATTTTAACATCATTGATAAGCACTCTGCACTTCAATGTTATCAGGCATTATTTTAAGAACAAAGCTGGTGTATTATATTTGATTCAAAAACTGTCAGATACTAAGACTATTATTAGTTCATTATTGCAAAATAATTACATGCTTATTATAACTGGTTGTTGCATCACGGCCTGGTTCGGTAACTCGAAAGCCCAGGAATAAAGAAGATGACAGATTGTGGTCAACACTGCCTACATCCATCACAGGTACTGACCTCCTCACCATCAGAGGTATCAATAGGAGACACAGCCTCAAAAAAGCAGCCAATATCATCATAGACCTACACCATCCTGGCCATGCTCTCCTCTCATTCATACCCTCAGGAAGCAAGTCCAGAAGCCTAAAAACCTTGACCATCAGGTTCAAGAATAGCTTCTTCCCCAACACTGCACAACACTAACCTCAGCAACGCTGATCTTCTACGAAATTTAACTTGGATTCTATTGCAGACTTTATTTGTTCTCACTATTATAGTTACTTGATATTAGTTTATTGTATTTTTAATTATTATACATTATCTGTGTGTTACTGCTTTTACTGGTCTGTAAATCTGCAGCAAGTAAGAATTTCATTGTTTTCGGTACATGTGATAATTAAACACTCTCGGCTCTTGATTAGTCCTTTTATGTGCCTGCTATTTCCAAACTTAATCTGGCTTTCCTGCTCAGGAATAATGCAATTTATTGACTTAACTTTAATTCTAAATATCATACTTTGATATCAAAGCGTAGATGCTTAGTTTTGAACAATGCAAATGTCTGTTCTGTGGATATATAGCTCACCTGTGATCTTAAATACGGATTCTCTAAGCCGACTGACATTTAAAAATAACAAAAAATAACATTCCTTTCGAGCCTGAAAATGTACCACCTTGTGATTAAATCTTTATTGAGTTAAAAAAAAGGAATGAAAAGCATGTAGAGAATTGCCTTTGTCCTAATCCATGAGGTAATTAAAGTTCTTTATAATTTTGCAGACCGGTGGTTTGATTTACATTGTGTAGACCGTGAATAACATTGCAATTAATCTGTGTCATGAAGAGACAACATAGTTGTGCACCCATTGTCTGTCAAGATCTCTCATCTCTCGATATGAGACACTCCCTGGGTATATGTTACCACGGCAACCAAGGACCGGCCTGGTCACACCTTTGTCCTGCAGTGAAGAGAGACATAAAATGCTGGCGTAACTCAGCGGGACAGGCAGCATTGCTGGAGGGAAGGAATGGGTGATGTTTCAGGTCAAGACCCTTTTGGGGAGAAGGTACAAACTCGTACAGATAGCACCCATAGATAGGATCGAACCTGGGTCTCTGGTGCTGTAAGGCAGCAAATACCACAGTGCCATTGCGCCACCCAAATAATGAGACGCATTGAATGGCACAAGGCCAGTTGTCAGAACAAATTGTATCTCAAAAGGTGCCTCAGCCAAATCAGCGCAGCCTGTGTTGCATTTTGTGACTTCCACTCGGATACTCAAGTGGTTCCTGACAGAAGTGCTGATGCATCCTTCACCACTGTTGAGCTCAATTTCATCATCCAAATATTGCAGGGGACACTGCGTATACTTTGATATTTCAAGCACGGCGGAAGAGCCTGAATTCTTTCTTTGAATTCCACCAACGTCTCCAGGCAAAATAGAAATTTGCTTCTGCAGCATGCATTAAGTTGGAGATGTGAGAAAGGCAATTTGAATTCGTCAAAAAATATTTAATTGTCATATATACCAGGCACAGAACAATGAAATTCTTACCTGCTGCAACTTAACAGGCCGTAAATGTAGTAACGCAGAGATAAATATACTGTATGATAATCAATAATACAATGAATTAATAACTGTATTACTAAACTAGCATAACAGTGCAAAACTGAAGTCCGTAGTGCAACCAAAGACACAGTTAATAGAAGATCATAGTTACTGAGTTTAGTGTCGTGCAGTGTTCAAAAGCCTGATGGTTGCTGGGAAGGAAGTGTTCTTCAACCAGGAGGTTATGGTTTTCAGGCTCCTGTACCTTCTTGCTGGTGTCAGAAATGAGAAGAGAGCATGGTCAGAGTGGTGTGGTTCTCTAATGATATTACCTGCCATTTTGAGGCAGTGCTTCCTGTGGATCGTTTCAATGGTGGGGAGGTCAGTTTCTGTGATGGACCGGGCAGTGTCTACCGCTCTGTGCAATCTCCTTCATTCCTGGGCAATCGAGTTGCTGAGCCAGGTCATGATACAACCCGTCAGTATGCTGCCTGCTGTGCACCTGTAGGGGTTTGACACACTGAAATCACACTCAATCTTCTAAGGAACTGGTGGCATTGATGACTTGATTGCATCAATCTGCTGGGCCCAGAACAGATCTTCAGAGATCTTCAGTCTGAAGAAGCGTCTCGACCCATGGAAACGTCACCCATTCCTTCTCTCCAGAGATGCTGCCTGTCCTGTTGAGTTACTACAGCATTTTGTGTCTTGCAGGAACTTGTAAACTATTGTTCTGTAGGCTTCAGTGGAATGGAAATGGAGTTCAATACACACTTTAGTTTGTCACGTATTTAGTGTGTGGTAGGTAGGAGGAATGGCAGTTACAAGTGAGTTATTTGTTGCTGCAGCATTATGAAGTAGAACAAAGCTGAAGAAGATTCACAGACAAGATGTGAAGGACATGAAAGATTTGGTTAAAACGTGTATAAAATTAAAAGTGTTTAATTGAAATGTGCCTGAAATAAGATTTGTTACTTGTAATCCTAATCAATTGCGTTCAGGATTAGTTGCACGCATGCCAGTGGGTTTCAAGTTTAATTGAAGTAGTTTTATTCCTGAGGAAGAGAACTGCCAGGTTACAGTTACTGAGACAAACACAACAGGAACGGATCATTGTGGTCAGAGCACACGTCAACACGACTGCCATAAATGATGGGATTTCAACATGGTGTTTGATTATCTCAGGATCATTGGCCAACACATATTAAACCCTATTGCACATTCATAGGATGGGCACAATTCTTGTGAGTTATTTCTTGTGTCAGTTCTAACAATACCATCAAAATGAAATATTGATCTGTGTCTGTGTATCTAAGTGGCGGAGAGCGGACTATTATCACAGAATAAGTCGCTGTACGGCCAATGCTTAAACAAGCTAAACAGTGTGAACCTTGAAAATGTTACATCTGAAGTCAATATTGGATGTACCTTGGAGGACAAAGTGGTCTCTGGGCATGTGGTGGGGATATGAAATGGGCTGCCAGAGGCAATAGTTGACAATCGACAATAGACAAAAGGTGCAGGAGTAGGCCATTCGGCCCTTCAAGCCAGCACCGCCATTCGATAGTGATAATGGCTACAATAACCAATATTTGAGCCAGCAACAATAACAACTTTTAAAGACATTTGGACAGATTCATGGATAGGAAAGGTTTAGAGGGATATGAGCCAAATGCAGGACAAAAGGACTAGGTTGGATCGGGCATCTTGGTCAGCATGGATGAGTTGGGCCGGAAGGCCTGTTTCCATGTTGTATGTCTCTATGACATGCAATATTTGAGAAACAGGAAGAGTAATTCTCCTGCCACCCTTGGTTCTGGATAGGATAATATGTTTCCTATCTGAATAGATAATATTCTCCAGCAATGTGAGGTTTAGTTTAATTTAGTTTAGAGATACAGAATGGAAACAGGCCCTTCAGCTCATTGAGTCCATGCCAATCATCAAACACCCATTCACACTAGTTCTCTGTTATCCCACATTGATCCATCCCTACACACTGGGGCAATTTACAGAGGGCCAATCCATGTACAAACACATGCGGCTTTGGGATGTTGGAGGAAACCAGAGCACCCAGTGGAAATCCACGTGGTCACAGGGAGATGATGCAAACTCCACACGGACAGCACCTAAGGTCAGGATCGAACCTGGATCTCTGGCGCTGTGAGGCAGCGGTTCTACTAGCTGTGCCACACTGCCGCCACACAGGTTGATCTGACATTGGACATTGTCCCCTAACTAACTTCACCCCAACCTCCCACATTTGCACATTTGTTAATTCATGTGCAGGAGATGGCGTCTGCCTTAAATGGCCCATTGAAGTGAGTGAAGTACTCTGTCATCTCAGTAAGCAGCTCAAGGTCAACTACACTGGTGCAAACGGGTCACGCACTGGTCAAAGTCCTCCTTCACTGAGCTAAAGTGAATCAGATGAGTTTTTTTTAAGAAGTCCAGTGGCCCCATCATCAATGTGCACCTTGACCCTCCGAGTATTCCCAGCATCCAATGATATTTTACCACTTATGCCAGCTATCCGAAGTTTCCCTGCTCTTGAAGCAAGAAAATCTGCGAGCCTCATCTCTTGCAATGCCTTAATGATTATGAACAATTCGGAGACAACTTTATAATGGCAACCGAAAAAGATTGGTGGTGTCATTGTCTGTACACCAGAACTGTGTTGCGTCGATCGTTAACACGGGCAATTTTTTGTCGACTTAATTTTGTAGCATAAAGGGGAAACATAATGAAGAACGAGGCCTCTCTGTTACGCGGTAAGTGGCAATGTTCACTGGGATGTCCCAGGTGACCACTATTCATTTTGATGGACAGAAATAACCATAGACATAATCTTCAACGGCGCTTACAGCAGAAAACATATCTCGGCACAGACAAAGCCAAAAACAAACTGGCTGGTGGAGACGATGCAACAGAGGCCCCCCATGAGGGATTAAAAAGCATAAGAACACAAATCAGCAACTTGAGAAGAGAATTAAAGGCGGACTTCACATCATTCAAAGACGATTTCAAGCGGGATATGAGAGAAGAGCTGGCCGAATTTAAACATGAAACGTATCTTCAGATGGCAGCGAATGCACAAGCAATTCAAGACTAAAAAAAAACCGGAAGAAGCCGCCACCCGAATAGAGGAGCTGGAAACATGGAGTGTCGCTGCAAACACCATACTCCAAGAAACACTGAAAGACCAGAAGTTACTTGTCGACAAATTGAATGATCTGGAGTCAAGATCCCGAAGAAATAATCTGCGGATATACGGTGTGCCAGAGGGTGCGGAAGGTAGCTCAGTACCTCAGTTTGTAGAGAAACTGCTCAGAAGTGAAATGTCAATCCCTGAAATGACAGATTTACAGATTCAACGAGCACACAGATCCCTGGCACAGAAACCAAGCCCCAGCGCCCCTCCAAGATCCATAATTGTCCATTTTCTCCAGTTTAAAGTTAAAGAGATGGTTCTCAAACAGGCATGGCAAAAGACGATCCAATTTGGAGAACGAATGCTGTCTTTTGACCATGACTATACTACCGCTGTAGTACAACAACGCAAGGCATACAAACATATCAAACGCTTCTTAAAAGAAGAAGGAATCCGCTTTCAGACACCATTTACCAAGATACGTATTCACTGGAAGAGCGGACACCCAACCTACAACAACGCAAGGGAAACCGTGCGAGAGATACAACGGAGAGGCTATAAAGTGGAAGAGCTGCGGGGAGACACGGACATGCTGCCACTGCGTGAACAACTCCACCAAACAGTGCGGTGGCAACTCATCGAGCGACACGGAGAATCAGAGACAGTCAGACGGGGCATGGGAGCACCTTCAAGTATTCCAACAAAAGACTCATGCTTGAAATGAGATATGATTATGAAGGTACGCACAGACATGGATAACACAATGGCTTCTGCCACAATATGTTAGCATACTGAGTTCTTATGGAATCCTAAGGTTATAAATATGTGTATAAATATGTATATTCATAGAGAAATCTGTTTATAAGCCTGGTTCTAAAAATATCACCAAGCATCACAGACCTCATGTGAGTGTAATTAATGTTGATTTAATACAACTTTATGTATTGGATAAATCCGACTGTTAGGGAGATTAGCGAAATATTAGAGCTAGAATGAATGGAGGGACCCATAGAGGGTTACCCCCCTTATCTAGGAGAGGGCCCTTTCTTAGTGTTAGGCTTCCCCCCTCAATTTACAAAGGGATTATGGATCTATGGAGGAGAGAGAACACCCTTTTTTGGGAGTCCATATATGTTTTGATATTTTGTTTTGTTTTGCCAGGTAAAACACCTTTGTTTGTTCATATGTTTTGGTTTGTCGTTCAGAATGGTTCTGGTGTTGAGTTGAGGGAATACAGTGAAATCAATCACATTAAGTGTAATGATGCAATGTCAAGGACTTAAGCTGATGTCTCTAAATGTTAATGGTTTGGGTAATCCAATTAAGAGGGCTAAAGTCATGACTAAATTGAAAAAAGTGAAGATGCATATTATTTTCTTACAAGAAACCCATTTATCGCGACAAGAGCATGAGAAGCTGAAAAGATTTGGATATAAAAACACATATTATAGCTCACATACTTGTAGTCATAAAAGAGGAGTGACAATCTTGATATCAAACTCAGTTAAATTCGAAATGTTTAAAGAAATAAAAGACAAAGAAGGGAGGTATATCATAGTAAAGGGCAAAGTTGATAATAATATCCTGACACTGGTGAATATCTATGCTACCCCAGATAGTGATAAACATTTTTTCAAATCCCTATTTGATATTATTGCAATGGAAGCAGAAGGAATTTGTATATCTGGGGGGGATCTGAATGTTGTACTGAATCATAGGCTTGATACAAGTAAAAAGAAGAATAAGAACCAGTTAACAAAACTACTAAACACAACCTGTGAAGAATTTGGTTTTCTTGATGTCTGGCGGAATTTTCACCCTCTAGAAAGAGACTATACACATTACTCAATACCGCACTCAGTTTACTCCAGAATAGACTATTTCTTAATGCAGAAAGAAGACTGTTATAGGGTAACGGATTACAGAATTGGTGTGGCAGATGTATCAGACCATAATGCCATATACTTAACAATTCAAATGGACAGTGGAAGGAAAAACACAGTGTGGCGATTAAATGTTGGAATACTGAATGATGAAACAACTGTTAATGATATTAAATTGGAAATCAAAACTTATCTAGAGGAGAATGACAATGGGGAGGTGGACCCATCCATACTATGGGACTCATTGAAGGCTGTAATACGAGGTAGGTTAATAGCGAGGGCATCACATATTAAAAAAGGCCAGAATGAAAACATATAATAAGTTGATAACAGACCTGAAGGATTTAGAACAGAAGTACAAAAATAATGACCAGAGAACTTATAAGCAAATAGAAGATTTGAGGGGACAAATGGATGGAATATTGGGTCAAGATGTGGAGAAAAAAGCAAGATTTGTAAAACAGGCACATTATGAGCTTGGCCCTAAATCCACTAAAATACTTGCCCGAAGGCTGACAACACCATACACAAAATTAAGGACCCCTGTACACAGAATTTGAAGAGTGATCCAAAATAAATAGAATATATCTTCCAGGAATATTATAAAGAATTACATACACAAACATCTACAGTAGATGGGGAATCAATGGACTTTTTTAAGTACAATAGATCTGCACTGTATTGGAGAGACACAAAATAAAATAATCACAGCAGAAATATCACTGGAGGAGATAGAGAAGACAATTGGTAGGATGAAATCAAACAAGGCCCCAGGCAGCGACAGTTTCCTTATAGAATGGTATAAAATATTTTGGAATGAGCTGAACCCACTTCTTCTGAGAACCTTTAACTGGGTTATCAAAGAAGGCAAGACACCCCCGTCATAGAAAGAGGGAATTATAACATTAATCCGCAAAGAGAACAAAGACAAGGAAAATTGTACCAACTACAGACCGATATCAATTCTAAATGTGGACTATAAATTATATTCTCCAATTATCTCCAAACAATTTGAAAAGTTCATGCCAAATTTAATTGATGAAGACCAGACTGGTTTTATAATAGGCAGACAAACACAGGACAGCATTAGAAGAACCTTACATATAATACACAAGATTCAAAAGGAAAGTATGCGTGCTATCCTGATAAGTCTAGACATGGAAAAGGCATGGATAGGGTTAATTGGGAATTCTTATATCAAACACTAGAAAGATTTGGCATTACCGAAGAGTCAATTCAAGTTATTAAAGCAATTTACCAGCAACCAACTGCAAGAGTAAAGGTGAATGGGTCCTTAACTGAGAGATTTGTGTTAGGAAGAGGATTGAGACAGGGATGTTGTCTTAGCCCTACCCTGTTTGCTATATATATTGAACCATTGGCTCAAGCGATTCGTCAAGATAGGGAACTGAGCAACTATAAGAGACAGAGAACATAAAATTGGCCTTTTCGCAGATGATATAATGATGTATCTCACGGAAGTAAACACCTCCTTTCCAAGGATGATGGGGATCATAGATAAATTTAATTTTTATGCAGGATATAAAGTGAATATTTCAAAAACTCAAATCCTCCTATTTAATTGTCCTCCAGAAGAAATCAAACAAAATTATAATATTAAATGGGATTCAAAATCAATCAAATACCTAGAGGTACATATAACAAAAAATATATCAATGTTGTATGGGGCCAATTATAATCACATCAACCAAAACATAAGAAAGGATATAGAAAGATGGTCCACCTATCCAATGGATTTTAGCAGTAAGATAAATGTGGTGAAAATGAATATTTTGTCAAGGCTATTGTACTTGTTTCAATGTCTGCCAATAGAGAGGTACCATTAAAACAATTCACGGAATGGGATAAATTAATATCTAGATTTATTTGGGAGGAAAGAAGGCCAGAATTCGTTACACTACACTACACAAAGGTGGAATGGCACTTCCAAATTTTAGGATATATTTCTATGCAGCCCAACTTCGACCACTAATTTTAATTGGTGTGAGGACAGCTATATAGCTAGGTGGAAAAAGATTGAGACATATATCCCTGACTTCCACATCCAAACACTTTTGGGAGAAAAAGCGCTTCCTGGACATATCAGGATCCAATAACGATATTTACATTAGAAACCTGGTTCACTCTTACCAGATAACTTAAACTGAATAAACGACAAAAAGTTTTAAGATGTATAGCTTTGGATAATGAATTTAAACCAGGGATGTATGACTCAACATTTAAAGAGTGGATGAAGAAAGGAATGGCTGCATTTTGTACTGTTATTGAAAATGGAGACCTAAGAGGTTTTCAAGATTTGAAGGATAAATTTGCACTTCGGAACCAAGACTTGTTTAGATACCTCCAACTGAGAGATTATTACAATAAAAAGGTAAAAAGGGAGGCACTAGAAGAAAATAATCCAGTGATAGAAGTGCGTATGATCAAAAAACATTAAGGATTATTTCTAAACTTTATCATAGTTTAATGAAATGTCAAGCTAAAACTACATTTTATGTAAAATTTAAGTGGGAAAAGGAATTGAACATTACAATCTCAGAAGAAGAATGGCATCATATGTGTGTAACACTACAGACATCCACCAATTCACAAAATTGGAGAGAATTTAATTGGAAAAATTTGATTAGTTTCTTTATTACACCTAACATAAAAATCAAGCAAATTCTAAGGCAGCTAACATGCTGGAGGCAATGTGGTCAAACAGATGCAAACCATGCACATATCTTCTGGAGTTGCCCAAAAATAGAACCATTTTGGGACAGAGTGAATTCAGAATTAACGGAGGTATTAGGATATATAGTCTGCAAGGAGTGTTCCATTTTATATCTGGGTAATATAACTACAGTGGTGCTGAAGGAAGACCATTACTTGGTTAAAATCCTACTTACAGCTGGCAGAAAGGCCATTACAAGAAACTGGCTCGCAGCGGACACACCCAGACTTAGACAATGGTTAGACATAGTACAGGAAATATTTGTCATGGAGAAAATGGCATATTCTCCAAGAGTGAAAGAAGACGAGTTTAACAGAAAATGGGAAAAATGGATTAGGTATAGGAATAAAGACACCAACACTGTAATTTTATAGACAATAATGTAAGTTATTGGAAAATGTTTTAATATGAAAATAGTTCTGTATACTGCATCATTAATTGTAAACTGAACCTTCTACAGGAGTACGGTAGAGAGCCAATTGACCGGCTGCATCACAGCCTGGTTCAGCAACTAGAATGCGCAAGGCCAAAGGAGTTTACAAAAATGGTTAATACTGCCCGGTCCATCACTGGTGCTGACCTCCCCACCATCAAAGGGACCAATAGGAGGCACTGCCCCAAAAAGGCAGCCAACATCAACAAGGACCCATCCCACCCTGGCCATGCTCTCATTTCACTCCTGTCATTGGGAAGAAGGTATAAGATTCTGAAAATCGTGACCTCCAGGTTCAGGAATAGTTTCTTCGCAGTGACCATCAGGCATTTGAATACTACAAACTATGAACAGTCTAGGTTGCACTAGGGACCATGGGGTTTTGAATTCCACCAACGTCTCCATTGAGAGGATTATATTTTTCAAGGCAAAAGAATATAATTCTCAGCATTGTAGCGCATCAGTTCCATAAACAAAGTCCAATGTCCACAATAGCGTAAATGTGATTTGGACATTACCCTAGGGTATGAAAGGACCATTCAGAAGCCTGACAACAGAGGGGAAGCAGCTGGTCCTGAGTCTGGTGGTGCGCGCTTTCAAGCTTCAGAATCTTCTGCCCGATGGGAGCAGGGAGAGGTAGGATTGTCCCGTGCGGGACAGTGGTGGCAAGACTGCTCTGTGTGATGGACTACATCTACAACTCTCTGCAATTTCTTGCTCATTCGATGAAAGTATGGAAGTTGTTCAGCTCACAGCTGGGTGTTTACATCAGATCATTTACATATTGGGCCACAATCCTTATGCTGGCTTGACTTACATTTTTTATTTGTGGATGATAAGAATCTGCAGAGCCATCCACGCACCAGCCTACTGCAAATTTCGCTGCATATTTCAGCTGAGAAATATTCAGGCTGCAATTGAAGTTCTTTACAATTTAAATAATGGATTCACCTGTGGAAACTGGTGTTTCATGAAATGCAATTTTATCACTAGGAAGTGTATTTAACGGGTTATTTCAGATTCACTGTATTGGAAATGGGAAAAGCACTCAATGAATCCCATTAATTTAATGCTCCTTTGTCGAACTCGTGAAAGAGAAAGTGTTCTTGGCAATTTGCAAAACCATAATCTTAAAATGTTGTTTTTATAAAGGTGCTGGCCAGTTCTTGAAGTTAAAATGAAGGACAATCTGCCAGCTTTTCCCATCATTACTCTTAAGCTGACAGCTACTGTATTTCTCGAGCCTGTGAATGCACAGAAAGCAGAGGCTGTTGTCAGCAATAGCTAATTCCTGTCATGGTCTCCACCGATGCAGTCAACACCGAATTAATGATGTGCTGTGAAGTTCAACACTTTACATTCTCGCCGTAAAACAGGAAGTGTCTTACAGGAAGGGAAGAGTTTTGCCTTGTTAATTGATATGTGAAGGCAATGTATTCAGCCATAATTACTACTGGAAGATTCTTTTGCCTTGAAAAATATCATTCTCTCAGCGTACTGATTGCAAACTCCAATGTAAAAAAGAAAAGTTCTTATTTTGGTTTTTTTTTTGTAAGTCTCCTGATTTCAGCTTCTGCTCCAATCCCATGTGAATGTCCCAATGATTGAAAATACGCACAGACCAGAATCTCTGCCATTGACTCCATCTACACGTTCCACGGCCTCAGAAAAGCAGCCAACATAATGAAAGACTTGTCCCACTCTGGTCATTCCTTCTTCTCTCTGCTCTTGTTGGGCAGAAGATACAAAAGCATGAAAGCACGCACCACCAGACTCAGTTACAGCTTCTTCTCTGCTATCAAGCTTCTGAACCGTCCTGCCATAAACTGGGTTACAGTCCAATTCACCTCTACCCCACTGGACATTGGACCTTGTGGAACTGTGTGCTACAATGCTGAGAACTGTATTCTGCACTCTGAGCTATATTCTTCCCCTTTGCTGTGTCTATTGTGCTTGAGTCTTGCTTCTTTGTATTTATGTATAGTATTACCAGATCTAATTGGGCAACATGCAAAACAAAGCATTGCACTGTACCTCGGTACACGTGACAATAATGACCTAAACCTAGATCTAACAACCTCGAATAGATTTTACATATCAGTAATGTTAATTAAGTTTTCTCTCTAAAGAATCTGCCTGTCCTAAGATTTTCAGTTGTTACTTCAGACTTCCATCATCTGTGGGTTTTGCATTGCGCACCAGTGCTTCATTTAACTACCTGGTTGTTGTGCATGATGTTTGATTGGCCTACTCACCCTGTTTGATAATGTTGCTGTTACTGAAGTTGCCCCAGACCTGATGTCAGTGAGACTTGGCAGGTCGACGAATAAACTCTAGACCTTCTGCACGAGTACGGTAGAGAGCCAATTGACCGGCTGCATCACAGCCTGGTTCAGCAACTAGAATGCGCAAGGCCAAAGGAGATTACTAAAATGGTCAATACTGCCCGGTCAATCACTGGTGCTGACCTCCCCACCATCAAAGGGACCAATAGGAGGCACTGCCCCAAAAAGGCAGCCAACATCAACAAGGACCCATCCCACCCTGGCCATGCTCTCATTTCACTCCTGCCATTGGGAAGAAGGTATAAGATTCTGAAAATCGTGACCTCCAGGTTCAGGAATAGTTTCTTCGCAGTGACCATCAGGCACTTGAATACTACAAACTATGAACAGTCTAGGTTGCACTAGGGACCGTGGAGTTTTGTTTCACATTAATATTGGTGAAAGTGTACACAGTGAATATGATTATCAAAAATTACAGCAGGATCTAGATTAGCTGGGCAAGTGGGCTAAAGAGTGGTTAATGGAGTTTAATACAGATAAGTGTGATGTGTTTCATTTTGGGAAGTCAAACCAGGGTAGGACCTTCACAGAGGGTGGTAGGGCCCTGGGGAGTGCTGTAGCAGAGTAGAGAGATATAGGAGTAAAGGTACACAGTTCCCTGGCAGTGGTGTCACAGGCAGGTTGGATGGTCAAGATGGCTTAGAATGGCCTTCATCTATCAAGGTATTGATTATAGAAGTTGGGATGTTATGTTAAAATTGTACAAGACTTTAGTGAGGCCGCATTTGGAGTATTGTGTCCAGTTTTGTTCAACCTACTATGAGAAGGATGTCATTAATCTGGAAAGAGCGCAGAGAAGAATTATAAGCATGCTACCAGGATGGTGACCTGAGCTATTGGGAGAGATTGAACAAGCTAAGACTTTATTCCTTGGAGCGTAGGAGGCGAGGCAGTGATCTTGTAGAGGTGTAAAAAAACACGATTGGTTATTGATAACATTAATGCAAAGTCTTTTACACAGGGTAGGGGGATCGAGAGCTAGGGAACATGGGTTTACGGTGAGAGGGGAAAGGTTTTATAGGAGCCTGAGGTGCAACTTTTTCATTCAGAGGGGAGTGGGTATATGGCATGTGCTGCCAGAGGAGGTAGTTGAGGCAGATACTATAACAGCAGTTAAAATACATTTGGACAGCTACATGGATAGAAAATGTTTAGAGGGATATGGGCCAAACGCAAGAAAATGGACTAGCTTCGATTGGGCATCTTTGTTGGCATGGATGTCCTGGGCCGAAGGACCTGTTTCTGTGCTGTATGACTTGATGACTATTATATAATTTGACAGGGTTGCATGCAAACAAAGCTTTGTATCTTATAGCATGTGATAGGAATAAACCAAATACCAATGAAATGTGTTTTTCTGGACTGTACAGTCATTTTTCAAGTCATAATTGCTTCCGGAGTCTGAGTAATGGTCTTGACTTTTGACTCAAGCAACAGCTCGTTGTTGAAGTTAACATACAAATTGCTTTACAAATTAACGTTAATTTCAATTATTAAACCAACATAAATTTAGCTATTTATATTTATAAGAATACAAATTATAATGTAAATTCTAATTAATATTGTAAATTCCAACACGCACTCCCAGGGTTCGTTTGAATTCAGTGGAAGGGAAAGTGGAAGCATTTGTGTGATTGGTACACCTGCCAATGTGAAGTCCAGGTGCAGTTTGCTTGACTGATTTAATCTCCCTTGGCCCTAACTCACCATTATAAGGTCATGTTCATAAGCGTAGGAGCAGAATTATGCAATTTGGCCCATCTATTCTCCTCCGCCATTCAATCATGGCTGATCTATCTCTCCCTCCTAACCCAATTCTCCTGCCTTCTCCCCATAACCCCTGATGCCCGTACTAATCAAGAACCCATTACCTATCACGCCCATCTTGTCAGTGCATTCCACCCACCTCCTTCTCGGCAAGATATTTTAATCCGATGGGGCATTAAGCGTGGGAGTCGGGGAGTCAGATTGCAGCTTCATGGAGCTGAGATTGGATTGCATTTGTAGTGCTATGTGCTGGTCTGGTCGCCCCATTGCAGGGAGGAGAAAGACACAGAGCCGTACAGAACCGAAAACAGTCCCTTCAAATCACCTTATCCATGCCAATGAATTTGGCAGCCTGAGTGAGCTTTGCAGTGTGTGCAGAAGAGGTTTATCAGAACGCTGCCAGGATTAAAGAGGATTAGCTAGAAGGAGGTTGGACAAACTTGGATTGTTTTCTCTGGAGCATCGGCGCTTGAGAGGACCTGATGGAAATATATAAAAGTATGTGAGGCATAGATAGGGTAGACAGTCAGAATCTTTTTTCCCAGGGTGGAAATGACAATACTAGGAAGACATAGATTTTGGAGATACAGCGTGGAAACAGGCTCTTTGGCTCACTGAGTCCACGTCGACCAGCGACCACCCGTACACTAGCACTATCCTACACACAAGGGACAATTTACAATTTACAGAAGCCAATTAACCGACAAACCTGAACATGTTTGGAGTGTGGGAGGAACTCGGAGCACCCGGAGAAAACACATGCAGTCACAGGGAGAATGTACAAGCTCCGTACAGATAGCAGGCATTGTCAAGATCAAACCGGGTGTCGGGCGCTGTAAGGCAGCAACTCTACCGCTGCGCCGCTCAAGGTTTAAGGTGAGAGGGATAATTTTAAAGGAGGTGTGAAGAGCAAGTTTTATCCCAGAGAATAGTGAGTGCCTGTCCAACTTAGGGTTTGATCGGGGAGAATCTCTGAGCCTAGGGAGAGTGTACACTGTCTGGGATATCGTCTTGCACAAGAGACATTTAAACTCTTTGTGCCACATACAACTCACAAGGTGCTTCCTCCTGCAACACCTTAGATTATGGTGCATTCATTTTTTTCTTCGAGTTAACTTCATGAAATCAATAACTGAGGTTAAATTGGGATATTTTTAATCCAATTTCTTTATAATGTTCTTGCTCATGAACCAAGCATGGTTTGAAATTGTACTAAATGGTTAATTTGCTGCTAAAATAATAATAAGAACTGCATATAAATTGATCCACTGCTGCCCAAGGCGACTCTAAGCTCTTTGCCTTTTCTTGGCATGAACCGGTGTTACAAGCCGTGTTTTAAAAATGCAAAGTTGTTTACATACTTCAAATTACCATCAAATTATAAATTGGCTTGAAATTAATGAATTAAAACGGTTGCGACCTGCTATAGTAATTAAATTAGAGATTCAAGCAGCATCTGGTGATGGAAGATTAACTAATGTAGCACACAGCACTGGGATTTTGCTAATCAGTTTTACATGAACAACACTGAGGAGGAAAGGAGAAGGTGCCTTCAGGACAGCAAGGAGACTGCACAGTCATAGATCGCCCCTTGGCCAGGATGAAGTCCTCATTGTCCGTCGTTGTTGAGGTCTCTGTGCCAGTTGCCTGCAACCCCGAACTGTTTTAGAGTCATACAGCGTGGAATCAGGCCATTCAGCCCAACATGCCCAAGCTGACCAACATGCCCCATCTACACTAGTCCTACCTGCCTGCATTTGGCCCTCATCCCTCTAAACCTATCCAATCCATGTACCTGTCCAAATGTTTTTAAAATGTTATGATGGTACCTGCCTCGACTACCTCCTCTGGCAATTCGTTCCATATACCCACCACTCTTAGCGTACAAGGTTGCTCCTCGGGTCCCTATTAAAGGGGGATTCTCCACAGAACTCGCAATGGCACGATCTCTAACTGCCTGCCAGGCCTCTAACCTGTGACAATAATAAACCTAAACCTAATCCTAAACCTAAACATTCCCTCACAGATGTTGCCATTCATGCAGTAGACACAGTAGGCAGTGACGATCTGATGCCATTTAGCATTAACAACCAGAGATCAATTTCTACCCGTAAATATCTTAAATTTGACCAAAGGCAAAAAGTCCTCTTTAGAAATATCAGCCAACTGGTTTTATGGGGTTGAAACCCAATTTATTCTTCTTTGCCATTTTGTCCACAATGTTAACATTTGCTGGCGTTAAAGTCAAAATCATTTGAACTACAGAGCAATGTGTTTGAGGCTGTAATGTACCAGCAGGTACAACACACCAGCCTCGGAGCGGGGCTGGTTGATGCACTTCTTACCCTGTAGCTTCACTCAGTCACAACTGACCAGACCCACTCACTCACAACATTCTTCGCTCTTGCTCCTTGAATCATTACATCGTAATATTTCCTCTGAGCACCCTCAAAGTAAAACCAGTAATGGAAAAATATCAAATTATAGTCAGGGAACTGAGTATAGAATGTAATATAAAGGAACTGCAGATGCCGGTTTATATCAAAAATAGACACAAAATGCTTGAGCAACTCAGCGGGTCAGGCAGCATCACTGGAGAAAATGAATAAGTGACATTTCGAATCAGGACCTATTTGAAGAAGTATGAAGAAGGGTCCCATTCTTAAAAATGTCATCTACCTATTTTTACCAGAAATGCTGCCTGTCCCACTGAGTGACTCCTGCATTTTGTGTGTAACTGAGTATAGATGTTGGGATGATATATTACAATCATACAAGACTTTGGAGTATTGTGTTCAGTTTTGGTCACCCTGTTCTGAGAAGGATGCCATCAAGTTAGAAAGGACACAAAGAAGGTTTACGAGGATGTTGCCAGAACACGAGAGCCTGAGCTGTAGGGAGAAGTTGGGTAGGCCTGGACTTTATTCCTTGGAGCACAGGTGGCTGAGGGGTGATCTTGTGTATAAAATTGTAAGGGGAATAGATAGGGCAAATGCACAGTCTTTATCCCCCATGCCTCCATGACCCCACTGCAAGGAAAGTCCAGGTTTCTTGCCCAGGGGTGGTGGTGGAGACAGATACAATAGTGGCATTTAAGAGACTCTTCCATAGCACATGGATATCTAGGAAATGGAGGGATATGGATCACATGCAGGCAGAAGAGATGAGTTTATCTTGGCATCATGTTGGCCACAGACATTGTGAGTAAAGGGTTTGGGATTCAGAGCAACAGACCCATTAATATTGGCCACCTCTGAATTCTCAGCCTTCCAGAAGAGGGAAATGAAGTTTACAGTAACATTTACATTTTAAGTTGAAATAAAGGTCAATAAAACCATCTCGACTGAAGTCAGTGGCAGAACTCTTTATGTAATCAATATTGAGTGGGTAAGGATTAAAAGCAATTTCACCGGTTAATTGTGTTGACAAAGGAATTCAGTGGAGAACGTGCTCTCTGACCTGCAACAGCTCTCCATGAAGTAACACTTCACTCTTTAGATACTTTTCCTTGTTATAAGAGTGCAGTCATGCTGACTACAGCATCTCTGTAGCCTCGCCGGCACTGTCCATTCCAGCTCCCTGCAATCCTTCCATTCTGTCTTCAAGGCAATTCGAAAATTCAATCACAACACATCTGTTCCGGTGAATGATTACAATCCGGGAGAGTTATGTGGTGAGGGGGAGTGCAGGTCGGGATACAGAACATAGAACATAGGAAAGGACAGCACAGGAACAGGCCCTTTGGCCCACAATGACTGTGCTGAACACGATGCCATGATAAAATAATCCCCGCAACTTCCATGTGTTACCTAAAAGACTTTTAAACGCCACTATCGTATCTGCCTCTACCACCACACTTGGCAGTAAGTTCCAGACACCCTACACCCTCTGTGTAAAAATACATGCTCATCTTCTTTAAACTTTCCACCTGTTACTTTTAAGCGTGATTTGACTGGATAGCCTGCAAACAAAGTTCATCAGTGTATCTCGATATACATGAAAATAATTTAAAAACATATAGTTGTGGGGTCTATGCATTGGGAGTGCAAGCATATTCTGTGTACAGAATACCATTGTTAGTCATGTGGCCTCCTGGGATTATACAAAGTACAAGTGTTTCTTCACAGGGCTTAGCCTTCAATGTCGAGAGGCAGACGGAACTTGGACTGCAGTCCTTCAACACAAAGCCTTTGTGTCGGATGCACTGAGCTTCACTGAGCATCCTGCAATGTGCCGGGAAGCAGATTTCCCTCACGGGCATCTTACTGAACAGGAAGACCATGTTTGGGGCCGACCAAAGGATGGCTTTGACCAAATCAATGGTCTTCAAGCAATAGTTTAGTTTAGTGATACAGCGCGGAAACAGGCCCTTCAGCCCACCATGTCCACGCTGACCAGCGATCTCCATACACTAGCACTTTCCTGCACTCTTGGGAGAATTTGCAATCTTTACCAAAGCCAATTAACCTACAAATCCGCATATGTTAATATGCGGGGATCGCTGGTCGGTGCGGATTCGGTGGGCCAAACGGTCTGTTTCCACACTGTATCTCTAAACAAACCTAAACTAAACCGCCGTGCCACTGTGCCCAGTAGTCGCATTTGTCTTGAAATGTGCCTCTGGGGAGAGTCTGTGACCATCATGTAGTGTGCAGTCTGCTGGGTAAGCCATCAATGGTGTATGCAGATTTGGACAAATATCAACTCTCAAAATGCAAACTCATACCCGTCACATTAAACCTTTCTTCTAGTTTTTGAATCGCCTACCCTGGGAAATAGACTGTGCTTCACCCCATATACTGCAGTGAAGTTGGATCAGATTTATCTGAGCGCCTTCTCCTTGACTATGGGTCATTTGCTTGGATGTTGTGTCTGCAGACTGTTGGGTGTATGCAAAGATGCTGCTTTTCACATCTCTGATCCTTGGCGACACGATTATGGATGATTCCAACTTCACTGATAACATTGGGGGCGGAAAACCAGCATCGGCAGCTGATTAACTGTTTCATGCTTAATTAATCAATAATCAAAGCAAGATGCAATCAACAGAAACGTGCAGCCGTGCGAGTGTTACATCAAAACATCTTGAAGAATGCTCAGTTAATCTACACAGCTGCACAAACTCTACCTTTTGCTGTATTTACAATTGACAGTTGTTCAAAGCACATCCTCAAAGGTATTTTATTGTCACGTGTATCAATTAAGGTACGGTGAAATTCGATTTACCTTACAGCCAGACTAAAAAAAAGCAACAAGACACACAACTACATAAAAGTTAACATAAACATCCACCACAGCGGATCCCCACATTCCTCACTGTGATGGAAGGCAATAAAGTCCAATCTTCTTCCCTCTTCATTCTCCCGCGGTCGGGGCAGATCGAAGCTCCCACAGCCGGCGACCAAAGCTCCCACATCGGGGCGGTTGAAGCTCTTGCGGCCTGGAGCTCCAAATGTCGGCCCCTAGCCAAGGGACCACGAGCTTCATGATGTTAAAGTCCGCAGGTTTCCGCAGTTGGAGCTACCAAAGTCGGTCCCCAGCAAGAGTCCGCGAGCTCCACGATGTTAGGCCGCAGTACGGGATAAGAGATTAAAAAAGAGTTTCCCCCAACCCACCCCCCACATATAACAAAGCTAAAGAGCACTAAAACATACCTTTAACACATACTAAAAAACAACAAAGAAGAAAGGGACGAGACAGACTGTTAGCGAGGCAGCTACTCGAAACGTCATGTATCCTATTTCTCCAGGAATGCTGCCTGACTAGCTGAGTTACTCCAGGATTTTGTGTCTATCGTCAATATTTTTCTAACGTTTCAGAGGCACCGACTGTATTTGCATGGTGTTATAATGTGTTCATCGCCATGGTAGTGGACAGTATTTATTTGTCGCCCTGGTAACATACAGTGATTATCGCCACGGTAGCAGAGAGTTTATTGCCATCGAGCCAGACCATATTTTTTTTACCATGGCACCAGACAGAGTTCATCAGCATGGTGGCGTGAACCGTGGAATGAAAACGGAAAACTCTCAGCAGGTCAGGCAGCATCTGTGGAAAGAGAAACAGCGCTAATGTCTCAGATGCAAGAACCTTTGCCAGAACAGTTTTGACAGACCTTGGACCTGAAATATTAAACAGAGCTGCAGTGGCTGAATAATAAGCATGTGTTGAGGGCCTGTCCCACTTATGTGTCCTTGGCATGCAAATTACATGACCTCGTGGTCGCATTGAGGCGTACGGGCATTGTATGGCCGCATGGGGCCGGTCCCACTTAGAAGCGTGGTGGGGTATGTAGTTGTGTGCGACATCGCACGGGGCTCAAAATTTTTGTAGTGAACAAAATCTTTGTGCGCCATCAACCTGTCATGGAACTAATGGCCAAAGTGGGACAGGCCCAAATCCCTGGGGCGACGCAACGTCTCACCTTCAACAGCAGCAGAAGCAGGCAAACGATCGCTGAACTCGGCCTGGGGCTCGCGGCTGTTGCGGTCCAGATCCGCTCCCACTTCTACTCCCAGAGCGGGGCCAAGAAAATTGAAGATAGACTCAAAATGGTGGAGTAACTCAGCGGGAACGGCAGCATCTCTGGAGAGAAGCAATGGATGACGTTTCGGGTCAAGACCCTTTTCAGACTGAAGCAGCATTCCTGGAGAAATAGGATACATGACGTTTTGAGTAGCTGCCTCGCTAACAGTCTGTATCGTCCCTTTCTTCTTTGTTGTTTTTTAGTATGTGTTAAAGGTATGTTTTAGTGCTCTTTAGCTTTGTTATATGTGGGGGGTGTGTTGGGGGAAACTCTTTTTTAACCTCTTATCCTGTACTGCGGCACGAAACGTCACCTATTGCTTTTCTCCAGAGATGCTGCCGGTCCCGCTGAGTTACTACAGCTTTGTGTCCATCTTCAAATGACGTCACGCGCTCCAGAGGGCTGTACATACGCATGTAATTGCGCCCGACCTTCGCCGGACCATCGCGGCTCAACGCGACCACGAGGTTGCGTAATTTGTGTGCCAAGGACACGTAAGCGGTACAGGCCCTTACGTCTTCACAGCACCAGGATTCAAGTTTAGTTTAGTTTAGGTTATGTTAGTTTGGTTTAGTTCTGTGTCGCATGTACCGAGGTACAGTGAAAAGCTTAGCAGAAGGACTAGACATTATTACAATCATTATTATGGTCCAGAGCGTACAGGACAAAGGGAATAACGTTTAGTGCAAGATAAAGTCCGATTAAAGATAGTCTGAGGGTCTCCAATGAGGGAGATAGGAGTTCCAAGAGAAGGTAAGTACAAGAGGAGAGATGTCTTGTTGAATTATACAAAACCTTCAAGCACACTTCAGTCCATTTCTGGATTCTTTATCTGAAATGCAAAAGTTGACTAGATTGGTTCTTTTGGTGGAAGGACAAATAATAAAGAGAGACCAGGATGATGAGGCATGGAAATAAATTAGATATACTTATAGATTAAGGCTAGTAGATCAAGGGGTGTGAGAAGAAAGCAGGAACAAGGAATATGTTTGGATGATCATCCGTGATCGTATTCAACCGCAGGGCGGTACTCGAAGGAATGGATGGACTCCACTCTTACTTTCTCTTTTCCATTGGTCTTTTGAGGCACAACAAGATTTCCCACTTTCAAGTCAAACTAAATATTTGTTTGTTGTCAGCTCTGTGTTTGACAACTGTGATGAATTGAAAATCCACAAAATTGTCACCTCAGTAAATTGAAATAATTCCCTGAGCTTCATAATGGAGTTGGAATGAAATAGTTGGAAGAAATAGAAAATTGAACTTGAGCAATGATAAGAAAAAATACACTCGTGTAATCAGATATTTTGGATTCTGGTTAGAGAAGTTATCTAAGAAGAAAATCTTCAAGTTGTCATTGTGAATTTGCTCACAGGCATCAAATTGGGCCTTAAAATAACAGCACAATTGTTGATGGCAAAGTCATCAATATTTAATAGGAATACCATCATTGAACCCTGAACCGTTATTTTTTTTAGTTGCACTGGGAAATAGAGAAAACTGGCTATGTTGGGATTGGCAATTATCAGTCCGGTTGGAATTTGGTTGCCTGAGCAACGTTTCTGAGTGGAACAGTTCGGGTGGGAGAGTTTTTAGTTTGGAAGACAAAAGTGCTGGAGAAACTCAGCGGGTGCAGCAGCATCTACGGAGCGAAGGAAATAGGCAACGTTTCGGGCCAAAGCCCTTCTTAGTTTGGTTTAATTTAGAGATATAGCGTGACAACAAGCCCTTCGGCCCACTGAGTCCATGCCGTCCAATAATCACCCATACACTAGTTCTATGTTATCCCAGTTTTGCAGCCCACACACTAGGGGCAATATTACAGAAGCCAATTAACCTACAAAACCTGCACATCTTTGGAATGTGGGAAGAAACCGGAGCACCCGGAGAAGACCCACATGGTCATAGGAAGAACGTGCAAACGTCAGACAGATAGCACCCATAGTCAGGATCGAACCCGGGTCTCTGGTGCCTAAGTGAGTTTACCCATGATTCTCTATGTGTCACATGAAGCGCATTGTTGGGGTTGCACTAGGCTTGCAGTGTATCCCTAACCCTAAACTAAACCACCCACACCTGAGGTAATTTACTGTAATCAATCAGTATTGCTTTTGAATGTGGGAAGAAAAAAAACAGAGATGTTCATGGAAGTCCGCCTGGCCACAGGGAGAACACGCAAACTCCACAAATCCAGCATCAGAAAGCTGGATCAAACCTAGGTAGCTGGAGCTGTGAGGCAGCAGGTACTGACTGATACACCACTGTGCCTCTCTAAGAAGACCTCCAGCTGTAAAGTGCTATGGGATGATATAGTAGGTGATATGCAAGTTATGCCTTCACTGTCCTCTCAAATCTGGGTCCAAAGTAAAAAATGTTTCTATTGCAAATTCAACACAAATATTATTACACAAATGATACCAACATTTTTAAAGCATATATCACGACTCACATTACAAGTTGTGAAGGGCTTGTCCCACTTGGACGACCTAATCCGCGAGTTCTGGCGAGTTTGCCCTCGACTCATACTCGCAGCATGGTCGACACGAGGTTGTAGGAGGTCTTCGTGACTCTCCTTCATGCTCGAGAGTGGTCTCCGCGTACTCAAGGCCTCAGCTAGGTCGTGGCGGTTTTTTCAATATGTTAAAAAACTGCCCGTGAGTAAAAAGGGGTCGCCATGGAAAAAATCGCTACATTTTTTACTCGTAGATTTAGTTGTAGTAGGTCGTAGTAGGTCGGCATGTTAGTCATAGATAATCGAGGGGAGTTGAAGGTGGTCGTAGATAGTCGTCATCATAGTCGAAGGGAGGTCGAAGGAGATCGAAAGAGGTCGTCTTCACTCTCCACTATTCGGTGTCCAATTTTCCCGAAGTTAGACGTAGCTAGTCGAAGCTGGTCTTCAACATAGTCGAAGGAGGTCTTCAACATGTCATTTTTTCAAGCTCTTCTAAACTCGCCAATCTGGTCACTCAAGTGGGACAGCCCCTAAAGACAGCAAATGTGTCACTCATCAAAATAACTGAAAATTCTTCTACACACAGCCAGGTTATGATCCTCCATCTACACTTCAAAGGACTGCCACCAACATCTTCCCCTGCAGCTCCGGCTGATTTGGAATCAGTTCATCATTCCTTCACCGTCACTGTGTCTAGATCCTGATACTTCTTCCCTAGCGGCACTGTGGAAGCACCTTCATCAGAAGATCTGCAGCAGATCAAAGCAGAGTCTCACCACCACATCTTGAGGGCAATTCTGGGTGGGCATTAAATGCTGATTTTGCCACTCTTTCCCAGAGTGGGGGAATTGAGAGCTAGAAGGGGGGTAGGAGATTGCAACCTTCATGTCGTCCGCCCTGTTTCGACGAATGCAATCAACCTGGCGTGCACAATCAAATAAGATCAAATAAAACAAGTTGTCCCACACCTTTAGGAAAAGAAGAAGAAGGAGAAGAAGAAGAAGGAGAAGAAGAAGGAGGAGGAGAAGGAGAAGGAGAAGGAGAAGGACAAGAAGGAGAAGGAGAAGGAGAAGGAGGAGAAGAAGGAGAAGGCGAAGAAGGAGAAGAAGACACAGTTTTAAGGTGAAGGGGGGGGAAGATTTTATAGGAATCTGAGGGATACCTTTTTCATGTATGGAACAAGCTGCCACGGGAGGTAGCTGAGGCATGGACTATCGCAACATTTAAGAAGCTATTACACTGGTACATGCAAAGGACTGATTTAGAAGAATATGGGCCAAATGCAGACAAGTGGGACAAGCGTAGATGGGACATGTTGGTCGGTGTGGGCAAGTTGGGCCGAAGGGTCTGTTTGCACACTGCATGTTTGCACACATCACTCTATAATAACGTTCTGTAAAATTAATTAATAAAAAGAAAATGTGCAGGAAGGAACTGCAGATGTTGGTTTAAATCGAAGATTGACACAAAATGCTGGAGTAACTCAGCGGGACAGGCAGCATCTCTGGAGAGAAGGAATGGGTGACGTTTCAGGTTGAGACCCTTCTTCAGACGCAAAATAATAATTCCGAATAATTCAGAATAGAAATAAAATGTTTGGCCATAACGGAAGGCAAGCCATGGCTTTGGCCAAGTCGCCGTTATCTCTAACCCGTTTGTAGCGGCGAACAGCAACTGTGTATAGGCACACTCCGGTGTCAGCACTGAACAAGCACTGTTCAAATTTAAAAGACCTCAGACAAAGACAGATATATCCCTAAAGAATCTCTTCTGTATCTTCCCATCTCATTTCACTATATTGTTGCAGAAACAATGCAATCTCCCCTGAGGTGAACAATAAGAGACTTTAACAGAGACGGGAAGAAATCAATTGTCACCAATAATGACATGTCTTTCTCTGGTTACTTTTAAACTTAATTACCAATTCACATTTTGAAGAATTGTTCCCTTTGAACATCACAGGTAAAAGCTATTTGCTTTGAGCGTTCTCGAAGTATTCCTAAGCTCTTCCACCAAGCTGGAGTTCATTTGTATTGGAATAATTGATCTCTGAATGATGAAGGTGAACTCATTAGATTGAAAACACTTCATCACTTTGATGAAATATTCATCGAGTGATGCGCTTGACTGTTACTTGCCCATGAAAAATCTCCACTGGAGAGAGAAAAGTGAGAGTTAGATTTGTCATGGACTTCATTCAATGTGCATTTGATAGGTGCACCTGATGCAAATGCATCCAATTCCATGACAATCGTTTATTTTGGACTTTAGAGATACAGCGCGGAGACAAGCCCTTCATCCCACCGAGTCTGCGTCGTCCAGCGATCATTCCATAGAGTTTGTACATTCTCTCTGTGACCTTTAAACATCAAAGAGACTTTGACTTTGACTGGGTGCTCCAGTTCCCATCCACACTGCAAAGACATGCAGGTTTGTAGGTCAATTGACTGGTAAAAAATGAAAATTGTTCCTAGTGTATGGGGTGATTGCTAGTTGGCGTGGACTCAGCGGGACAAAGGGCCTGTTTCCGCGCTGTATCTCTAAAGTCTAAGGTCTAAAGGTACAATGAAAGTTTAGCTTGCAGCATCATCACAGGCACGTGGACTCAGACAAACACACACACAAAAAATTATATATAAATCATATGTAAAATTCTAAATGAAAGCTTTGCAAAACAACACAAGACATTAGTGCAAAAACATAATTAGAAGAAGAAACATGTCCAGCTCAGTGGAAGAGCTTCAGAGTACTTCGAGAAGACTCAAAGCAAGTCTGCGATAGTGCAAGAGGTCGTCCATAGTGTTCCCTTACCGAGATAGGGTTAGGGTTGTGCGGATTGGTTCAAGAACCTGATGGATCTAGAAAAGTAGCTGTTCCTGGACCTGGTGGTGTGAGATTTCAGGCTTCTGTACCTCCTGCCCGACTGTGGTAGAAAGAAGAGGACATTGTCTGGATGGTGGGGATCTTTGATGATAGATCCTCCTTCACTGCAGCATCTCTTACCAGCACTAACTCCATATCCCTGAACTCCCCTAATATTGAAACATCTATCGATATCCGAGCCTGAAGATTGTGAGTGTTTGCACGCTCTCCCTGTGACCATGTAAGTTTTCTCCTGGTGCTCTGTTTCCTCCCACATTCCAAAGACGTGCGGGTTTGAACGTTAATTGGCTTCTAGAAAATTGCCCCTAGTGTGTAGGGTGTGCAACTGGGTTAACATTGAACTGGTGTATGGGTGATCATTGGTTGGTGTGGGCTTGGTGGGCCGAAGGATCTATTTCCTTGCTGTATCTCTAAACTAAAAGTCACAAAAAAATTGCCTGGAAATGGAGTACAGGCCAAGATCAGATCCATCAAGATCTTATTATTTTATGGAATAAGATCGAGGGGCTGTTTGGCTTTATTCCTTCTCCTAGTTCTTGGTTTCATATACAATGATTCTGGGTTAAGGCTGGATAGGTTGGGACATTTTTCTTTGGAGCATGGAAAGCTGAGCTTATTGAGATGTACAAGATCATAAGGGACCTGGATAAAATTAACGCTCACAATCTTTTTTCCCAGAGTGGAGGATTCTAAAACTAGAGGCCATAGGCTTAAGGTGAGAGGGGGGGGGGGGGGAATTAAGAGGTACCTCAGGGACAACTCAGAGGGCAGTCCATATCTGGAATGAGCTGCCAGACGAAATTATAGCAGTGGATACAAATATGGCTTTTAAAAGACATGCCAGTTGGAAGGATTTAGAGGGATACAGGCTTCAAGCAGGCAAATAGGATTAGCTTGGTACGCCAACTTGGTTGGCCTAGACAAGATGGGCTGAAGGGCCTGCTTCAGTGTTGTACAGCTCTATAAATCTAAGCATCTCCGACCAATGCCAGCATTGAAGAAACAGGAACAGAACCTTTGTATCTCTTCTATGGTTTTGTGGCTTCTTAACTTTCCAAGAATGGGATAATTACACCAAGGTGAAACAAAGACATGACGAGGTTAGACTTCACATGATAACTCAGTGAGACCACACCTGGAATGTTGTGTGCAGTTTTGGTCCCCTAATTTGAGGAAGGACATTCTTGCTATTGAGGGAGTGCAGCATAGGTTTACAAGGTTAATTCCCGGGATGGTGGGACTGTCATATGCTGAGAGAATGGAGCAGCTGGGCTAGTGCACTCTGGAGTTTAGAAGGATGAGAGGGAATCTCATTGAAACATATAGGATTGTTAAGGGCTTGGACACACTAGAGGCAGGAAACATGTTCCCGATGTTGGGGGAGTCCAAGGGCCACAGTTTAAGAATAAGGAGGAAGCTATTTAGAACAGAGACGAGGAAACACTTTTTCTCACAGAGAGTGGTGAGTCTGTGGAATTCTCTGCCTCAGAGGGCGGTGGAGGCGGGTTCTCTGGATGCTTTCAAGAGAGAGCTAGATAGGGCTCTTAAAAATAGCGGAGTCAGGGGATATGGGGAGAAGGCAGGAACGGGGTACTGATTTGGGATGATCAGCCATGATCACATTGAATGGCGGTGCTGTCTCGAAGGGCCGAATGGCCTACTCCTGCACCTATTGTCTATTGTCTATTGTCAGTTCTTTATCGTTCATACAGCACTCTGACATGATCAATCATTGTCAAATTTCAATAGAGCACAATAAAAGAAAGGAACAAAAATTGAACGCACATGTTGTTCAAGGTTTGTGTTACACGCACACAATCCTTGCTGAATCCCAAACAAGCCTGTTTCTTTTTTGTTTCAACTGCAAAATAAGGTGTCATTAGTGTGATATTTTCTAGGAAGCCTGTCTTTTCAGTGGAGAGCAGCCACGAAGATTGGTATTTGAAAATAATATCTTTGAAGCCGTGTCACCAAAAATTACAAAGGGTTCTGAAAGAGACTCTGTGCTATACTTTAAAAGGGAAGAGGTACAATTTTCAAACAAAACAACTGACAACGTTGTCAAGTTTGAAGACGAAATGATCAACAGAAGTTTCATGTGGCAGGAACAAGCATACATAATTGTTTTCTATCATACTTGCACTGAATTAACTATTGATTCCTGCTGGATTATACAGTCCCTTTGAATGGTATCTTGACTAAACTTCAATCGATTAATAGTTATTTTCCATTACTCTGCTCCCACAGACATGAGCAGGAGTATTTACCGATGGTGTTTCGGGAACCTGGAGTTCATATTGTGCTGTTTGCCTGAAGTCTATTTTAAGAGTGCAAAATAACCTTGCTTGTGAATTGTCATTCAATGCAATGTCTTGTTCTGCATAACATTGTGATAGAATTATCCACCGCTCTAGCAGCTAAGGGTTTAATCCTAACTTATGGTGTTCTCTGTTTTCCACAAGCGTTGCAGTTTCCTGCGTCATCCAAAAGACAGGCGGGTTGATGGGTAATCGGTTAGTGCAAATTGCTACGTTGAAATAGGTGAGTGGTTAAATCCAGAAACGGTTTTCAACAGATTGGACCTGTACTTGTTTAGTTTAGTTTAGAGATAGAGTGTGGAAACAGGCCCTTTGGCCCATCAATCACCCATTCGTACTCATTCAGAGTCTGAAGTCTGAAGAAGGGTTTCGGCCTGAAACGTCGCCTATCTCCTTCGCTCCTTAGATGCTGCTGCACCCGCTGAGTTTCTCCAGCTTTTTGTGTAACCCCGTACTCATTCTATGTTAGATCCACTTTCGCACCCATTCCCTACACGCCAGGGATAATTTACAGAGGCCAATAGAGCTACAAACCTGCACGTCTATGGGATGTTGGAGAAAACTGGAGCACCCGAAGAAAAACCCACGTGGTTACAGGGAGAACGTACAAACTCTGCACAGACTGCACCCATAGTCAGGATGGTATCCAGGTCTCTGGTGTTGTGAGGCAGTAACTCGACTGTTATGCCACTATGCCGCCCTTGATGTTCAGAAGAATGAAGGGTGATCTTATTGAACCACTTCTTTGGATGACAGGATGAACGATGGGTCGATGTTTCCCCTCATGGAGTGCCTCGTTCCAGATGGCATCATGTCCAGGTAAGCATGTGCCCGCTGAGAATAGAAAGACTACCATCTCACAAACTTCTGTGAGTCTTTGCAATTGTTTTCCAGACAATTCTGGATCCTGAATGAAAAGCGATGAATGGTTGAAAAGAAAAGGTTGATTATTGATCAGTAAGAAAATCAGGGAAGAGGGCGGGAAAATAGACAAGGGGCGTTGTATTATCCAAAAGTTTATTGAAAGGAGTGCAGTCTCGCGTGCTAAGTGTACTGCAATTGTTCTTGCTTTTATAATGTGTCCAATTGTGTATGCTTGGGATGTGGAGAGTATTGGCAAGGCCAGCATTTGTGATCCCACAGCAGACTGTTAGCTCAGCAATTTCAGACGGCAGTTAAAAGTCAAACACACTGTGGTGAGGTTGAAGACTGGGGAAAATTGGCAAACTTCTTTTCCCTGAAGAACATCAGTCAGTCAGGCCGGTTTTTATAACAACCCGGTAGTATTGTGGTCGTTGCAGGCTTTCAATGCCAGATTTAGTTAAGGCGGATTTTCCAATCAATGGTTTGTAAATGAGTAAAGAGTTTGCGGACAGGCACATGTTGACCAGGACATTTTGAACTGCGAAGGTGCTGACTGAAGGAACATGATTGTTCAGATTTTAAACCATTTACAAGATAAATCAGCTGAAGACAAGCCAGAGAAGGGCCACCTGGACTGGAAAGTGTTAGCTGTGAGGGCAGCAAGGATACATTGAGGTTGGTGCTTTGGAACTGATATAATTGAGGTGTACAATGTAAGATAAGGGAGCCGTATGCTAATTAGCAGTGGGATGAAAAATTAGCAGCATAGATTTGAACTCATTAGCACGTTGAATGGTGCAGCACAAGAACAGCCCTTCGGTCCACAATGTCCATGCTGAACATGGTGCCAAGTTAAGCTAATCTCCTCTGTCTGCTGTCTGCATGTGACCCATGCACAGTGACACGTGAGACATTGTGATGGTAGAGATGCTGCCTTACAGCGCTAGAGACCCCGGTTTGATCCTGACTACAGGTTCTGTCTGCATGGAGTTTGCATGTTCTCCCTGTGACCGTGTGGGTTTTCTCTGGCCACTCTGGTTGCCTACCACATTCCAAAGACGTGCAAGTTTGTAGGTTAATTGGCTTCTGTAAATTGTCCCTGGTGTGTGGGATAGAACTAGTGTACGGGTGATCATTGGGTGGCACGAACTCGGTGGGCCAAAGGGCTTGTTTCCACGCTGTATCTCTATACTAATGAGTTCAAATAAAAGTGTCCCATTTACTGGTCTGGATGCCATTGCAATACAAGTGACACAGTCAGTGAACATAGAACACAGGAACAGTCCCTTCAGCCCACAATAACTTACTTATTTATGAAGGTCTGTGCTGAACATGATGCCAAGTTAAACTAATCTCCTCTGCATGCACGTGTCCACAACCCTCCATTCCCTACGTATCCACGTGGCTATCTTAAATGCCATTATTGTATCTGCATCCACCACCAACACCCCTGGCAGAAGTATACCAGGCACTAACAACTCTATGCATTATAAATTCCCCACCATATCTCATTTAAACTTTCCTTCTCTGACTATAAAGCTACTCTCTCTAGTCTGACATTTCTACTCAAGGGAAAGATTCTGACTGTCTACCTAGAGTATATATGCCTCTAAATGACCAAACATGCGTTCAATCTGCGAAGGTCAGTCCAGAATCAAGAGTGCTTAATTGTTACATGTTCTAGCAATGGAACAAAGAAATTCTTACTTACTGCAGCTTAACAGGTCCATAAAAGCAATAACACAGAGATAAGGATTTCTATATATTACTAAAACTCTCATCTTGTTTGTTTATATGTTTGTTTGTTTGTATGCGTGTGAGTGATTTCCCAAAACAGAGCCAAAAAGGTATACAATAGCGCTACAATATTTGGCCCAACTTACTCACCACTGTCCTGGGGTGTGCAATCGCCAAGTTTCGTTCAGATTGATGTTATATTTTACAAGTTATTCACATTTTTAAACTTTACAAAAAAACACTTTACAAAACCACTTTTCCACTTGCCCTGCCCCTCAGTTGCGTTTTACATCACAATGACATCACAATGGGATCCCAAATTTAATTTACATAAAACATCTCGATTTTCATTGGCATTGATTTTATTCTAAAAAAACCTCAATTTTCATCAAAATTTTCTGTTTTCATTAACAGCTAACATTGTGTTTAGGTTAAAGAAAAACTCAATTTTCATTAAGAATTTCTTATTTTTTAAACATCGCAATTTTCATTGTGGGGGGTGGGATAGGGGGGAAGTTTCATTAAAAAAACATTGCAGTTTTCATTGTGGGGGTGGGATAGGGGAGCTCAGGGGTGGGGGAGCAAGGGGAATAGAGGGAGAGGAGAGGGGTAAGGAAGGAGAGGGAGGGGAAAGCGGGGGAGGTGAGGAGGGAGAGTGGGGGAGGAAGGATAAGGGAAGGTGAGGAGTGGGGGAGCAGGGATGGAGAGGAGGGTAGGGAGGGGGAGAGGGTTATGGAGGGAGGGAGGGGAATGACTGAGGGTAGGGGAGAAGGAGGAGGGAAGGGAATGGAGGAGGGTGGTGGAGGGGGGGAGAGGGGACTGAAGAGGGAAGGAGGGGGAAATGTAGTTGGGGGAGGGTTTAGGAGGGTCAGCTGCGCCTGCGCAGTTGGGGGCTGTGGTGGAACATTGCCTTGGGGGACAGGCCCAACGGGTCCGCACCTGGACTAGTAATAAACAAAAATACAATTAATTAATGACTGTAATGCCAGATAAACAAAACAGTGCATAACTGAGCTTCATAGAGCAACCAAAGACACCGTCCATAGCAAATCACAGATGCTGATATTAGAGATTAGTGTTGTGCAGTGTCCAAGAATGGTTGCTGGAAATAAGCCGTATTTCGAACTGGAGGTCATGGTTCTCAGGCTCCTCCTGTACCTCCTACCTGATGGTATAGTGAGATGCGAGAGTGGCCAAGGTAGGTGTGGGTCTCTGATGATATTGGCTGCCTTTCTGAGGCACCGTCTCCGATATGC
The DNA here is from genome assembly GCA_035221665.1 of Okamejei kenojei. Classification (NCBI taxonomy): domain Eukaryota; kingdom Metazoa; phylum Chordata; class Chondrichthyes; order Rajiformes; family Rajidae; genus Okamejei; species Okamejei kenojei. The sequence continues at coordinate 28,382,451 of CM069159.1, read as the reverse complement.
ATAAACCAGGTACATCAATCTATTTTCCTATTCTTATTTGCTAAGACGGATAAATCTCGGGCTCCCCACCTCCTGCCTGTTAACTAGGAACCTACATCTGCTGATGGGTTTAGATAAACATCTGTTGGTTAACAATGAGTAGCAGATTCTCTTCAAAAGAGTGAGACATCAGTTCAAAATATTTAAAAACACATTCAAGTTAATCAAAGCCTCCTTTCAATGGCAAATCTCAGCTAGAAATACTTCAGAAGGAATCATTTATGTATGAAATATGTTTTTGTTTCGATTGAATTACATAATAGGGCATTAAATGGATTGTATAGCAAATTACACAATTTAACTATTTTTCCGTAACCAGCCTATCAAAGATCAAAGCATAAAATTACTTGGCAATCTGTTTATGCATTTATCAGAATTTAACTGTTTGTATTTGCATATTTATGAGGATTAATTAATAGTAAGATCATGCTGTTGTGCTTATGTGTAAATTAGTGCCTCTAAAATGCATAAACATATATAACTTTGCATAATGTGCCTTTGAAACATTTTGTTGAGTTAACATTTGTGTCGTTTTAACAGAAACAGCTTTGCTCCTTTAGTTAAGCCCCTCCTCTTGCGAAGGAAGTGGGTAGTTCTCAGGCAGTCTCAATGCATTGGGCTCTGTCCAATATCTTCTGATGCGTCAACGTAATCTGTTAATGGTGGGAACTGCTCGTCAAAGTGAACGTTTGATCTCAAAGCATCAAACATCAAACTTCGACCCATGCCGTCTGGACCGACCAGCAATCACCCCTATACTCATTCTATGTTATCCCAGTTTTGCCTCCTACACACTTGGACCAATTTACAGAAGCCAATTAACCTACAAAATCTACACATCTTTGGAATGTGAGAGGAAACTGGAGCACCTGGAGGAAACCTACACAGTCACAGGGAGAACGTGTAGAGTCCACATAGATAGCAATCCATAGTCATAGATTGAACCCAGTTTCTGGCGCTGTGAGACAGCAGCTCTACCTTTGTGCCACCATACCACCATTATGTGGAATAAGGAGCGGAAGAAATCCAAACTGTTTGGATAGCAAGTAAAACAAGGCTGTTCCTCAGTGCAGGGGACAATACTAAACCTAAACTAAACCTAAACCTAAACCTAGGCTGTTTTCATTTCTAATTGGCTCTATTGGGGAATAAAATAATTTGTGACTGTTTTCCTGCTTATATCCAAATGTAAGGATAGGAATCGTTTGGAAGGATATGGGTAAAATGTAGACAACTGGGATTCATGTAGATGGGCACCTTGGTTGGCATGGGCAAGCTGGGTTGAAGGATCTGTTTCCTTGCTGTATGACTATGATTCTAATTGCATTTAAGCTTGCTGACTCCATGTTACCACTTAAACAAAATGCTTTTAGTTTTATTTGGAGTGCAAGGAAGTGCAGATGCTGGAACCTTCGGTAAAACATAAAGTGCTGGGGTAACTCAGCAGGTAAGACAGTATCTCAGAACACATGAAAATAATAAATTGAGTTTGGAGAAAGGTCCCGACTTGAAACATTGCCTACCTATGTCCTCCAGAAATGTTGCCTGACCCGCTGAGTTACTTCAGCAGAACCTTTAGTTTTACATCGGGATTGCATTGACAGATGTTTTAATTCTGATGCCGATATTTTAGGTGATTGATTCTTCTGTACAATTTATACAATTTTGCATTTTTTCAGAAAGGTAGGATAAATAGATTGTGCCAATGAATGTTTTAATTTTAATATTTTAACTAAAAAAAGTATTACTTCCTAGCAAAGAAAAATGGAAAGACGTGAATTAATTTTCTATATTTTGTTAAAGAAAGAACTGCAGATGCTGGCAAAATCGGAGGTAGACAAAAATGCTGGAGGAACTCAGCGGGTGAGGCAGCATCTATGGAGTGAATATCTATATTGATATTCAATGGCTCTGGAAATCCATTGGTCTGGAAATTCAGTCATGTCTAGATGTTTATTTCTGTCTCTGCAAATTAATATTAGATTGCAATTGTGAATATTTGAATATTTTTAAGGCAGAGGTGTTTGATAGTTGATAAGCAAAGAGGTGAAAGGTTGCCACAGGCAGATGGGAATGAGGAGTGGAGGTTGCAATCAGATCCCCAATCTCTTCATTAAATGCACGGTACAGTGTGATGTGATTTGATTGGTTTGCTCACAATCCAAATAAATCACAAACAAATCTTGTTACACCTGGCAAAAGTTAAACCAAGGCAACTGAACCATCCTACCAACAACTAGAGAGCAGTCCTGGGCTCCTATCTAACTCATTGGGGACCGTTGGACTATCTTTGATCAGACTTTACTGGACTTTATCTTGCACTAAACATTATTCGTGTTATTCCCTTTATCTTTAACTGTGGATGGCTCAATTGTACTAATGTGTTGTCTTTTCGCTGACTGGCTATCAGACAACAAAAGATTTTCACTATACACTTGACAATAAACTAAACTAAACAAATCTCTGAGTGAGTCCAGGACATAATGTGTACGTTTGTATACCTGTGCATGTACAAGCTGCGATTTTGAATACCCACCCCCACTCGGCTTGGTGCAATTTCACATCAGACATACAGAGAATGTTGTGTTCCCCTCTCACCATCGTTAGAGCATTCGACTCCATTCAAGGACCCAAGCAGTCGTTCCAGGTGCAACAAAGGTTCACCTGCACCTCCTCCAACCTCATCTATTGCATCCGCTGCTCTAGATGTCAGCTGATCTACATCGGTGAGACCAAGCGTAGGCTTGGTGATCGTTTCGCCGTACACCGCCGCTCGGTCCGCATTAACCAACCTGATCTCCCTGTGGCCCAGCACTTTAACTCCCCCTCCTATTCCGAATCCCTTTCTGTCCTGGGACTCCTCCATTGCCAGAGTGAGCACCACCGGAAACTGGAGGAGCAGCACCTCATATTCCTGCTTGGGCAGTCTGCATACAGGTGGCCTGAACATTGAATTCTCCAATTTCAGGTAGCTCTTGCTGTCTCCTCCCCTTCTCAGCTCTCCCTCAGCCCTCTGGCTCTCCTCTTCCTTTCTTCTTCCCACCCCCATCCCCACCCTGCATCAGTCTGAAGAAGGGTTTCGGCCCGAAACGTTGCCTATTTCCTTCGCTCCATAGATGCTGCCGCACCCGCTGAGTTTCTCCAGCAATTTTGTCTACCTTAGAGCAATGGAACTACCTGCTGCTAAAAGGAGTGCAATTTAGCGAGCAGCTCCCAGTGCAGATCGCACGTGGACACTAGGGACATGACAGAGATAGGTCGGCCATAATTAAGCTTAGTTTAGTGAGTCCATCTGACCATCGATCACCTGTTCATACTGGTCCAATGTTATCCCACTTACGCATCCACTCCCTACACACCAGGGACAATTTTACAGAGGCCAATTAACCTACCGTATGTACGTGTGCAGAAAAACACAGGTACAATGAAAAATCTTACTTGCGTTAGCAGACAGACTAAGACAAAGACACAACAACACAAATTATACATAAATGACATCTAAATTCTGGTAGACAGTAATAGCCCTATCCCACGGTACGAGTTCATTCTAAGAACTCTCCTGAGTTTAAAAAAAAATCTCGTGGTAAGCACGGAGAATGAACGTAGCAGGTACGTCGGAGCTCGGGGACGTCTCTTAGCGGCAACGGCAGGTACTCGGGAACACTCGCTAATGGCAGGTAAGCATGGGAAGACTAGTGAAGATTTTTCAATATGATGAAAAATGTCCATGAGAGCCCCGAGTACCGCCGGTATGGCCATTACTGTAATTCTCCGAGTTCGAATCAGGGCAAACTCGGGAGAGCTCTTGGAATGAACTCGCACCATGGGACAGGGCTTTCAGAAGAATTAAAAAAAACCATCAGGGAACACAATTAGAAACATTTACAAGAGAGACACTAGGAACTGAAGATGCAGGAATCCTGAGCTGGATTGGAAGGGAGATGCCCTAACTATAATGTGCTGGAAAAACTCAACGGGTCAGGCAGCATCCGTGGAAGGAAAAGCACAGATGACGATTCAGGTTGGACCTTTCCTCAGACTTGATTCCCTCCACAGATGCGACTTGACCCCCTGAGTTCCTCCAGTACTTTATTTTTAGGACAAGCAGGTCCATGATAGTGCAATAGGTCGTGGATTGTGATTGTCTGGTGATGCAATCCAGAATCAGAGGATGGAACTATTCATTATTCTCTGGTGAAAGCCAATGAAAGCTCAGCAACCTATAATATGGAACCTCTCTCAGGGCAGCAGAAGACCCGCACTGTCAAATTTCACATCCAAGACTTCATTCGCCAATGGAAAAAGCCAACAATATTTTCTGCAAAAGCCTGAACATTCCAAACGGGTCTCTGACTTTCATATTATTTATCCGCAATATTGGAACATTTTGTTGCAGGAATCCTGGGGCATGTTTAAGAAGTAAAGTGAAGTTGTTGCGATTTTTCAGAATATCTCCCACTTATTTTTCTTTCCCCTTTACAAAATGCAGTGTAAATTGTCAAGTTATTCTGTTGCACAGGCAGAAATGAAAACAGGTTGAAATGTACAGAGCAGCAGCAATCTCGATGTGCTCAGCTCTGCATCATTTATCATTGTCACTTCCACAGAGACTTTATTCAAACCACTATTTCTTTCCAATTTACTTAATCTTGGTTGGAAACAGCCTGGACAATAAGGTAAGACATTACAGCATGAGGAGATATAAGGCAATTCCTGTTTATACAAACTCTCATCAAAGTGTACGCCAATGATTTGTCCTACCAATACTGCATCACCTGAAAAATGCAAGGCCTGAAATTGTTTCTGATTATTTCACACTCTGTAATCTACTGTGCATCAGTCAACGTTCATACCGTTTGATTATGATGTCCCCTCATCTCTTGATCTACAAATAAGACAATTTTCAAACTAATGCAAGATACAAAGATATATAAACAATGATAATCACTACTTTTCCATTTAGCTCACAATCCAATCTTGGCTTGTCTTTGGCTGAAAGGTAATTGATAAAATATCATTCATACTGAATTATTCCAACATATTTGTATATTACGTGAGATATGATAAAACGATTTAATAAAACACAGTTTCTCTTGTTTAAGTAAGGCTCCAGGAATTTATTTATTTGCCGGAATATAGTTTAATAAGTTTTTTCAAAAAACAATCGGAGCCACACAAATGAATCCGTTTCGTTCATTAATTAATTACATTGGTCGAGATGGAAAATCCAACTGAATTGAGAATTAAATCAACAAGAAGTACTGTAACTTTAAATTGTGCCTTGTAGTTTCAATTTCTAGGAGTTGATTTCCTTGATTTGTACTGATTAATCTTTTCACATCCAGCCTTTGCCAAGCTACCCATCCTACAACCGGCGTCAAGTAGCTTGCTTATGGAAGGCAGCCTGATGTCAAGCACTTGTGAAAAAGCCAGACATTGGAACATTTATTTATGGTCACAGTGATCTGATCCCATTTTGCCATATGAGAAAACAGCAGGAATCGACCACATGTAGGTTACTCAGATATGTCCAGTCGTTCCATATCAGCATGGATGGTTGGTCTTGGCCTCAGTTCCATTTTAGTGCTTGTTCCCAGCGACTATGTCTCAGTGATCGCTGCCTTGAGAATCTCAATGACTCAGCCACCACAACCCCCCGGTCGGTGAGTTGTATAGGTACAGTGACCCCTGAGGGAAGAATATCCTCATCTTGAGCCTCACAGAGTTTGCATGATCTCCCTGTGACCGCGTGGATTTTCTCTGGGTGCTCTTGTTTCCTGACACATTCCAAAGGCGTGCTGGTTTGTAGGTTAATTGGCTTCTGTAAACTATCCTTAGTCTTGTAGGATCGAACTACCACGGACACGGTGGGGTGAAGGGCCTGTTTCCTTACTGTATCTCTAAACCAAACTAAAATAAAATCTCAGTTGAAAGTGTGAAACCCCTTATTCTAAAAGTGTCGACCCAAATTCTGTATTCCCTCAAGAGGGATAACACCCTCTCATTCTGCAGGTTGTTGTTGTGGACTTTTGTTGTCAAAGGGCAGTGTTGACCGTAGTCTTGTGGACCTTGAATGTAAAACCAATCATCTCCTATGCTGGTAAAGAAGGAACTGCAGATGCTGGAGAATCGAGGGTACACAAAAGGCTGGAGAAACTCAGCGGGTGCAGCAGCATCTAAGGAGCGAAGGAGATAGGCGACGTTTTGGGTCGAGACCCTTCTACAGACTGGTCAGGGATCAGGGAAACGAGAGATATAGATGGTGATGTGGAGAGATAAAGAACAGTGAATGAAAGATATGCAAAAAAGTATCGATGATAAAGGGAACAAGCCATTGTAAGCAGTTTGTAGTGTGAAAATGAGAAGCTAGTGCGACTAGGATGGGGGAGAGAGATAGAGAGAGAGGGAATGCTAGGGCCCGAGGGCTGAGGGAAGGGGAGGAGACAGCAAGGGTTAACAGAATTGAGAAAATTCAATGTTCAAGTCCAGAGGATGCAGACTCCCAAAGCATCTCCTATGCTTCAGTGAATGAGTTGCCGATGGTTTAGTGATCAATCTGATGGCTTGCACAAACATGAGCATCACTTGCACACTGGAGCTCCACCACTGAAATTAAGGTGACCTCGGTTCTGGTGTGTAGTCTCCCATGTTGAACATTTCTCACTAGTTCTGGAGAAGTTTGTTGAACCTCACCTTTGAACATCAGAGTTGAGCTTCAGCCCTGAGTGTGTAAGTTCCAGGGGAATATTTATCATTGGTCTTCATTGGGATAGGCTGTGTTATGGATTCATGGCTTAGGACATGCTTGTAGGCCATTGTGAAGCAAAAGTGAGATTAAAATGAACTACTGTGCACAGCCAAATTTAAGGTATGAATGTGTTATCTCCCAAGAGCCCTGTTGGAGTTATATTGTCCATGCCCCATTTGTACGCACACACAATTGAAAATCATTCCTTGATGCAAAGATACCTGTCTTTTGTAACAGCAAACTAAAGCCTCGATATAGGTTGCATTTAATTAAGGATGCTTCAAGATCATAACTTTAACATTGGTACAGTTTGCTAAAATTGGGACAATAAAAACATTCAATGGTGCTGTTCTCTTTGTCTTGCACTCTGTGTGATTCCTTTTGTCTCCACCACTGTTGATTCTCTCAATCCCCATTCTACAGCTTTATCAAGAACCAAAATATTCACTCACAAATGTTCATATACCAGAACCTCAATGCACTTGTGCTTAGACAATAAACTCGACTTGACATGACATGGACAATGGCGAGAACAAATTGCGATGAATGGGTGTCTCCATGCTGTATACTTCTATAATGATACAGAGACATCTAACGTTTGCTGCAGGCTCACTGAGATCACTCAGCCCAGATTCTGGCAACTTTTGAAGAAACAAAGCGATCAATACGGAAATTAATCTATTTGATCTTATTTCAGAAATCATTTTTTTGTTGTTGATTCTATGGAAAGCTTGATTTCAACAATAATCAACAAAGGACTGCCAGATTTGATCGTTCTGGTGTACGATTGCAAAATAGTGAAGGGCTGTGGGCATTAAAGATTTAATATTTAATTATTATTTAATATTGGGCAGCACGGTGGCACAACGATAGAGTTTCTTCCTTACAACGCCAGAGACCCGGGATTGGGTACTTGTCTGTACGAAGTTTGTACGTTCTTCCCGTGACCTGCGTGGGGTTTCTCTGGGATATCCGGTTTCCTTCCACACTCCAAAGATGTATGGGTTTGTGGATTCATTGGCCTGGTATAATTATAAATTGTCCCTACTGTGGGCAGGATAATGTTAGTGTGCGCGCGGTGCCGACTCGGTGGGCCAAATGGCCTCTTCCGGCGCATTATCTCAAAACTAAACAAAAACTAAATTTGATGGAATGTAAGAGAAACGGCAGTGAGACATGAGAGACCTCCACAGAGTTTTAATGTCTGCTTCACAGGAAGTGAATTGTGTCTCTGAAAGTCGTGCAGTGGAGAAGGACAAGACACATCAAATGTTTGAAGTGCAGATGGGCACTACAGTTCTCCTCCTCCCAATCAGCATGAGTAAGCAGAGAAGCCATAGTGCTGTGGTGGGAGGTGGGTCACTGGAATATCCACAGCCTCAGCCGTCACCTTAGATATTTTAATTTCAAAGGATCCAAAAGTTCAGTGCACATTTATCTGAGAACTGAGTATATATATGTCAAGGTGAGGGGTCTTGGTGCTGGGGAGGCTTAATGATGGGAGGATTTGCAATTCAGTCTCTCTGTTAGACTTAACCTCGATTCAAAGTCACAGAAAGCAATGTTGCTATACGTCACATAATGGGCACCAATTTGCATAAATATTTGGACAATATTTGCCTACGTTATATTCAAGAAATGACCTGTGATGGAAAGGTCAGGATTTCGCTTCCCTCTTCATGCCTGCAACCAAAGATGATTTACATTTCAGTCTCGGCATCAGGAATTGCTGAATACAGAAGGTGACAGTGCTGGTGTAACTCAGCGGGTCAGGAAGAATCCCCGGAGAACTTGAATACGTGGCACATTGGGCCGAGACCCTTCTTCAGACTGGAATCTCCAGTCTATGGGTTGAGCCACAGCAGCTAGCACTCACTGCTGGAGACAAGCACGTTCAGAGGCGTGTTGACAATTGTATTGAAAACTGTGGAAAACTAACATTCAGGTTCAGGAACAGCTTCTTCCCCACAGCTATCAGGGTATTAAACTGCAAGCTCCAAATAAGGACAGGCAAGGGCTGATTAGGGATAGTCTGCATGGTTTTGGACATGGGAGGTCGTGTCTCACAAATATGTTTGATTTGTTTGAAGACGTGACCAAAAACGTCGACGAGGGCAGTTATAAATGTTGTATACATGGATGTCAGTAAGGCATTTGACAAGGTTCCGCATGGTAGACTGCTTTGGAAGGTTAGATCGCATGGGAATTTTTTTTTAAGTCCACTGCTGAGGGAGGCAGGGTAATGCTGGAATTTTACATTCAGGAATGGGTTCGGTTGGGGGAATGGGTTCCCCCGGGGGGTAGTGGTGCAGTATTGCGTTGGGGAAAGGGTTGCCATGGGGGACCAGTCCACCCATGTGACAGGGGGGTCCCACTTGGTCTAGTGTGATAATAAAGAACACTCTTGACTCTCTTGACAACCCAATCTCTCTGGACAACAATAAGCTTTAAGAACTTCCTGGTGAAGCTCTACATGCCTGTAGAACTCCAGACACACCCACCCACTAACAGGCAGAGATACTTTGACAGAAGAATCAGGAACTCTGCTGTGCCGATATTTAATCCCCTTGTCTTTTTGAATCTCTTTGGATTCATCTGACAGTCAGAAATATTGATAATCTTGTAACAATTGAAATAACAAGTACATATTAAAAATAATACTATTAAAAATTTAGAAGCAAATAGCAAACTACTTCCAAACACTTCAAAAATGTTTAAATAATTTAAAACGTTAAAGCTAATATAAATAGTTAACAAGATTTAACTTGGTTTGGGAACAGCTCTGCTCAAGAGCAAAATAAGTTGCAGAGTTCTGGATGTAGCCCAATCCGTCATAAAGACCAGTCTCTCTACCATTACCACTTCATGCTGCCTTGGGAAAGCAGCCAACAAATTCAAGGACCTTTTCCACCCTGGTTTTTCCTTCTCTCCCATCGGACAGAAGATACAAAAACTTGAAAGCATGTACCTCCAGACCCAGGAACAGCTTTCCCCCCTGTGTTATCAGACTTCTGAATGGTGCTTTCATAAACCAGCGTACAGTCCCTGTTTTCTAAACTACCTCATTGCAGACATTGGATATTTTTTCTCTGTAACTTTTACACTGCAGTGCTGAGTAAATATATTCTGCACTCTGGTATTTTTCTCTTTGCTCTATGTAGTATACTTGTGTTTGACGATTGTAATCATGTATGGTATTAAGTGATTTGATTGCATAACACGCAAGTAAAAGCATTTCACTCTATCTTGGTACGCATGACAATAATAAATTTACATCTAATCCTAAATTCCCAGCCTAATTTCTGCTGTTCAGCTTTGCAACCATAAAATCTCCACTCATGTGCAAGGGCTTACGAATCATTGTGCAGTTCTAACTTGGCTAGCTCCTACTCACTGATCGCTTCTGCCTGAGTGAAGAAATTGTAAGAAAGATAAACAGCATGGAAACAGGCCTTACAGCCAAATGAGTCCACGCCGAGCTTCACTCATCCGTTCACACTGGGTTTATGTTATCCCACTTATACATCCACTCCATGCACACTTGGGGCTATCATAAAACAGCCAGTTAACCTACAAACCCACACATCTTTGGGATGTTGGTGGAAACAGGAGCACCCAGAGGAAACCCATGTGGTCACAGGGAGAAGGTACAAACCTCACACAGCGAGCACCCAAGGCCAGGATCAAAGCAGGGTCTCTGGTGCTGTGAGGCGGCAGCTCTACCAGCTGCGCCACTGTGCCACCCAGTCAGGGTGAATCCAGTAAGTTCATAGATTTCAACTCCATGGCAACAAAATTCCCATGGAGGAAAATGAATATCCTAGCAGGAATGGACAGCACCTTTCACCTCGACCCTGGCGTTGATTGGAAAGCCACATTGATATAAATCAAATTATTAGCAATGCAAAGTGATGCATTGTCTGCAACTCAATAACAGGCAGTTTAACTTCCTATAATTCGATTCTGTGCAAAGTGGATCAATAAAGTAATTTGCTAGCCAATACTCTTGAGTGCTTATACGGAAAGTGCTTGTTACTGTATAATTACAGGAAGCTAATATTTATGAACTGATTCTGTGAACATTTAATGAAGTGCCATCAGCCTTTGTTTTTTCCTTTCAATGCAATTTCTCTTTCGTTCCAAAGCCACTGGGGTAGATCTCAACTGCACAATATTTTAAAATTACTCATAATTAGTGGTTATTCTGATCCACCCCTTTCCTGGTTAATCAAAAAATATTTAAAAATGTAACAGGCTGGTGTCACAAACAAGAGGTCAAGAATGCCAAAATTGGTGGCACAGTGGACAGTGTGGAAGGGTGTCTATGTTTACTGCAAGATCTAGATCAGTTGGCAATGTGGGTCAAGGAGTGGCAAATGGAATTTACTCTGATGAGTGTGAGGTGTTGCACATTGGTATGTCAAACCAGTAGAGGAGTTACACAGTAAATGGTAAAAATCTGAAGTGTTGTGGAACAGAGTTATCTGGGAGTACAGTTCCTTAAAAGTAGCAAGGCCAGTGATGGCGTGGTGAAAAGGGTGTTTGGCATGCTTGCCTTTATTGGGAAGAGTGTTGAGGGCAAAAGTTTGGACACCATGATGCAACTGTACAAGTTGTTGGCAAGACCAAGGTTGTAGATACCGTGTGCAGTTCTAGTCGCCCAGCTATAAGAAGGATGTCATTAAGTGGGAAAGTGTGCAGAAGAAAGTAAGTAAGTAAGTTTATTGGCCAAGTATTCACATACAAGGAATTTGTCTTGGTGCTCCGGCCACAAGTAACAACATGACATACAGTGACAGTTACGAATGACTCAGAAAACACTAAACATTAATAATAATAAAACATTAATGATAAAACACCATTGATCAAGCATGTGAAGAGATTCACCAGGATGTTACTTGGAGTTTTACTTCGGAGTCACATGAGTGACTATGCGAAGAAGCATGCCAGCATGCATGCACGTCAATTATGTCTAACGCATGCCGCACGTACTGACTTGGCAGGCGCGTCGCTCCTCCAGCGGTAAGTTTCACACCCGCAGGTAAGTTTTGAACTTATTCCCAGGTGTATTCTTTGGTTGCAGGAATCTCTTTTACGAGTTCCTGCTGGATATGAATATCTGGTGTGAAATCCAGACGGGCCGCGGGGAAAACCGGCTACGGACTGCGGAAGAGCGGGTAGCCGGCGGCCGGCGGGTTCGCTACCCGAGTTGCTGACAGTGCGGTCAACGACTTCAGACTTTGGCAGCCCCTAAAGGGTGTGCAGCCAAATGGAGTCTGAGAGGCCTGGACTGGGACGAGTCAGGCCAGGAGGGTTCCCCTCCGACAAACATGGGTATGTCCTCGGGCGTTTAACCCAGATGGAGCATGGATAGTGTCCTCGGGTGCTCATCCCACAAAGGCGATGCTCCATCATGATATGGTCCATGAATCAGGGCCATATCAGCACAGGTCACCTCGGGGGCCTGCGGCAGCGCCTGTTTCAGGGCTGCTTACAAATCTCCCTCTCTGTGGAGGGGAGTGCCAGGGGTCAGCGGATGACTGATTCCAAACTCGGAAGTACGCGAGTTCAGAGGCATGTCCAGAGTGCATACCAGGATGCACGAGGTGTGTGAAGCAGAATTGCCTGCTATGGCATCAAAGTTGCGATACCCTCGCAAATAGGGGAGCCGCTGGGTGAGGAATTAGCTACGAGCATTAATTACCTCGCATCGCACCAGCTCCAGCTCCAGGAACAGGTAATGGTGGAACCATCTATGAAGTACCACACACCTGCTAATTGTGCTTCACTAAACGTGCCGGCTGTGAACAGCTCTGGGGTTACATCAGAGGGGGCATCAAAGTCCAGGAGATGAAGCTCCAGAGAATCTTGAATTTGCTGGCATCAGGCATCACGGCCTTCACCAGGTCTGTGGATGGGGGTCCCTTGTATCATGTGCAACAGGATGTCCTGGCATTAATATGCAACGCACATTTTGAAATTAACTGTTTTCGTAAAAGTGCCATCTGACCTGCCCTGAACCCCAGGTTTGTGGGACTGTGCAGGACCAGCAATGTACAGCCGCCGAATATTTTGTTCAGAGAAGATCTGCCGAAGCAGGTCAAGGACCTGGATGAAGAAGCGAAAGCTGTCAGGCTAATAAAGACTCCATCGACAAGCATCGACTCCGGCGGAAGCACCACTACGCTTCCATCAGCAGGAAGGCCGAACATTCTGGGAAGGTCTTTGTTAGGCCAAGGCCCAGGCCGGGCCTCGTCGAAGATCCGCAGTTCGCGCACTCCATCAGCCCTACCCCCAAACCTCGGGGGCGGAAATAGAAACCATACATCCACCAGTAACCATGCCGGTAGATGGGTCTGGTTCTTTCTGGAACATAGGGTATGTGGATCAGTTACAAGTTGGTGGGAGGTTATACTTGTTTTGAATGAATGGCGTTGGATAACATTAGATCCGTTTATACTGCACAGTATACAATGGTTCCAAATCAAATTCCTTCCCAATTCGTTTTCCACCCACACAGAATACACCAAACCGGACATTTGTTCATTTACAACAGGAAGGTTTGGATGTACAAGCCGAAATACAATACACAAAAGGGGTAATTGAGACGTCGAGTCATGAACCTCACCAATTTATTCTAATATATTTACAAGACAAAAGAAGGCTAGAGGATGCCGAATCATCCTTGATTTGACTCGACTTAATTCCTTTGTGCAGTATAAACATTTAAAAATGGATAACTTTGCTACTGCCAAACAACTTTGTTACTGCATCCAAAGGATGTTATATGGCATGCACCGTTCTCAAAGATACATACTATTCGGTACCCATTCACTGGGATTACCGGAGATGTTTGAACTTTAGCTGGATGGGGCAATTGTGGCAGTTAAAGCGTTCCTAATGGGTTAACTTCAGGCCCCAGATTATTTACAAAATTATTGAAATCAGTACTTGGGCTACATTCGAGCTCAAAATCATATTGTAGTGGCATACTTGGATGATATCCTAATTATAGGAAAAACCTTGAAATTAGCTAAATTGGCTGTTTCAGCCAATAAACATATTTGAGAGTTTGGGGTTTTCTCATCCATCCAGTTCAATCCAAGTTAATACCATCTAGAGTTATTGATTATTTGGGATTTACCATTAACTCTATTCACATGTCTGTGACTCAGCCTTGGGGCAAGAGATTAGAATTAATAGAAGCCTGTAACAATCTTATTGTTAAGGAGCAACCTTCTATTTCGACAAGTAGCCCGTATAATTGGCAAATTAGTGGCTGCTTTTCAGTTGCACAGTTTGGGCCTTTGCATTATCGAAATTTAGAACGTGCAAAGGAGCAGGCACTCAAATACCATGCAGGTCGCTTTAACAGACCTATGCGATTGCCAGTTGAAGCCATTTCTGAGTTACAATGGTGGATGACCATTATTCAGCATTGCTCCTTTAATATTTTGGTCAACAAATCTTCAGTTATATTTACAAACTGATGCTAGTGCTCCAGGATGGGAAGCTACTAGTACCTTCTCTAGCTGCGGTGGCAGATGGAATGTGCATGAGTCATCAATTCTTCAGCTACATGGTATTAATTGCTTAGTGTTGCTGGGAGCACTCTATGGGTTGAAGGCTTATTGTGGGAATATGCATCATCTGCATGTTCAACTACAGATTGACAACACTACAGCGGTGGCATGTATTAATCACATGGGTGGAATCAAGATAGTAACCTTATTTGGCACTGGTGTATTGCAAGAAGCATTTTCATTTCAGCTACCTACTTGTCAGGAAGGCTTAATATGGTGGCAGACACCAGGTCACGGAAATTAATGACAACACAGAATGGATGTTTGATCATAAAGTGTTTAACGACATTGTTGCTTGGTATGGAACACCGGACAGCATGAGAGCCAGACCCAGGGGCAGTGGCCATGGATGCATTCTCACTACACTGGGGAGGAATGTTCTTCTAGACATTCCCTCCATTTTGCCTCATCAGTCGGTGCTTGCAAAAAATCCAGCAAGGCTCCGCATCAGGCATTTTGGTAGTGCCTGACTGGCTTACGCAGCCACGGTTCCCACTGATACTGGGAACGATATCAGAGCCTTGTATGGCCGTTCCCAAACACAGAACACACCCCGTGACTGGGGAGGACCATCCACTGCATGATCAAATCAATTTGTTGGATTGCAGACTCTGAGAAGACCTTTCCTGGGGCTCGGACTGTCAGATCGTTTGGTAGACGTGATCACTGCGACCTGGAGAGATATTACCAAAGAACAGTACATCTCCTATATCAAAAAATGGGAAGTGTTCTGTTACAGTCCAACATATCGTATGACACGGCACGTATATACAGATGTGTTGGAATTCCTCTCAAAACTATATCTTTGATGAGGGATTGAGTTATAGTGCCATAAATGGTGCCAGAAGTGCCTTGTCGTCATACTTATTGCTAGGATCGGGACACCACTCGGTCGGGTCTCACCCACTGATAGCCAGGTTTATGAAGGGTATCTTCAACTCAAATCCCCCCAGGCCCAGGTATTCGGAGATATGGGATGTTAACGTGGTGCTGACGCTGTTTTGCCGGTGGGCTCCAGCTACATTTCTGTCCTTGGTCAAATTCACTTACAAAGTGGTTATGCTCATGGCGCTGGTTTCAGCGCAACGGGGCCAGTCGTTGCAAAGCTGCGACTGGACAGGATGGTTACATCTGCAAATAATATAACATTTTATGTTTATGACTTAGTCAAGCAGAGTAGACCAGGGGCATCTGGTCACTATCTGCTCCTTAACCAAAATACAGATAATTGCTTGTTACTTCATGATGGATCTTTAGTATGATGTGCGTTATGTTACATCAATAAATAATGGAGATTGGAGATTAGAGGTGAAACAAAGAATTATAGCGAGGAAAGACCTTGTTTGGGTATGCCATCCCACCGAACACTTACACGCCTGAACCGTTTCTCTTAAAACTAGTTAGGACACATTTTAGAAAGCTTCCTTACATTAAGTTACACATAAATCAAAGTTATTGCTGCTAATGTTCATAATAACCCTTTGAAATTTCTCTGCTCAGAGAACATTTTAGATTATTTTTATTCTGTTGGTCCATTGAATAAAATCAAAAGACATTACAAACTACAGATACACTGTCACTGTCTATGTCAAAATACAGACAAAAAAAACTCCCTCCAACTCACTGCAATGCTTGCCCCCACACTCTTGTCAGATTACGATACGATACGATAAAGCTTCATTCATTCACAGAGGGAAATTGGTCTGCCAACAGTCACAACACACAATAAGGTACATGAAAACTTGAACTTAAAAGTGAAAAAAGAAAAATCAAGCGACTGTTGTCTGGCTGCCGTGTTTACAGCCCCTTCACCGGAACAAATGAAAAAACAAACAAACACGGACATATGCCCTGGACAGAGGATTGTAAACTAGAGTGCCCCCCCCCCCACACACACACACACACTGGGTCCCCATTTGTTCTCCCTACGTCCCTCTTGGCGGTCCCCCCTCGCTGGGTCTCTATTGTCTTCCCCTCCCCCCCTCATGCTCATCGACCACCAATCACGGGTCGATTGCGAGGTCCCACCTCCACCAAGGTTCCCGTCACCGCTGAGGCCCCCCGATGCCGCCGATTCACTGGGACTCCATTTCCCATACCCGACTGTTTCATTTTTGTATACAGTTCGGTACAAGTATCACTATACGTAAGCACTTAGATACATATCAGATACAGTACCCGTGTACAGCAGTGTACTGTATCTGATATGTATCTAAGTATCTGAGGCAGTATACGGCATCGCCAGTTTGCCCCCATTTTCAAGTCCCAGTTGTTGTAAATGCAGGGACCTTGACCTGACCATGAAGGTCTGTTCTCCTGGAGGAGTTGTGGGGTCAGCCTTGCCAAGCGTAATCGTGGTGTACTCCATTGCTGTAGGTCGCGTCCCGACCACGGACTGAAACGACATCTGTCCATTCCTTCCAGAGATGCTGCCAGACCTACTCCAGCACTTTGTGTTTTGCTGTCGTTACATTTATCCAGCTCACTACAAAATGTATTTTGTAGCATCCATCAGACATCTAAGGATCATGGAAACAGGGCCTTAAAGAGGGAACTGGGTTGACAAATGAGTGAAAAAAACCCTTTGGGGCTACAGGAAAAGAATGGGAAAATGTAACCAACCAGATTACTATTAACACAATATGCTATAACAATTAGGACATAAAGTGCTGAGTAACTTAGTGGGCCAAGCAGCATCTCTGGAGAACGTGGATTTGTGACGTATTGGGTCTTTAGACTTTAGAGATACAGTGGGACTTTGGCCCACTGAGTCCGCGCTGACCAGGGACAATTTACAATTTTACTGAAGCCAATAAACCTACAAACCTGTATGCCTTTGGAGTGTGGGAGGAAACTGGAGCATGTGGAGAAAACCCACACGGTCACAGGGAGAATGTATAAACTCCGTACAGACAGCATCAATTTTACCATCAAACCTGGGTCTCAGGTGCTGTAAGGCAACAACTCTACTGCAGCCCCACTGTGCTGTTCCAAATGAGATCAGGAACCTTCTTCAGACCATATCTACAAGATCACCTATCCATGTTCTACACAGATGCTGCTTGACCCGCTGAGCTTCTCCAGCAATTTGTGTCCTTTTGTGTAAACCAGCATCTGCAGAACATTGTTTTACGCATGCAATAGCAATTCTTTGGTTATGTATCTATTGTGTGCACTGTGGAAATTTATTTTTTAGGCATCCAGCCAAAATTGATGTTGACAAGTGATAGGAGCAGAATTAGGCCATTCGGCCCATCAAGTCTACTCCGCCATTCAATCATGGCTGATCTATCTCTCCCTCCTAACTAGATTCTCCCACCTTCTCCCCATAACCCCTAACACCCTTACTAATCAAGGATCTATCTATTTCTGCCTTAAAATATCCATTGACTTGGCCCCCACAGCCTTCTGTGGCAATTCCCCCAAGTCTTTTCAATGTGATTGGAAGGAGTGTAAAGGAAAGTCACCATTTCCATGAGATATAGAGAGATGATGCCACTTATATCAACTGGAAAATTGTGAATAAATGCATGTTCATTCTAATCCACTTTCCTGTATATACTAAGCAGCAATTAGATTAGCCACAGCCACATTTGCAATGTTGAGGAGCTGGGGCAAGAAGGTTCTTTGTCATGCATGCATTTTATTTAATTTGGAGAAAATATTATCAACTTTTAAAAAAACATGAAGCTCTGGATTTTAATGCCAATGAGTAATTTTTAATCTGTACAAACACAGCCAGGGAGTAAATGCAAATTAATTGAAGGGTTTATAAATTTGCTAAAAGACAACTGTGGCTTGCAGGAAATGATCCTTTATCTGTTGGATTTCAAGGAATAGATAATACAGATGCTGGATGCAGTAATTTGCAAAAATGTCTGTGGCCAGGGCAGAATGCTGATTTTAACAAAAACTCTGGATCATCTTATCTACTGTAACATTAGCCACACGTTTTATGCATCCACCTCAACTTTACTCACCTTAACTTGCCAACAGTCTGTCTGCCCCTTTTCATCTTCAATGTTTTTTTAGTATGTGTTAAATGTATGTTTTTAGTGATCTTTAGTTTGTTTGGGTGGGGAAGGGGGTTGGGGGAAACTTTTTCTAATCTCTTACCTCGACAGTGATGCAATTTTTTTCCGTATCGTATCTCTGTCCGCACTTTGCATATCATCAAGGAGTTGAAGGCCTTTGCTGGAGACCGACTTCGAGAGCTCCGCCGCGGGTGCCTGTGGAGTTACCCTCGTGGAGCTCGCGGTCTCTGGTTAGAGACCAACATCAGAAACTCCAAACCGCAGGAGCTTCGATCACCCTGAAGTGGGAGCTTCGATTGCCCCAATGCAGGAGCTTCGATCGCCCCTATGCGGGAGCTTAGATCGCGCTGAAGCGGGAGCTTCGATCGCCCCGGCAGATGGTTCAACTGCCCCGACTGCGGGAGAAAAATGAGGGAAGAAAATTAGACTTTGTTGCCTTCCATCACAGTGTGGATTGTGGGGAATCCGCTGTGGTGCATGTTTATGTTAACTTTTATGTGGTTGTATGTCTTGTTGCTTTTTTGGTATGGCTGTATGGTAATTCGCATATCACGGTATCTAAATTGGTACACGTGACAATAAAAGACCTTTGAAAACTTTGGAATTACAATGTTGGAAATCCGATAAACATGGCATCAAAGCAACAGGAGCAGAATTAGGCCATTTGGCCCATCAAGTCTACTCCGCCCTCGCCCCATAACCCTTGAAACCTGCATATGTGTATATATGGCTATATATGTATGCATATATGTGGTTGATATTGTTAATGTTATATCCTTTTGCCAATAATTGTAACATTAAATATACATAATGAATTTTTGAAATTTAAATATCATAATCACATTTGCTTTGCAGCAATTGTATTTCATTTTATTATTTAATATAACTTTCATTACAAATTATCCTCTATAATGACTTGACAGTCTGTTATATTCTGCTACTTTTTAGTAACAACACCCTAATAAAGCCTTAATTGGCTGAAGAATTATACAATTATGGAAAGGTATTTCTAAAATGAATACATTTATATATTTGATACACTACAGTTTATTAATCTCAAATGAGGATTAAACATGAGATATCAGAATTGTTCCCGACATCATTCTGATTTTGGTTTGTAATGTTTTATTCTGGATTGAAAATAATGGTCATTTCGAGTTCACACTGTCTTTAATTTATTGACGTTCATGTTGTCTATATAACTAAAAGTCTCACCTTGACCACTTCCTGGCTGCATTGTTAATTGATTTTAGAAATAACGCTACCCTATATCGCTATGATTTTTGGCCATTTTACTCACAGCCCTCCTCTGCTGCGGCAGCCCCAAGTATTTTTCCGATTGATGAAATATAAAAAAGTTATGAATGTTTAAAAAATCTTGAGATCAGCTGATTGGTCCTCTCATCTGTCAATCACCATGATGAAGGTAAGGTCTCTTCTGGGGGGGGGGGGGGGGCAGGACTATAAAACCCCGGATATCTGAACGTGAGTCAGTCACTCTGGAAGATCGTGAGGGAGAGTCCACAACTGTGATTCTAAGCTGTGAATCAATTGAACTATGAATCTGCAATGTACTTGCAATAAATGATTTGTTAGCCCTTAATGAAAATGAAATGAGTTGTTTGGACTGCCCTGTGCTTGAAACTGCAATGCAAAATTGAAATGAAATGACAATGCAATGAGTTGTTTGGCCTGCCCTGTGCTTGAAACGGCAATGCAAAATGGAAATGAAATGACAATGCAATGAGTTGTTTGGCCTGCCCTGTGCTTGAAACGGCAATGCAAAATGGAAATGAAATGAAAATGCAATGAGTTGTTTGGCCTGCCCTGTGCTTGAAACAGCAATGCACAATGGAAATGAAATGAAAATGTAATGAGTTGTTTTGCCTGCCCTGTGCTTGAAATGGCAATGCAAAATATAAATGAAATGAAAATGAAATGAGTTGTTTGGCCTGCCCTGTGATTGAAATTGAAATGGAAGTGGAAATGAAATGACAATGAAATTAATTGTTTGGCCTGGCCTGTGCTTGAAATTGAAATGTAAATAGAAAGGAAATGAAAATGAAATGAGTTGTTTGGCCTGCCCTGTGCTTGAAACTGCAATGCAAAATGGAAATGAAATCACAATGCAATGAGTTGTTTGGCCTACCCTGTGCTTGAAATGGCAATGCAAAATGGAAATGAAATGAAAATGCAATGAGTTGTTTGGCCTGCCCTGTGCTTGAAACAGCAATGCAAAATGGAAATGAAATGAAAATGCCATGAGTTGTTTTGTGTGCTCTCTGCTTGAAACTGCAATGCATATAGAAATGAAATGAAAATGAAATGAGTTGTTTGGCCTGCCCTGTGGTTGAAATTGAAATGGAAATGGAATGGCAATTAAATGAAATTAGTTGTTTGGCCTGCCCTGTGCTTGAAATTGAAATTGAAAATATAATTGGAAATTAAATAAAAAGAGTTGTTTGGCCTGCCCTATGCTTGAAATGTAAATGGAAATAAAATGAAATTAGTTGTTTGGCCTGTCTGAAGCCACTAGATTCGGCCCACAAGGCCCCTATTAGCCGCAAAACCAGTCCCTTTTGGCCAAAATGCCTGCATTAGCCCAGGAGGAGCATTTTGGCCCAAAAGGCCTGTGCCAGGCCAGGAAAAGTCCAGAAAATTGCCTTTCACTGAGATTTCACTCAGATTTTTTTAAAGAGTCCCAGGACTTGAGGGGCTGAGCTATGGGAAAAGGTAGGACAGGTTAGGACTTTATCCTTGGAGTGCAGGAGTCTGAGGTGTGATCTCATAGAGGTCTATAAAATCATGAGGGGAATAGATAGGTTAAATGCATCTAGTGTAGCGGAATTGAGAACCAGAGTACATAGGCTTAAGGTGAGAGGGGAAAGATTTAATACATACTTGAGGGGCAGGTTTTTCACTCAGAGCGTGGTGGGTATATGGATTGGGTCAGAAGAATGGTCTTGACCTGAAACGTCACCTATTCCTTCTCTCCAGAGAAGTTGCCTGTCCCGCTGAGTTACTCCAGCAGTTTGTGTCCACTATATGGAATGAGCTGCTAAAGAAGGTGTTTGAGGCAGGTACAATAACAACATTTACAAGATACTTGGACAGGCGGGTTGGAAAGATTTAGAGGGATCTGGACTAACTGCAGGCAAAGAGGACTAGTTTAGATTGGGCATCTTGATCAGCATGGGTGAGTTGGGCCAAAAGGCCTGTTTCCGTGCGATATGACTCTAAGACTCTATGACATTGAAGAACAAGTTGATTGCATTGTTTCTCAATGAGAGGAAGCCGCTGGCTCCCAGTTCTGCATTTTCTAATTTTTGAAAGATAAAATAGACTTTGCACACTCTGATTAATAGAGTGGAATGCATGGTGTAGGATTATAAAAACATTACATCAAATTAATGATTTTATATCCATCTGGAATGGAAGTGAAGCATATTTCTATCTGTAGGCTCCTGCCAAGGAACTGTGAGTCTCTCATCTACGAGGTTTACATAAGGGATGGAAAGGTTGTTGTGTTCCTTAAAAGGTTAAACCCATATTTTTAGGGTATGCCCTAAGACAGCTTCAGCTTGTTTTTATTTATTATCAGGCATTCTATCCATCACCCAGGTGGGAAACACAGTTGCAAATTGCTCTAACAGAAAGGCCTCAGCTTTTCGGAAACATCAAAGCCTGTTCACTCTTTTACATAATCCGCTAGCAAAGAGAACTTTATTTCTTTGTTCAAAATCTGATTAATTGCTTGGAGGCTGTTTTCCAAAGGATTAACTCACCCACACTAATTAACTAAAATGGGAGCATTTAAAATACTAGGATGTCAACATTTGAATGTCCATTGATCTCTTCTCTGTCTAAGCCATAATCTCTCACTTGTTTACCTATACGGAATTGCCTGGAAATCTTCGATAGTCAGAATTATTTTATCTTTGTGCACATTGAGTGTCGAACATCCACTATTTGCCAGGTAGCTATTCATAACATGAAACCTTCAATAGCAAAGCTCAGTCAATTATGACTTGCACCTTGTGGTTCACTTATAGAGGAAAATACTGTCAAGTGTCAGGAGTGTCTAATTGTCAAAAGATAAACACAAAATGCTGGAATAACAGCAGTATCTCTGGAGAGAAGGAATCGGTGACGCTTCGGGTCAAGACCCATCTTTAGACTAGTTGTCATATATACCAAAAATGGAACAATATGCTTTCTTGCTGCAGTTTAACAGTCCCATGAACACATTAACACTCAGATAATACAAAATAATAACAAATTCAAGAAATTAATAACCATAATAATAGGTAACCATAATAGTGCAAAAACTGGTCCATAGTTCAACCATAAACACAGTCCCTAGAATATCACAGTTGCTGAGGTTAGTGTGCCGTGTTCAAGAGCCTGATAGAAGCTGTTCTTGAACCTGGTGGTTACAGTTTTCAGGCTCTCTTATCTTCTTCCCAATGGTAGCAGTGAGATGAGTGTATGGCTAGGGTTGGTCTGGGGGTATATGATGATATTATACCCTTCCAGTGTGGAGAGGTTAGTACCTGTGATGGACTGGACAGTGTCTACCACTGTCTGTAGTCTCCATTGTTCCTAGTCTTTCAAGTTGCCGACCCAGCATTTATTGTAGGTAGACAAAAATGCTGGATAAACTCAGCAGAAGAAGGGTCTCGACCCGAAATGTCACCTATTCCATCGCTCCATAGATGCTGCCTCTCCCGCTGAATTTCTCCAGCATTTTTATCTACCTTTGATATTATTCCAGCATTTGCAGTTCCTTCTTAAACTACAGTACTTATTGTAAGTCTTTTGCATTTAGTCGTGTGGTGGCCTGTGCATAGATACTGCTGCTATGGCCTTGGATTTAATACATGGATGTGATTTGTGGCCTTGGATTTTATGCGGGATTGGCTGGCATTTCAATGGTTCATATAGATGTAATTCTGGACACAGTATAATGACAATTGTAAATTAAAAATCATTGGACAGATCTTTAAAATAAACAGTAGATTGATCTGCACTTTCTGCTGGTGAATAAGACTCTATATTAGCATAACATTCTGCAAACCACTGATTCTCTAATAAAGGAATTTGTTCAATTTTCTTCAGAGCAAAATACTGTTATCTTCAAAAATCGTTCTGATGATCGAACGATATTCTCAATTACCACAGATAGTTAGTTTATATTTCCAAAAGGTGTGAAGCAAAGAGTTTTGATCTGGTTTGCACACAGCTACAATCTTTTATAGTAAAGATTTTAACGTGATTGTCTTTTTTCCTTTGTGTTGCGTATACAGTATGTGAGCTCAGTGACTGGATACAAACAAAATATAAGATTCTGCTCCATTTTGTTGATTTATTCTTTACTAATGAGGTACAAATTTCACGGCATTGTTATCCCCAGGATGAGAGTTGAGTCTACTGAGTACATTCAGAGACCGTGCTGACTTAGTTTGGTTTAGTTTAGTTCAGAGATACAGCGAGGAAACAGGCCCTTCAACCCATCGTCCATGCCGACCAATGTACACTAGTTTTATGTTATTCTTGTTCTGCATCCTACACACTAGGAGCAATTTATCCAAGCCAATTAACCTACAAACCTGCATGTCTTTGGAACGTGGGAGGAAATTGGGGCACCTGGAGAAAACCCACGCAGAACATCCAAACTCTGTACAAATAGCACCTGTAGTTAGGATTGAACATGGGTCTCTGGCGCTGGAAGGCAACAATTCTACCGCTGCGCCACTGTGTCGACTTGGTAACATGTGCAAGAACTGTAAGTAGCCCAGAGAGGTATCAGCACATAACGGTGCCCTTGGCAGTGTTGTAGACCAGAGGGATTTAGTACTAGTACATTGTTCCCTAAGAGCTGTGTCACAAGTAGATAAGGTGGTGAAGAATGCTTTTGTCTCGCTGGCATTCATCAGTCAAGGGAAGAGGTTGAAAAGTTGGGACATTATGTCACAGTTGTACAAGACGTTGGTGAGGCTGCACTTGGAATATTGTGTTCAGTTTTGATCATCCTGCGGTAAGAATTGCTGTGAAGGGGGGGAGGGAGGGGTGTGGGTGCAGGCAAATGGGACCAGCTTGGATGGGGCACCTTGGTCAAAGCTCCAAAATTCCAGCACCGTCAATAAAAACATCTCTGATCTCTGCACGATGAGTATGCAACTCTCCCACCAAGTTGTCATTCGGTGAACTTTGCGTCAGGCTTGCGTTCGGATCCCAGACGTTCTATCGGAACTCAGAGAATCCTCAGCCCATCCCCAAATCTCGGCACAACTGCTCCCAATGGCACCCCTCTGATCCTACCTCTGATTTTGTGCCACTTGCTCACCCTTCCCGCCCCAGTGGTCTGTAGCAAATACAGATCTGCAGCTCCATTGGAACTGACGTGGACGAGGTCAGCAATGATACACAAAATTCCTCTGTTTGATGCAATACTATTTGGCTTGTTACAGCAATGGGCTGGCATTGCCAAAATCACTGATTAGTGGCTCCGAAATATTATTGCGATGATTTAATAAGCATTTGATTTTCCTTTTCCATTAACACATACACATTTTCGATAAACATTGTACTGTACCTGAGTACAAATGGCTCATTTTACAACTGCACTGTCCTCTTAACAAAAGCCATTTCACTGATACAATTTTAAAGTATGTACGTGCATATTGACATTCCGAGAAAATGCTTTCAATTTTACAAATCTTTTTTAATTTGTAGACTTTGTAAATAGTATACAGTTGAATATACATTAAGCAAATTTACATTCTGGTAATGAATGCTTTAGAAGATATGCCTTGACACAATGCAAGACATTTCTTAATTAGCTGCTTGCTGTTCCAGTTGAATCACTATCTACAGCCAATGCCTGTGCATCAAATTCACTGCAGTCAGTGGAGTGTGAAGCACAAAACCTTGACTTTGCTCCAGCCTAACGATTTTTGGCTAACCCCTTCATGACCAGTACTTTTCAGCAGCAATGCTCTGCTGTTACTAATTAATCTATTGCTGCATCTAACTAATGCTGGAGCACATCAGTAGGTTGAGCAGCATTTGTGGGGATAAAAATAATATAATTGTTTCGGGTCGATACCATGCCCCAGGGTAGATTGGATGGTGAAGAAGGCTTTTGGCATGCTGACCTTCATTAATCAGAGAACTGAAGGTAGAAGTTGGGCCAGAAGGATGACAAAGTTCTGGAATATCTCAGCAGGTCAGACAGGATCTCAAGATCTAATGACCTGTTTCCTTTATCATTATTACTTTTTTGCATACCTTTCATTCATTTGTTCTATATTGCTCGACATCATCATCTCTATCTCTCGTTTCCCTTTCCCATGACTTTCAGAATGAAGAAGGGTCTCAACCTGAAACATCACCCATTACTTCTCTCCAGAGACGCTGCCTGTCCCACTGAGTTACTCCAGCATTTTGTGTCTATCTTAGGATCTCTGGAGAACATGGATAGGTGACGTTTCGGGTCAGAACCCTTCTTCAGACTTCTGGGGTGTTATGATCTGGTTGTGCAAGATGTTAGTGATGTTGCACTTAGAGTATCTTTTCAGTTTTTGGTCAACCTGCTGTAGGAAAGATGGCATTAAGCTTAAGGGTGTATCAACGATTTACTAGAATGTAGCCAGGACTCAAGGAGGAGTTGGAGCGACTATGATTTTAATCCATGGAGTGCAGGAGACTGAGGATAACCATAAGGGGTGCATGAAATCATGAGGGACTTGGAGAAGGTGAATGTGCACAGTATTTCTCCCAGGATAGGAAAATCAAGTACAGGAAGCCACAAGTGAGGGGGAAAGAATTAATAGGGACCCGAGGAACAAGTTTTTCGCACTAAGGGTGGTGGATAAATGCAATGAGCTGCCGGAGGAAATAGTTGAGTCAGATACAACAGCAAAATGTAAAAGTAATTTGGACCTGGATTCAAGATACATGGGCCAAACAAGGACAAATGGAACGGGCTTCGAATGGGCATCTTGGCTGGCATGGACAAATTGAGCGGAATGGACTGTTTCCATGGTGTTTGACTTAACGACTTAATGCAATGACTTGATAAAGTTGCAGAGTGATTAACGTGACAGTATGCCTATACCATGTGTTACAGCCACTCAAGGAAAGTGGCCATGCCATTTTCACAGTCCAGATTCCACAATCAGTGTGACTTCTTAATTTCTAGCTACATGGAGAGGTGGTTTTAGCTATAACGAGAGTTTGGACAAACTTGGATTGTTTTCTATGATGAAAACAAATGAATATTTGGCCCTGAAATCTGCAACGCACCCAGGTGGTAGATGAAGTTATGTTCTCTGAGTTTGTGTTGGGACTCATTTGAACGGTGCAGGAGGTAGCGAGAAGGGAGTGAGGTTGTGAATTAAAGACACTGAGAAGCTCAGGGTTTCCATTGTGGACCAGGCAGCGATGTTTTGGTGTTTTGCACAGTTTGATCTCTCCTTTGAAGAGGAGACCACATCGTGAGCACTGAAATCATTGCATTTAAATGATAAAGAGAGAAGTTATTCATGGTTTTATTCCAGCCGTTGCTCCACGCTCTCCACAAGACAGCAAAATTATACCGATCAAAGCCCGTGCAAATTTATTTTTTTCCAGGGTAGGGGAATCAAGAACGAGAGGAGTTGTGTTGGAAGGAACTGCAGATGCGAGTTTAAAACAAAGAAAACACAGCGGGTCAGACAGCTTCTCTGGGGAAAAGGAATAGGTGACGAAGGGTCTCGACCCCAAATGTCACCTCTTCCTTTCCTCCAGACATGCTGAGTGACCCGCTGAGTTACTCCATCTTTTTGTGTCTAACTTCAAGAACGAGAGGACATGGGTTTAAGGTAAGAGGGGAAAGATTTAATAGGAACATGAGGGCCATGTTTTTCACACACAGTGTGGTGGGTATATGGAACGAGATGTCAGAGGAAGTATTTGAGGCTGGTACTATAAGGGGATTTAAAAGGGATTTGGAAAGGTACATGGATAGTTTAGTTTAATTTAGTTTAGAGATACAATGCAGAAACAGGATCTTCGTGCTGACCAGCGATCCCTGAACACTGACACTATCCTACACACTAGGGACAATTTACAATCTTTACTGAAGCCAATTAACCTACAAATCTGTACATCTTTGGGATGCGGGAGGAAACCGGAGCACCAGAAGAAAATCAACACAGTTAGGGGGAGAACATACAAACTCCGTACAGACAGCACCCATAGTTAGGATCGAACCCGGGTCTCAGGCGGTGTAAGGCAGGGAATAGTTAGGAAAGGTTTAACGTGGACTATACGACTAGCTTAGATGGGGTAACGTGGTCAGCACGGTCAAGTTGGGTTGAAGCGCTTGGGTCAATGGTGCAAGCACGCAGAAATAATGTTATTATTAAAGTTGAATATTTCAGGAGGCAACAAGTATAAGCCATGGTCTGCAAAAATAGCAGGAATTTAGAAGCTCTGTTCTGGTGCATGTCGCAATTAGAGATCCCATATTGCATTTCAAAAAGCCTTATACTTTCACCTGCCACTTCTCCCAGTCCAGAAAGGAATAAGCCATCATATTTCTTCAAAGCAGAGCCTGAGTAATCTCGTTTGCTGACGTGCATGGTAGCTGTGCACTGACATTCTGTTGCAGACAGTTTTGTTGCCGTTTGATACTAAAGATGCTGAAACGTCAACAGCAGCAATCAAACAGAAATGAGCCACTGGTGCCCATCACCAATGCAACAGCTTCATCCGAAGCCGAGCAATCGTTTCTTTAAAACCATCCAATTATGTTGCGGAACTTGATAACGCGCCATCAATATTAAAACGTTTGGAGCAACAAACTGTGACTGGGTGTCATGCAATCCAGCACAGTCACACAGCTAATTGGAACCGAGGCATCATCGAGTCTCTGCATCAGCCAGCAGATGGTGCAGTCTGTGAAGGATAAAACACAATAAAACACAGTGAGGGTTTGCGAATGTATTAAATATCTTTGAAGAATTAAATCCTTATTTGCTGCAGCTTTACAGGCACATTAGATACAACAACAAAGCAATAAATATACAATAAATTATCAGTTATTCTCAGTAAACTAGACCATGAGATTGCAAAAAAACAAAGTATGTAGAGAAACCATCGTGGTGCATAATTGGGGTGGTTCAGAGGGTTTAAGGTTGTTAGAGTCATAGAGTTATACAGCGTAGAAACAGGCCCTTCGGCCCAACTTGCCCACGCCGGCCAATATGCTCCATCTACACTAGTTCCACCTGATGGCATTTGGCACATATCCATCTAAATCTCATAGTACCAGAGACCTGTACCTGTCAATGTACCTGTCTAAATGTTTCTTAAATGTTGTGATAGCACCTGCCTCAACTACCTCCTCTGGCGTTTCTGTGCATTCACCCTATATATTCTTATCGTGATCTTATACACCTCACACCTTCTTTCTCCTGCACTCTAAGGATTATAGTCCTAGTCAGCACAACCTCTCCCTACAGCTCGGGGCCTTGAGTCCTGGCAACATACCAATAATTCTTCTCTGCACACTTTCAACATCTTCCCTATAACAGTGTCCAAAAACTGAACACAATACACTTAATGTGCCCTCGCCACTGCCTTGTACAAGGATGACATAGGAGTTATATCTGGAACTAATTGAACAGTCAACACCAGAAACTTCACTGTAATATATAAAGGAAAGGACTAAATGGAGTTGAATGGATTAAGAACTGTTCAGACAATCAAACTAATGGGCTGAGGGTCAGCTTTCCGCTGTTTAAACTCCCTCCTTCTGTGCTGCTGGAAGAGTCCATAATGGTCATTTGAGAGTATGAGCAGTAAGGAGAGGTTGGATAAAGCTGTTTGCTCCAAGCATCGGAGCAACTATGATAAAATTATGAGTGGCATAGTTAGTGCATATACTTTAGAGATAGTTTAAAGATACAGTGTGGAAACAGGCCCTTCGGCCGACTGAGTCCACGCCGACCAGTGTTCCGTGTACATTAGCACTATCCTACAATTTACAATTTTACCCTAGCCAATTAACCTGCAAACCTGTATGTCTTAGGTGTGGGAGGAAACCGGAGCAGCGGAGAAAACCCACGCAGGTCATGCAGGGGAGAACGTACAAACTCTGTATAGACAGCACCCATAGTCAGGATCGAACCCGTGTCTCTGGCGCTGTAAGGCAGCAACTCTACCGCTGCACCACCATGTGCATATGTTAAATAAATGAAGAAGTTTCTCTGACACTTTGTGCCTAGCTCAGGATTCCAGCATCTGCAGTTCTTTCTGCCTCTCATGATATTAGTCTCCTTGGACTTCTGGTCTTGGGCAGAAGTCTCTTACTCATCGGACTTGATGAGTTAGCAATGGTTTGCAGTTGGTTTGTGAGGTTTTGGAATGCAGTGACTTGACATAAAAGGAAAGGGTTCGACCACTTAAATCCTTGAAGCTGCTCCACTAGTTTAATTTAGTTTTGAAAAACAGAATGGAAACAGGCCCTTCGGCCCACAGAGTCCAGGCCAACCTTCGATCACGCATTCACATTAGCTCTACGTTGCTCCACTTTGTCGTCCACTCCTTACACACTAAGGGCAATTTTGCAGCAACTATTTAACCTACAAACCCCCATGTGGGCAGAAATATACACCCTGAGGAAACCCATGTCTTCACAGATAGAACATGCAAACTCCACACAGATAACACCCGAGGTCAGGATCAAACCCGGATCTCTGGTGCTGTGAGGCAGTGGCTCGACCAGCTTGTGCGTCACCTTAGCCCTTATCCCACTACCCTAATTGAAGTCCCTTATATTGCTGTGGTTCCAATTTGATTTAACCTTACCCATCCTTTTTAAAATGCCACCCCTGTGGCATGCAGTGACCTGGACTGGGACATTCTGGTGCGATCACCTCCACAGATCAATAGTTGTAACAGTCGGCAAGGTGACGCAGCGGTAGAGTTGTTGCCTTATTGTGCCAGAGACCCGGGTTCGAACCCGACAATGAGTGCTGCCTGTACGGAGTTTGTACGTTCTCCCCGTGACCCGCGTGGGTTTTCTTCGAGATCTTCGGTTTCCTCCCACACTCCAGAGACGTAAAGGCAAGTAGGCTAATTAGCTTGGAGTATGTGTAAATTGTCCCTAGTGTGTGTAGGATAGCGTTAATGTGTGGGGATCGCTGGACGGCACGGACTCGGTGGACCGAAGGGCCTGTTCCCACGCTGTATCTCTGAACTATGCTAAAAATTAAAAGAAAATTAACACAGATGTTGGTACTCTGAAATGAAAACAGAAAATGCTAGAGAAATCTTGCGGAGAGTGGAATAGTTAACCTTTCAGGTGTTACTGCGGAAAGTGAGGAAGAAATACAAACAAACAATTTTGTCAATGTCCCGTATTTTCTTCTCAATCTCCATATTAGATTGTGGTGACTCTTTGCGTGCTGGACCCAGGGAATATCCATTATCATCCGATCCAATTGCTCTACTCTTTTAAATCTGTTTTACCTAATGTACCTGAGCTTGTCTTGATTGTATTTATATATTGCATTATCTGATCTGTTTGGATTGTATGCAAAACAAAGCTTTTCACTGTCCCTCAGTTGACACACGACAATAATAAATCTAAGCATACACCCACACACTAATCCAGCCTGGTCTGAAGAAGGGTCCCAACCCGAAACGCCATCGATCAATGTTCTCCAGAGATGCTGCCTAAGCTGATGAGGCACCCCAGCAGCTTGTGTCTTTTTTTTCGCAAACCGGCATTAACAGTTCCTTATTTCTACTTCAGCAGAAGCACACGCTAATCTCCTAATCCTTCCTGTGGGCAGCAGAATAGTTGTCTACCTGCCCAGCCCTGCACGTGATGAAGAAAGGTAAATGAAGACATGGAATTTAATTGATTCAGGTTTAGTGGATCAATAGTAATGCCTGTTATATATACCAGAATAGCAATTAGTAAATTTCTATTGTTAATAGTACCACTCTTCACCATAAACTATTAAGTAATAATTACATAGAAACATAGAAACATAGAAATTAGGTGCAGGAGTAGGCCATTCGGCCCTTAGAGCCTGCACCACCATTCAATATGATCATGGCTGATCATCCAACTCAGTATCCCGTACCTGCTTTCTCTCCATACCCCATGATCCCCTTAGCCACAAAGGCCACATCTAACTCCATCTCAAATATTGCCAATGAACTGGCCCCAACTACCCTCTGTGGCAGAGAGTTCCAGAGACTCTCTGTGTGAAAAAAGTCTATCTCCATCTCGGTCTTAAAGGATTTCCCCCTTATCCTTAAGCTGTGACCCCTTGTCCTGGACTTCCCCAACATCGGGAACAATCTTCCTGCATCTAGCCTGTCCAACCCCTTAAGAATTTTGTAAGTTTCTATAAGATCCCCTCTCAATCTCCTATATTCTAGAGAGTATAAACCAAGTCTATCCAGTCTTTCTTCATAAGACAGTCCTGTCATCCCAGGAATCAGTCTGGTGAACCTTCTCTGCACTCCCTCTATGGCAATAATGTCCTTCCTCAAATTTGGAGACCAGAACTGTATGCAATACTCCAGGTGTGGTCTCACCAAGACCCCATATAACTGAAGTAGAACCTTCCTGCTCCTATACTCAAATTCTTTTGCTATGAAAGCTAACATACCATTCGCTTTCTTCGCTGCCTGCTGCACCTGCATGCCTACTTTCAATGACTGGTGTACCATGACACCCAGGTCTCGCTGCATCTCCCCTTTTCCTAATCGGCCACCATTTAGATAATAGTCTGCTTTCCTGTTTTTGCCACCAAAATGGATAACCTCACATTTATCCGCATTATACTGCATCTGCCAAACATTTGCCCACTCACCCAGCCTATCCAAGTCACCTTGCAGTTTCCTAGCATCCTCCTCACAGCTAACATTGCCCCTCAGCTTAGTGTCATCCGCAAACTTGGAGATATTGCCTTCAATTCCCTCATCCAGATCATTAATATATATTGTAAATAACTGGGGTCCCAGCACTGAGCCTTGCGGTACCCCACTAGTCACTGCCTGCCATTGTGAAAAGGACCCGTTTACTCCTACTCTTTGCTTCCTGTTTGCCAGCCAGTTCTCTATCCACATCAATACTGAACCCCCAATGCTGTATGCTTTAAGTTTGTATACTAATCTCTTATGTGGGACCTTGTCGAAAGCCTTCTGGAAATCCAGATACACCATATCCACTGGTTCGCCCCTATCCACGCTACTAGTTACATCCTCGAAAAATTCCACAAGATTCGTCAGACATGATTTACCTTTTGTAAATCCATGCTGACTTTGTCCAATGATTTCACCACTTTCCAAATGTGCTGCTATCCCATCTTTAATAACTGACTCTAGCAGTTTCCCCACTACCGATGTTAGACTAACTGGTCTGTAATTCCCCGTTTTCTCTCTCCCTCCCTTCTTAAAAAGAGGAGTTACGTTTGCTACCCGCCAATCCTCAGAAACTACTCCAGAATCTAAAGAGTTTTGAAAGATTATCACTAATGCATCCACTATTTCCGGAGCTACTTCCTTAAGTACTCTGGGATGCAGCCTATCTGGCCCTGGGGATTTATCAGCCTTTAATCCATTCAATTTACCCAACACCACTTCCCGACTGACCTGGATTTCACTCAATTCCTCCTTTGACCCGCGGTCCCCTGCTATTTCTGGCAGATTATTTATGTCTTCCTTAGTGAAGACGGAACCAAAGTAGTTATTCAATTGGTCCGCCATATCCTTGTTCCCCATGATGAACTCACCTGTTTCTTTTTTTTTTTTTGTTTGTTTATTTTTGTTAGAAGTAAGTACAATAGTGTGGTACTTGAGTACCTAATACATACATACATATTTCCATTCTTGTACAACTTCATACTTTTGATTTAATAATAAAAGAACAGTGAGAGAAAAAAGAAATAAAAAGTGTCGGAATAGATAGTCAAGCGAGTAAAAACAGAAAGCAAAAGAAATAAAGGATAGAGATGAGAAGTTAAAAGATTGAAAGAAAAGGAGAAAGTAAAGAAAAGAAAGATTAGGAGAGATCTACCTATGTCGTATTTAAAAAAAAATTTTTTTTTGCCCATCCGTCATCCGGTTCCAAACCATTTAATTTCTAAGGTTATGTTATGTTGCACCATATGCTTGTAAAACGTTGATAAAAGGAGACCAAATCTTTATGAATAGGTCTACTTTGCCTAGTAGGAGGAGTCTCATTTCTTCAAGATGTAGCATTTCAGACATACTTGAAATCCACATTTTGAATGTTGGCTTTTCACCTGTTTCTGACTGCAAGGGACCTACATTTGTTTTAACTAATCTCTTTCTCTTCACAAATCTATAAAAACGTTTGCATCAGTTTTTATGTTCCCTGCTCGTTTTCTTTCATAATCTATTTTTCCTTTCCTAATTAAGCCCTTTGTCCTCCTCTGCTGGTCTCTAAATTTCTCCCAGTCCTCTGGTATGCTGCTTTTTCTGGCTACTTTGTATGCATCATCCTTTGCTTTAATACTATCCCTGATTTCCCTTGTTATTCACGGATGCACTACCTTCCCTGATTTATTCTTTTGCCAAACTGGGATGAACAATTTTTGTAGTTCATCCATGCAGTCTTTAAATGTCTTCCATTGCATATCCACCGTCAAGCCTTTTAGAATTATTTGCCAGTCAATCTTGGCCAATTCACATCTCATACCCTGAAAGTTACCTTTCTTTAAGTTCAGAACCATTGTTTCTGAATTAACAATGTCACCCTCCATCCTAATGAAGAACTCAACCATATTATGGTCACTCCTGCCCAAGGGGGCACGTACAACAAGACTGCTAACGAACCCTTCCTCATTACTCAATACCCAGTCTAAAATAGCCTGCTCTCTCGTTGGTTCCTCTACATGTTGATTTAGATAACTATCCCGCATACATTCCAAAAAATCCTCTTCCTCAGCACCCCTGCCAATTTGATTCACACAATCTATATGTAGATTGAAGTCACCCATTATAACTTTTTGTCTTTTGCCTTTGTCGCACGCATTTCTAATTTCTTGTTTGATACCATCCCCAACTTCACTATTACTGTTAGGTGGCCTGTACACAACACCCACCAGAGTTTTCTGCCCCTTAGTGTTTCGCAGCTCTACCTATACCGATTCCACATCTTCCAAGCTAATGTCCTTTCTTTCCATTGCATTAATCTCCTCTCTAACCAGCAACGCTACCTCACCGCCTTTTCCTTTCTCTCTATCCCTCCTGAATATTGAATATCCTTGGATGTTCAGCTCCCAGCCTTGGTCACCCTGGAGCCGTGTCTCCGTGATCCCAACTATATCATAATCATTAATAGCTATCTGCATGTTCAACTCATCCACCTTATTACGAATACTCCTTGCATTGAGACACAAATCCTTTAGGCTTGTTTTTACAACGCTCTTACCCCTTATACAATTAATTTGAAAAGTGGCCCTTTTTGATTTTTGCCCTGGTTTTGTCTGCCTGCCACTTTTATTTTTCACCTTGGTCCCTATTGGTTCTACCCTCATTTTACTCCCACCTGCCTCTCTGCTCTTGTACCCATCCCCCTGTCACATTAGTTTAAATCCTCCCCGACAGCACTAGCAAACATCCCCCAAGGACATTGGTTCCATTCCAGCCCAGGTGCAGACCGTCCTGTTTGTACTGGCCCCACCTCCCCCAGAAATGGTTCCAGTGCCCTAAAAATTTGAATCCCTCCCCTTTGCACCATTTTTCAAGCCACGTAGTCATCTGTAGTGTCCTCCTATTTCTACTCTGACTGGCCCATGGTACTGGTAGTAATCCAGAGATTATTGCCTTTGAGGTCTTACTTTTAAGTTTATCTCCTAACTCCCTAAATTCACCGTGTAGGACCTCATCCCTTTTTTTACCTATATCGTTGGTGCCAATATGCACCACATCAACTGGCTGTTCACCCTCCCTCTCGAGAATGTTCTGCAGCCGTTCAGTGACATCCCTGACCCTTGCACCAGGGAGGCAACATACCATCCTGGAGTCTCGTTTGCGGCCGCAGAAACGCCTATCTATTCCCCTGACAATTGAATTCCCTATTACTATTGCCCTTCCCCTCTTTTTTCCCCCCTCATGTGCTGCAGAGCCACCCATGGTGCCATGAACTTGGCTGCTGCTGCATTCCCCTGATGAGCCATCTCCCTCAACAGTATCCAAAATGGTATACCTGTTTAGGAGGGGGATGACCGCAGGGGACCCCTGCACTACCTGCCTACTACTTTGCTGGCTATTGGCCACCCGATCCCTTTCTGTCCTCTTACCTTTTACCTGTGGTGTGACCAACTCACTGTATGTGCTATCCACAACTTTCTCCGCATCGTGGATGCTCCAGTATGAATCCAGCCGCAGTTCCAATCGTTCAATGCGGTCTGCCAGGAGCTGCAACTGGACACACTTCCTGCAAATGTAGTCACCAGGGACACCGACCATATCCCTGATCGCCCACATGTTGCAGGCTGAACAAACCACGGGGCCAATCTCTACTGACATATCTTACTCCCGGATTACTCTGTATTAAATATTTTTTTTAAATACACAAAACCTTAGCCTTTAAACTTTAATAAATACTAATAAATACTGAATCCTTAATTCCCAGAATCCTTAACTCCCAGAATCGTTAAACCTGAAGGCAGAAATGTAAAAATGTAAACCCCGGGTTGCACCAAATCAGCTGCTTCCTCTGGTCCTCTTCAACCAATCAGAGGCTTCCACCAGATTCCTTCTCTGGAAGATGGAACGTTGCAGATTTTGGTCTCACAGCGAAAAGCAAAAGCCCCCGCGCTAGATTTATACTCACAGCTCAGGTAACTCCACCCTCTCGCACCAACGGCTCCTCGGGCCTCTGTGAAAAGCAAGCCCCCCGCTAGATTTATACTCACAGCGCAGGTAACGCCACCCTCTCGCACCAACGGCTCCCCGGGCCTCTTTAGTCATTGACTTTGTGGTTAAAATATTTTGGCTTCTCTCTGCAAATTCCCTTTTCCCCCTGGCCATTCCCTCTTCTCTCCTTTCCAATCAAGCAGAAGATATAAGAGCTTGACAGTACGTACCACCAAATTCAGAAACAGCTTCTTCCCTGCTGTTATCAGCAAAGATCCTATCGCAAGCAAGATAGCCCACTCGACGAAAAAAACGTAGTACGGTCATGGGCAGATTCATGGGTAGTTTTCGGCCCCATTTCCGTAACCGGCTTCTGTCTCCGCATCAAAGATCCCATAGAGGAGCAAAGATACTACTGCGGAGACGGAAGCCGGTTACAGAAACATCCTCGTAAAAGTAAAAGTTATTTGGTAAAAATCTTTTCCTCATTTTCAGAATTATAATTTATTAACACAAACTGTTCCCCTGCAATGTTGATTACACTGCGAGTCTGGTCGGGTCGGGTCAGGTTACTGAAATGGATGAAAAAAGGCCCACGTTCCGCTCCATTGCATT
Organism: Okamejei kenojei; assembly: GCA_035221665.1. Classification (NCBI taxonomy): domain Eukaryota; kingdom Metazoa; phylum Chordata; class Chondrichthyes; order Rajiformes; family Rajidae; genus Okamejei; species Okamejei kenojei. The sequence continues at coordinate 28,345,537 of CM069159.1, read as the reverse complement.
TAGCAGGAGGGGTCAATCTTGCTCCGCTATAGGATCTTTGGTTATTAGACTACTGAATGGTCCTCCCATAAACTACCTGTAGGTGTAATCCTGAACTTCAAACCTACCCCTTTATGAACCTTAGACATTGCCTCTGTAGCTGCAAAGCTACAATGCTGTAACACTATAATTTGCACTCTGGTAATTTACTCTTTGCACTTCCTGGCATACTTGTATATAGCTTCAATGGGACATGTAGAGTCTGTTTGGATAGTACACAACAAAAACATTTTCACTAACTTTACTCCTTCCTCTGGTTTTATATTTCATTCCCCTTTCAAACCTCGCCTACCCTTATTTACAGTAGATTCCAGCTTCTGCAATTCCTTGTATCTGCATTCCAAAGTGTTTCGCTCATTTCTAGGTACAGGTGACAATAATAGTCGCAATAAACCAAACTCTGCAGTCTGTGCAGTTTGCAGCCTTTCGGAAATGAAGTAAGAGAAACCTCTTGAATTGTTCAGAATGTCAGTTATTTACAAGCTTAGCCTCTGTAAAGTGTCCTGAATATCTTACGATTGATTGCAAAAGATCTAAGTGAGTTTTTAATAATGTACCAAACAGCAATTACTCCTCGAAAGCCCGTTCTAAAAAGTTGACTTTAAATCAATGGACTGTAATCCTCTCAGATAAATATTTCAATATATAAGGGATTTCAGAATTAAAATTAAAATGTTTACTTAGGTTATTTCAAGTTCTACTTTTAGTCATACTTGTGTATTCAAATCTTTACTTCTAACCTTACTCAGTTAAACAAAAATATTCATTTTGCATTTTGATTTAGAACATAGAATGGTACAGCATAGGAACTGGCCCTTCGGTCCACAATGTCTGTATGGAACATAATGCCAAGACCCACTCTTTCCTGCCTGCACATAATTCCTGTCTGTCCATTTCCTATATATCCATGTGTCTATCCAAAAGTCTCTAAAATGCAATTTAATTCTGCAGTTTGCTGACATCACACTGTTGGGAGCCAGTAATCCCATTGAACTGAAGCCCATTAGTAGGTAGTGTCTGTAGATAGACACAAAATGGTGGAGTAACTCAGCAGGCCAGGCAGCATCTCCGGAGAAAAATGACTAGTGACGTTTCGGGTCGGGACTCTTCTTCAGACTGAAAGTTGGGGGTGGGGGTGTTGAAGAGCTGGAGACTATGCTTTTTCTGCGGAGATGCTGTCTGACCCACTGAGTTACTCCATCACTTTGTGTTTATCTTTGGTATAAACCAGCATAAGGAGCAGAATTAGGCCATTCAGCCTATCAAGTCTATGCCATGCATTCATGACTGATCCATCTCTCCCTCCTAACCCCATTCTCCTGCCTTCAGCCCATATCCTCTGTCACCCGGACTAATCAAGAATCTATCTATCTCGACTTTCGGTGGCACCATGATGCACTGAACAGGCGCAGCATTTAGTTCTGCTCTCGAAATTTGTGATATTTCACGTAAAAAGCCAGTTTGGAGAATGGGACCGATTTAAAAATACTTACCAGAGCTGCTTGACATTGCGCTGGTGACGTCATCAGAAATCGGCACTAAAATAACAGTGGTTTAAGGCACTTTTAAATGAAAAAAGTGATTCCTGTCCAAAGCCCTCAAAGATCTGTTACAAAACATCTTTTGAAAAATCAGCAAACATCTGAAGAATTAACCACTTAATTAGCCTCTGAAATGGCTACAATGGCAAAGACTGAAATGGTTACAAAGGACAAAGAGCTGGAAGAAATAAAGCAATCGGTAAGAGATTTAAGAGATGAGATTACTGCTGGGAATAAAAGTATGTTGGAGAACTTTAAACATCTATGTAACAAATGTCTGAAGATATGCAGAGAATGAAGAAAGATCAGGAGCGCGTCATGGGGCAATTGGCTAAAATGTCTGATAAATACCTTGATTTGTAAGCACGTTCAAGATGGCAGAATTTAAGAATAGTTGGAGTGACAGAGGAAAAAGGAGGGGAGTGATCCTTGTGCGTTTGCTGCCAACTTACTTAAACAAGTACTCAACCTGCCCGTCGAACTGAAAATAGAAGTGGCACTTCGGGTGCGAAGAGCACAATCAAGTCCAGGAGCCCCCCCACGATAGATCATAGTGAAATTTCGTGACATTTCAGCTCTGGAAGATATTATGAAAAAAATCCAATACGGAAAGAATACGATGTTTGAGAATGATACCATTAAACTAATCAGAGATTATCCTATTGAAATTGCCAAAAAACGAGAACTGTTTTCAAAGACACGACAGATCCTGAAAGGAAATCAAAATGTAAGATATGGTGTAATGTACCCGGCAAAAATGAGGAATACCGATAAACAAGAGTGGAACTAGCTATAAAAACATGGAGGGGACGGGGGACATCAAATTTCTGGCGGTCGTGCGCACATGGGCGCACTCACCCACACACTCACCCACATCATGTCCCGCCCCCCTTGCCTGCTGACCGACAGTCTCACCTCCACTTTCTCGCGTTTAGCGGTGACTTTAAAATACAGATCACAAAATCTTGGGGGGGATGTCCCCCACCTCTCAAAACATGGAGGGGACGTGTCCCCTTTGGCCCCCCCGGATTTTCCGCCCCTGCCTATAATGGTATCGAACATGCGTTTACTGACCCAGATGCAGCATACAAACATGCTCATGACATCGTAAAAGAGATAGCTGGCTAAGTAAATCATCACGACTGTCAGGACAAGGCTCTTTATTCCACAGATATCGGCGGAGGGGAAGCTGAGAAATATGACTTTAAAAGACTAAGATGGCGGAGCTCCTCCACGTGCTGGTTTCTAGACATCTTATCTTCTTTGGAATATGAACTCAAGGACATTCTTTGTTCCACCTCGAATGAAATAAGGAACAACAAGGATGCGGCTGAATGGAGAACTTAATACAAACGGACTTGAAAATAAACTTTTTGAATTAAAGTCTTTTAAAATTTTAACTCTACACGAACACAGAAACTACTGAATTAACATAGTAATAACAATTGAATCTAATGCCAACTGTTAAAATGGTAGAATGTAAGGATGTATTATTGTTAACATATATGAAAAATGTGCTCTCAATTGTGAAGAAGTTAATCTTAATGTTGTATTGTTACTCAGGCAAACTTGATGCAGGTAGTGAATAACTGACAATGAGAACAGCCAATGAGAGGTGCTGTTTTGTCGTGTCAAGCACATGTGTGTTAATAAAGTTTTTTATTCCAGTTTGAGCAAGACTGATGCCTCGGTGTGTTTTTACTCCTCCGGAATTGTCTTCGGTCTAGCACTGGGTAGGCTGCAAGAATCGGTGCACAATTCACCTCTGCCAACAGGTTATGGGCCCAGAGTTACCCAGAGTTACCCAGAATTACCTAGAGTTACCTAGAGTTACCCAGAGACAGTTATCCAGGGATTTACCACCGAGAGAAACATCGCGATGTACCGCGTGTCCGGTGAGAGTTAACATGCTATGCTAGCACCACGAGTAGACGGAGCGCCGAGTCGAGAAGCCGCTGGTCTCGGATAGTTTTTGACGGAGATGAAAAGAACTATGAGCTGTGGGAGACAAAGTTTTTGGGCCATCTTTGGTTGCAAGGGCTAAAGGATATCATCTTGGAAGAGCCTACCAACGATGAAGAAGGAGACGAGGCCAAAAATGCAGAGGCATATGCTGAGCTAATCCAGTTTCTGGATGACAAAAGTTTGTCGCTGGTAATGCGAGAAGAAGCGGACGATGGGCGGAAAGCGCTAACTATTTTGAGAGATTATTATGCGGGTAAGGGAAAGCCACGTATAATAAACCTGTATACAGAACTGACTTCAAAAATTGAGCAGCGAGAGTGTAACTGAATATGTTATACGGGCAGAGACAGCCATCACAGCATTGAGAAATGCTGGTGAGGTGTTGAGTGACGGACTGTTAGTTGCAATGATTCTGAAGGGACTGCCTGAATCTTTTAAACCATTTGCTATCCATGTCACGCAAAGTGAGCAGGCAATGCCTTTTGGCGAATTTAAAACTAAACTACGGAGCTACGAAAACGCGGAAAAGATGCGTGCAGCAGCATCGGACGACAATGTCATGAAGGCGCGTGTGCAACCGAGTGTGAGACCCGACACGACAAGTGCAAGTGACCAGGGTGCGGAGTGCGCGGACATTGTGTGCTTCAGGTGTGGCCTAAAGGGACATAAAGCCAGAGCATGTCGACGCAAGCAGTGGTGTAGTCACTGTAAAAGCACCACGCATCGGGACGCAACCTGCAGACGGAAGCAGCGGCGGGACAATGCACGACAAGTTTCCGAGGAGACGAACACCAAGGAATATGCATTCCTGGTGAGTGAAGGGGACGCGGAGATCCAGTCAGAGCGTGGTGTCGAGTTGAAAGAGCTGATGGTTGATACGGGGGCAACTTCGCATATCATCACTGATATAGCAAGGTTCAAGAAGTTCGATGATATATTCCAGTCCGAGACACACTGCGTGGAGTTGGCTGACGGCACAAGGTGTGATGGAGTCGCGGAGCGCAGAGGAGACGTGGAGGTTTGCTTGGTCGACAGCTAAGGGCGCCGCTACAACACAACACTGAGGCAGGCGTTGTACATCCCCTCATACCCGCAGGACATCTTCTCTGTAAAAGCAGCTACTTCCAGCGGAGCAACCGTAATCTTCAGGGACGGGGAAGACGTCCTACAACACAAGGACGGTACCAAATTCCACATTCATGAGTACAACAGACTGTACTACTTGCGCACGGTAAACGTTGAATGTGATGACCAATGTAAGAGCAGTTATGATATGCAGACATGGCATGAGATTCTAGGGCACTGTAATTATGAAGGTATTATTACAGAGTGTTGTGAAGGTATGGCAATTAAGGGCAAAACAGACAAACCTGCTCTACACTGTGAAATGTGTACTCAGGGAAAGTTTATCCAAACTAGGACCAGGGACCCTGATGTAAGAGCCAAAGCAGCTTTGGAGCTGGTACACACAGATTTAGCGGGACCGATAGACCCAGAGTCCAGAGAGGGGTACAGGTTTGTGCTATCATTCACTGATGATTATTCCAGTGCAGTGTTTGCGTACTTTCTAAAGAATAAGAGTGACACAGTGCAAGCCACTGAGAAGTTTCTTGCTGACACAGCCCCATATGGGAAGATTAAATGTATGAGGTCTGACAATGGTACTGAATTCATGGGAAAGAATTACCAGGCACTACTCAGCAGAAATGGTATTAGACATGAGACCTCAGCACCATACTCACCACACCAGAATGGTACTGCTGAGCGAAATTGGCGCACCCTGTTTGACATGGCCAGGTGTATGCTAATAGAGAGTGAGTTACCTAAACAGTTTTGGACCTATGCAGTGCAGACAGCAGCTGTAGTGAGGAATAGATGCTTTAACAAGCACACAAAGCAGGCGTCTTACTTGATGCTGACAAGAAAACGGCCCAACCTGTCTAGGATGCAAAAGTTTGGGTCAGAGTGTTATGCTATAAACAGGACAAGAGAAAACTGGGCACAAAGTGTGAGAAGGGAATCTTTGTCGGGTATGACTAGAATAGCCCAGCTTACATGGTTTACTATCCTGACAATGGGAAAGTAAAGAAGCACAGACTGGTGAAGTTTGTGACCAAAACAATTGCAGAGCGGCAGACACAGACTGACTTGACCCCCAGTGACGATGACTTTGAGGTGCAGAATAGGGCCAGTAGGATGAGAAAAAATACTGATGAAAGTCCAGGACATACTCAGGGCCAAGATCCAGTAACTAAGCCTGAGGTGAATAGCCAAGCACAGACAGGTGAAACCAAGCATGAGCCTGCACGTTACCCTTCTAGAGTGAGGAAGAAACCAGGTTACTTAAGTGAATATGTAACTGGCAAGACGAGTGATGATCATGTAATGATTAACATAGATTATTGCTACAGATTGATGTGTAACATCCCCCTAACATTCAGGGAAGCTGTAACCTCAAATAACTCAAAGGAATGGGTTAACGCAATGGATGAGGAAATGCAGTCGCTGAGAGAAAATGACACATTTACCCTAACCAACTTGCCTGAGGGTAAGAAAGCAGTGGGGGGGTAGATGGGTATATGCAATCAAGAACAATGAGGATTGATCTGATAAATCCAAGGCACGGTATGTAGCCAAAGGATATAGTTAAAAATTGGGTGTAGACTATGAGGAGACATTTTCTCCTACTGCTAACCTGACCAGTATCAGAGTGATGATGCAAAAAGCAGCACAGGAAAACCTGATTTTTACATCAGATGGATGTCAAAACTGCCTACCTACATGCACCAATAGATTGCGAGATTTACATGGAACAGCCAGAAGGTTATGATGTAAAATCCAGCGCAAATGAAAAGTTGGTGTATAGGCTAGAAAAGTCACTTTATGGGTTAAAACAGTCGGGTAGAAATTGGAACAAAATGCTACACGAGTATCTGACTGAAAACGACTTTGTGCAAAACCCAGCTGATCATTGTGCTTACTCAAGGGAAACAGAAAATGAGAAAGTGATCATGATAATATGGGTCGATGACTTAATTATTGCTGCCAGTGATGAAAAAGCACTGAAAGCAGTGAAGGAGATGCTCACAGCCAAATTCAAGATGAAAGACATGGGCAAACTGAAACATTTTCTTGGCATTGATTTTGACCAGAGAGATAACTGTGTGAGAATGTCACAGAAGATATACGTGGAGAAAATACTTGAAAGGTTTGATATGCAAGATTGTAAACTGAGGGCGACAACTTGTGAACAAAAATTGAACTACACTGATGATGCAGAAATGATGACTGATATCAGAAAATACAGAGAGGTAGTAGGTAGCCTAATCTATCTGACTACATGCACAAGACCCGATCTCAGTTTTGTAGTAAGTAAACTGTCACAGTACTTTACTGAGCCGACGGAAGAGCAATGGGCTACTGTAAAACATGTACTGAGATATCTGAGAGGCACAATTGAGAAAGAGTTGTGTTACAGGAAATGTGATGACGAGAAACTGGCGTTACAAGCGTACAGTGATGCAGATTGGGCGGCTGATGTAACCGACAGACGTAGTACAACCGGTTATTGTGTAAGCCCAAACAAAAATGGTCCTTTGATTTCATGGAAAACCAAAAAAGCAGCCCACCATTGCACTGTCAACTTGTGAGGCTGAGTATATGGCGTTAGCCGCAACACTACAAGAGTGTATGTACCTAGTACAACTACTAGAAGGTATTGATGGACATCAGTACCCAACACCCAAGGTTTATGAGGATAACCAGGGTACAATTGCGTTAGCAAAGAATCCTGTAAGTAGACAGAGGCGTAAGCATGTGGACACAAAATATCACTTTGTGAGGTCCACTGTGAATCATGGCAAAATAAATTTGGAGTATTGCGCAACAGACCAGATGGTAGCAGATGTAATGACAAAACCTGCAACAAAATTTAAGCTGATGGAGTTTGCAAAGTTTATGTTTGGAGAGTAACCATGTATGTATAAGTCTGCATGATGTAAGGTAGAAAACCTTAGGATGTTTTATTTTGAGTTTAAGATAACAATGCGAGAGCAAGTGGGGGTGTTAACATATATGAAAAATGTGCTCTCAATTGTAAAGAAGTTAATCTTAATGTTGTATTGTTACTCAGACAAACTTGATGCAGGTAGTGAATAACTGACAATGATAACAGCCAATGAGAGGTTACAATGAGAACAGCCAATGAGATGTGCTGTTATTGTCGTGTCAAGCACATGTGTGTAAATACAGTTTTTTATTCCAGTTTGAGCAAGACTGATGCCTCGGTGTGTTTTTACTCCTCCGGAATAGTCTTCGGTCTAGCACTGGGCAGGCTGCAAGAATCGCTGCACAATTCACCTCTGCCGACAATTATAATGATTGACCCTCCCCGGGAAGGGGAAGGGGGGGGGGGGGGCTAAATATAAGGAAATAGATTAATAACAGACTAAAAAAAACTAACTTATATAATATACTAGGCTTCAGTTCCAGTTATGCTTGATAGGAGGTGAGAAGATTCAGGTCCTTGGCAAACAGCCAGGAGTCATACTCTGGTTAACCCCTCCCAACCAACAGTATATTATTACTGAATGTGAAGCAAATGTAAAAACTGTTAGCATAAGTAAATGGTAGATAATCTGAAGACTTAATTAGAAATATATATATTTTAATTGTGATATATATAATTCGGGTTTGAATTGGCCCCACCTCCCCTTTGCAAGATTTTTCAAGGGAGCGGAGTTAAATGTATATTAACACCAACGGAAGTCAACAAATTTGTAACTATCACCATTAGGTGGCTAATTTGTTACAGTGTTGTTATTTTTAGACACTGTAATATCACTTAATAAAAAATGTTTGTCACAATATTTCACACTTTTTTGTCTTTTTTGCTTAAGGACAATTTTAAAAGGGATGTACCAACTGAATTTAATAGCCGCAAATGCTTGCCCAACACCCAGAGACCTGAGGTATTTGTTGCACCGTATGACTCAAAGGTATTAAAGTAATTTAAAATGCAAGACGATAAACAAAAGAAACTTGGAGGAATCACATTTTGCAGTTGGAACATAAGGGGTGCTAACGAACCAATTAAAAGGGGGTAAGATTCTCGCACAATTGAAATCGCTCAATTCAGACATAATTTTCTTACAAGAAACACATCTGAAATTGCAAGATCACACTAGATTGAAGGCAAATTGGATAGGTCAAACATATCAGTTCATATATCTCTAAATCTAGAGGTACAGCAATTATTATTCGTAAAGGTATGCCATTTAAATCAAAGAATATCATAACAGATAAGGAAGGGAGATATCTCATAGTTACCGGAGAGATTCATGCTACCCCAATCACCATGGTAAATATTTATGCGCCTAATTTTGATTATCCCCCAATGTTTTAATAAAATCCTGAATATAATTTTAGAGTTTAATTATCAAAATGTGATAATTAGGGGAGACTTTAATTGCGTTTTAGACCGGTACCTGGATAAATCCACACAACAAAAGAGGGGTAACACAAAATCTAAAACTAGTGAACTCCTAAATACATACATAAAAAACACAAATATAACAGATGTTTGGAGGATTGCTAACCCAGCTGGGAAGGGAATTCAATGGTACACAAAACTTATTCACGTATTGACTATTTTTTAGTGGACACAAAAGTAATTCCCTACACAATTAACCCAAAATATCATAACAGCGTAATTTCTGACCACTCCCCGTTAACTTTTTTTTTAAACTTGAAGGAATGCCTAATAAAAAATCGTTTTGGAGGTTTAAACCTCAAATTCTAAATGATCCACAAGGTGGTATATATTTAATACAACAGATGGAACTTTTTTTCGAGACCAACGACACCCCAGATATTTCACCCGCTTTACAATGGGAATCTTTTAAAGCATTTATCAGAGGATCTATAATTTCATATCAAGCTTTTCAAAATAAAAAGAATAAGAATGAACAAATGCAGTTAGAAGAACAATTTAGACAATTGGATCTAGATAACGCTAAAGAGCCGTTCATAGATAAACATAATAAAATAACAATATTGAAATTTAAATTAAATAAAATATTATCAGCAAAAGTTATAAGATTATTTCAAATTACAAAACAGGATAAAACATTTTGAAAAAAATGGGAAAAAGACCATACGATTTTAAAGATTAAATCAGATAAAGGTGAATTGTTAACACTACCTAATGATATTAATAAAAGATTTGCTCAATTTTATCCAAATGTATATACATCTAAAACGTCAGCAGATAGTACTAAAGTTATAGAGTTCTTGGATAACTGTAATCTCCCAAAACTTAACCTGATCGAACAAGAGGAATTAGGAGCACAGATCTCAATTAAGGAAATAGAAGAAACAATAAACTCACTGAAGAATGGAAAAACACCAGGACCAGATGGATTTAGTAATGAATTTTATAAAAGATTTTATGAGATAATTTCACCATGTTTACATAAAATGTATACATATGCTTTCAAAGAACAAACATTACCAGAAACATTAGCGGAATCAATGATTACACTTATACCTAAAAAAGAGAAAGATTTAGAAGACCCTGGTTCATACAGAGCCATTGCACTGTTAAATACAGATCCAAAAATACTAGCGAAAACATTAGCTAGAAGATTAAGTAAATATTTTAGTAAATTAATAAATGCGATCAAACGGGGTTTATACCCAAGAAATACTCATGCAATAATCTGAGACATCTGTTTAATATAATGCATTCATATTAAACTGAAGAATAAGACTTATCAATTATTTCATTGGACGCAGAAAAAGCATTCGATCAAGTAGAATGGGACTACCTCGTTAAAGTATTGCAAACATTTCAAATGGAAGAGAATTTTATCTCATGGGTAAAACTATTATATGACAGGCCCACTGCTAATAACATGTTGTCTCCGAAATTTCAATTATCCAGGGGCAATAGACAGGGATGCTCACTATCACCTCTGCTATTTGCTCTTGTAATCGAACCTCTAGCTGAAAGCATTAGAACACATCCGAATATCCATGGTTATAATACAAAATACTCAAATAACAAAATATCATTATACGCAGATGATGTACTACTGTACATCACAAAATCACAAATCAGTATACCAAATATATTAAATCTAATAGAGGAATTTGGATCCTTTTCAGGATATAGAATAAATTGGAATAAAAGTGAAATTATGATGACAAAACCTCAAGACTCAACACACCCGTTAAAATTGCTACAGAAAAATTTAAATATTTGGGAATCAAAATTACCAGAAAATATAAATCTTTATTTAATGCAAACTATATGCCCCTACTTAATAAATTAAATGCCCTGATTAAATTTTGGAAAACTCTTCCGATGTCTTTAATAGGCCAAATAAATGCTATAAAAATGATCTTTCTACCACAAATTTTATATCTATTCCAATCAATGCCAATATACTTAACTAAAAAGTTTTTTTTTTAAACTGGATTCTGATATCACAAATTTTATATGGGACTATAAATACCATAGAATTCAAAGAAGACATTTGTGCAAACCTAAAGAATTTGGTGGATTAACACTCCCTAATTTTTTGTATTATTATTGGGCAGCAAATGTCAAAAATGTGATTCACCTGTTGGACAACTCTGCCCAACGGGTGGATTGGATAGTAATGGAGAGAGAGGATTGCTCCCCTTTTAATATAGGAGCGATCCTTCTCTCACCAATAAAACTGAATAATACAATATATAGTAAAAATCCAATTATTCATAGTAATATTAGAATTTGGAAACACATAAAATTAACCCTTAAATTACAAAATGTATCCCTTAACTCCCCTATAGTTAATAATCCATCGTTTAAACCTTCCAGTATTGATAAATCATTTACATATTGGGAAAGAGTAGGGATTAAAACGTTTGGAGACATGTATGAAAATGGACATTTTTTTATCATTCCAACAACTACAACTTAAATACAATCTGAGAAGTAATCAATATTTTAAATATTTTCAAACACGTGATTATTTCAAAAAATACACACAAGAATATCAAAATTTGTCCCCAGACCTATTAGACGAAGCAATGAATATAAAGGCGGACTCAACTAATTTAATATCATACTTGTATAATATCATCCTAAATATAGAAATACCATCATCCGATAGAATTAGAAGAGATTGGGAACAAGAACTAACTATAAAAATCTCAAAAAAGTTGGGGTAAACACTTGCTATATGTGCACAAGTGCTCAATGTAAGACATATTCTAATCCAATTTAAAACCTTACACAGACTATATTATTCAAAAACTAAAATAAGTAATTTTTTTCCAAATGTCTCCCCCATTTGTGATAAATGTTTATCCCAAGAAGCAGCTATAGCACATTCCTTTGTATTTTGCATAAAAATCCAAAACTTTTGGAATTAAATCTTTGACATTTTTACAAAATTATTTAAAATAAAACTGAAACCAAACGCAGAATTGATTATTTTTGGAACAATGGAAGCCAGCTTTGAGCTGACTTTGTTCCAAAAGAGCTTCCTTAATTATCGCTTAACAATGGCAAAAAAACTTATACTTAAATTCTGGAAAAACGCTCCCACACCAACGATAAAAATGTGGATTTCAAATATGTCTGAAATGCTACACCTCGAAGATATGAGATTCCTCCTAGCAGGTAAATCAGACTATTTCCAAAACATTTCGTCTCCATTTATCAACTTATTACAAGCATAGGGTGCAACACAACTCTGAAAATAAATGGTATCAGGACCAGATGAGGGGTGTGTAAAGATACGAAGTTGGTACATCTCTTTTATCTTATTTTATTTTTTAATATTTTCTGTTTTCTATTTTTCTCTTTCTTTTCCTTTGGTTTTCTTTTCTATTCTTTCTCGTGTTTTACGCTTCTACGAGTTTTTCCTGATCACTCTTTCACGCACTTACTATCTTATCTAACCTACTATATTATTTTTCTTCTTAAAGTTTAAAACAAGAAGTGGTACATTAAATGTATTATGTTATTTTTGGCTTATATCACTGTAATGTACATTACTTCTAATAAATAAAATTAAAAAAAAATAAAAATAATAATCTATCTATCTCTGCCTTAAATATATCCGCTGACTTTGACTCCACAGCCCTCTGTGATAAAGAATTCCACAAATTAATGATTTGGACGAGGGAATTAAATGCAACATCTCGAAGTTTGCGGATGACACGAAGCTGGGGGGCAGTGTTAGCTGTGAGGAGGATGCTAGGAGGCTGCAGGATGACTTGGATAGACTGGGTGAGTGGGCAAATGCATGGCAGATGCAGTATAATGTGGATAAATGTGAGGTTATCCACTTTGGTGGCAAAAACAGGAAGGTAGACTATTATTTGAATGGTGACCGATTAGGAAAAGGGGAGATGCAGTGAGACCTGGGTGTCATGGTACACCAGTCATTGAAAGTAGGCATGCAGGTGCAGCAGGCTGTGAAGAAAGTGAATGGTATGTTGGCATTCATAGCAAAAGGATTTGAGTACAAGAGCAGGGAGGTTCTACTGCAGTTGTACAGGGTCTTGGAGAGGCCACACCTGGAGTATTGCGTACAGTTTTGGTCTCCTAATCTGAGGAAAGACATTCTTGCCATAGAGGGAGTGCAGAGAAGGTTCACCAGGCTGATTCCTGGGATGGCACGACTTCCATATGAAGAAAGACTGGATAGACTCGGCTTGTACTCGCTGGAATTTAGAAGATTGAGGGGTGATCTCATAGAGACTTACAAAATTCTTAAGGGGTTGGGCAGGCTAGATGCAGGAAGATTGTTCCCGATGTTGGGGAAGTCCAGGACAAGGGGTCACAGTTTAAGGATAAGGGGGAAGTCTTTTAGGACCGAGATGAGAAAATCGTTTTTCACACAGAGAGTGGTGAATCTGTGGAATTCTCTGCCACAGAAGGTAGTTGAGGCCAGTTCGTTGGCTATATTTAAGAGGGAGTTGGATGTTGTCCTTGTGGCTGAAGGGATCAGGGGGTATGGAGAGAAGGCAGGTACAGGATATTGAGTGGATGATCAGCCGTGATCATATTGAATGGCGGTGCATGCTCGAAGGGCCGAATGGCCTGCTCCTGCACCTAATTTCTATGTTTCTATGTTCTATGTTTCTATGATTCCCTCTGACTAAAGAAATTCCTCCTCAGCATCTGCAGTTCTTTTCTTCTACACATTGACCATTCTGTACTCTGTTGGATAAAATGGTTCAATGGTTCTTTATTGCCACAGCTCCACTGCACAGTGAAATTATTTTAGCATAGTTCACACATACACAGTCGCCATATTTTGGTGCCATTTACAAAAAGACCAAGTGCAAAGTCTGCATGCTCGATGCACTGGAGCGCCCCTGATCCTATTAAGCCCCAGGCCCTCAACCGGCTCGACCCACGAACAAATGTCCCTCAGCCCTCGAGAAGACACGAGAGTCCGCACTCCTGCTCTTCTTTAATATAGAAGGTTTAATGTTTTATCTAAACATCTGACAGCATCTCAAAATAGGACAGCGCTCCCTTGGTATTGGACTACAATGTCAGCTCAGCTCTGAGCTGAGGTTTAGTTTAGTTTAGAGATACAACGCGGAAACAGGCCCACCGAGTCTGCGCCGACCAGCGATCCCCGCACATTAACACTACCCTACACACACTAGGGACAATATTTACATTTACCAAGCCAATTAACCTGCAAACCTGTACGTCTTTGGAGTGTGGGAGGAAACCGAAGATCTTGGAGAACACCCATGGAAGTCACGGGGGGAACATGCAAACTCCGTACAGACAGCACCCGTAGTCGGGATCGAACCCAGGTCTCCAGCGCTGCATTCGCTGTAAGGCAGCAACTCTACCGCTGCGCCACCGTGACCGGTCTCAGGGAACAAACGGCGAAGAGGTTAGGGATATGTTTGCCGAGATGCTACTAAAAACACTAATCACTCCAGAAAAATGAAATAAAATATTTTGAGAGAAAATTAACAAAATCATTAAAAAGCAATAATGACTTTTCCAGATACACATTAGCAGAAAGGCGAGGGCCATCAAAAGATAAATTAGTCTGTTGTTTTGGAAAGCGAGGAGTGCCAATTACACTAATAAGCATCTTAGCCTAGTTTTCTGGAGCAGGGAACGTTGGGATTATGGGCTGCAAAACAGTTAGTGATGATCAGTATCAAAACATTAAATGCCAAGTAAAATTATTCAAACCAAGTAAAATAAAAATGTGAATTCTAAGGAAAATTCATGAAGAATTAATGAATTCTACCATATTAGTAACCATTATTACCAATGATAGTTTCAACTATAATTTGCCCAATGTAAGGAATATTTGCACCAAAGAGTAGAATCATAGGCATGGTGGCGCAGTGGTAGTTTGCTGCCTTACAGCGCCAGAGACCTGGGATCGATCCTGACTACGAGTGCTGTCTGTACAGAGTTTGTACATTTTTTCTATCGCTCGCACAGGTTTTTTCCGGTGTCTCCAGTTTCCTCCCACACTCCAAGGATGCACAGGTTTGTAGGTTAATTGTAAATTGTCCCTAATGAGCGTAGGATAGTGTTACTGCGCGGGGATTGCAGGTCGGCACGGACTCTGTGGGTCGAAGGGCCTGCTTCCGCACTGTATCTAAAATTAAAACTCTCTCTCCGAAGAAACAACACCAAATTGGAGGAATGACCTCAAGGAGTAGGAACAGAGCCTCGGCGAATTTATGCACAGCAGGAACCGAGATAAGGAGAAATTAAAATGCCCTTGGATCATGTGTGGGGCTTGTTGAGAATAAAGAAAGACCCTTGTGCACTGAGACAAAGTGCTGGAGGAACTCAGTTGAGCAGGAGGCAGGAAATGGGCAGATGATGCTTTGGGTCAGGGCCCTTCTGAAAACTAGGACAGCAAAGATAATGTCAGGATTATTCCCACCCTGGCCACGTTCTCATTTCATTACTATCACCGGGAAGAAGGTACACACGAGATGGCATGTGTTTAAGGTGAAGGAGGAAATATTTTCTAGGAACCTGAGGGGTAACCTTTTCACACAAAGGATGGTGGGTGTATGGAACGAGCTGCCAGAGGAGGTAGTTGAGGTAGGTACTATCGCAACATTTAAGAAGCAATTAGACACATACATGGATAGGACAGGTTTGGAGGGATATGGGCTAAACGCAGGCAAGTGGGACTAGTGTAGATGGAACATGTTGATCGGTGTGGGAAAGCTGGGCCGAATGGCCTGCTTCCACACTCGCTGACTCCATGACTCCCTAACATATCCAAGTCTGAAAATCATGACCTTCAGGTTCAAGAACAGCTTCCCAATAACCATCGGGCTCTTGAACTAACCCTGATTCTGAACGATGGACAGTCTTTGGTTGCACTAAAGACTTTGGGCTTTTTGAAATAGTATTGGGATTTTTTTTTTTCAATCTATAGATTTTTTTGTGTGTCTATTATGTTATCTATGGCTACTGTGTCTACAAGCCTGTTATGCAGGTACTAGTAAGATGCTTCTCTCCCTACAGACAACAAGCAATTTACAGAGGTCAATCTCTGAAAGATTGCTGCATTGAGATTCCATATCCTACATTACAGCAGCAGCCACGCTTCTAAAGGACTGGTTGGCTGTAAAACACATTGGGTTAAACGGAGGTTGCACAAATGTAAATCTATTTTACGTGTTTTATGTTCTTGGGATTTGTTGTGCCTTGTAGTGCAATTATCCGGTCTGCAAACACTAACTACTTAATTTTGAATTTGACATGCTTTCTCTATTAATGCATGAATCCTCTGTCTTTGATATGTATAGTGAGAAAATAAAATTGTTACAGGGAGCTGGATTTCCCTCTGCCTGTCCAGGAGGTTTGCAACTTTCATTTAGTTTCATTTATTTATTGTCTCATGTGCAGAGATATAGTTCTGCATGCTGTCCAGTCAAATCATATTATGGCAAACTCAAAGTGCTGGAAGATCTCAGTAGGTCAGGCAGCATCGGTGGAGGGAATGGACAGACGACATTTTGTGTCGGATCTCTTCTTCATCCAGGACCGAAGGCTCCATCCACGACCGTAAGAAATTGCAGCGAATTGTGGACGTGGCCCAGGCCATCACACAAACCAACGCCAGCAGCATAGCCAAGGTTGGCCACTTCCTCTTCTGCCCTCTCTCATCAAGCAAAAGGTAGAGAAGTGTGAAAACACACCCCACCAGATACAGGGATAGTTTCTTCCCAGCTGTTATCAGGCAACTGAATCATCCTACCACAACCAGAGAGCAGTGTTGAACTACTATCTACCTCTTTGATGTCCCTCGGACTATCCATGACTGAACTTTGCTGGCTTTACCTTGCTCAAAACATTATTCCTTTATCATGTATCTATAAACTGTACATGGATTAATTGTAATCATGTCTTTCTGCTGACTGGTTAGCACCCAACAAAAAAATATTCACAGTACATCGGTACATGTGACAATGCACTAAACAGAACTCAAATTATACTATAAATGAGTACAATGGATCCTTATCTGGAACAGCACGCAGAGAGTCGCTACATCCCGGCGCCATCTTGCAACTTCCAAGTCTCTGAAAAGTCCGATCTTGGTCCAAGGAGATCTGCAGTTTCTTATTTTATCACTTTAAGGCCCGGTGTTGTAGCAGCACTGGATCGGTGAAGTAGGGGCCGGGGCCTGGCTCAGCACGATGCCCGTTGGCTCCTTCCACCGCCGCTCCGTGCAGTTGCCCGGCTGTAGGGCCTCCCGCGGCCACCTCCACCAACGCCACTGCCCATGACCACCACAAACGCACCACCCATCGCCTCCAGCAGCCGCCCCTCCACTCCCGTGCCATAAGAACGATGGAAATCTTGGAACATTGTACTGGTCCCAATAGTTAACCCAGAATATTGCATTGCCTGGCATGTTTAACAATCCCATTCAACAGGAAATGTTCTGAAATCACAGACATAATTCATCAACAGTTCTGTAGGAGAGAGACTTTTGCATATCAGAAATGCCATCTGTGCTGATCTGCTGTGCAGATTGTTTGAATTCGTATTGATTACTGAACAGTAAATTGCTGGCAGATGTTGTTCCATGCATTATATCTGCAGCTCGAACAGCAGCTACTCTTGAGCTAATGCCTCAAACGTTCAGATGTCTTAGAAACATAGAAAACATAGAAATTAGGTGCAGGAGTAGGCCATTCAGCCCTTCGAGCCTGCACCGCCATTCAATATGATCATGGCTGATCATCCAACTCAATATCCGGTACCTGCCTTCTCTCCATACCCTCTGATCCCCTTAGCCACAAGGGCCACATCCAACTCACTCTTAAATATAGCCAATGAACTGGCCTCAACTACCCTCTGTGGCAGAGAGTTCCAGAGACTCACCACTCTCTGTGTGAAAAAAGTCTTTCTCATCTCGGTCTTAAAGGATTTCCCCCTTATCCTTAAGCTGTGACCCCTTGTCCTGGACTTCCCCAAAAATCGGGAACAATCTTCCTGCATCTAGCCTGTCCAACCCCTTAAGAATTTTGTAAGTTTCTATAAGATCCCCTCTCAATCTCCTAAATTCCAGAGAGTATAAACCGAGTCTATCCAGTCTTTCTTCATAAGACAGTCCTGACATCCCAGGAATCAGTCTGGTGAACCTTCTCTGCACTCCCTCTATGGCAATAATGTCCTTCCTCAGATTTGGAGACCAAAACTGTACGCAATACTCCAGGTGTGGTCTCACCAAGACCCTGTACAACTGAAGTAGAACCTCCCTGCTCCTGTACTCAAATCCTTAGTCTTGGTAATACATCATCAGTCCTTCAAAGTCCCTTGATCTAAATCCTGGATCTAAATCCTGGATTTTCCTTCCCAACAGCTCTGTTTCTTCAAAATGATGTCTTTAGCAAAATATCTTTAGTCCAACCTGAAACATCACCTATCTATGTCCTGCACAGATGCCTGAACCACTGAGTTCCTCCATCACTTTGTTTTATGCTTTCACGTGTCTTTAGTTTAACCAGATGAATGGAGAACACAAATTCCTGGAGGAACTCAGCGGTTCAGGCAGCATCTCGGGAAGACATGGACAGCTGATGTTTTGGGATGGGACACATCTTCAGACTGATTTTAGTGAGGGAGAAAAAGCCGATGAAGATGATAAACATGATGAAGGTTTTTGTCTTGACCAGTCTGTCAGGCCGTGATCCCAGATTACCACCATTCTTTGGCTAAATAAATAATACCCTCAACTTCCCTCGGTCATACAGCTTAAATCTTTGCCCTCCACTTATCAACTGCTGAGGGAAATAAATCCTTGGTGTTCTACCCAGGCTTATAATTTAATGCAAATTAACAATACACATTTAAAGTGAGAGGGGCAAACTTAAGGTGAGAGGGACAAAGTTTGAAGGACATGTCTGGAGCAAGTTTTTTTACACATTGGATGGTGGGTGCCTGAAACACTTTACCAGGAATAGTGTTGGAGGTAGCTGCAACGGTGGCATTTAAGGGACTTTTAGATATGACATGGGTAGGCAGGGAATGGAGAAATATGGATCACCTGCAGGATGAGATTAGTTTAACATGGCATCATGTTTGGTACAGACATGGACATGAAAGGCTTGGATAGAGTGGATGTGGAGAGGATGTTTCCACTAGTGGGAGAGTCCAGGACTAGAGGTCATAGCCTCAGAATTAAAGGACGTTCTTTTAGGAAGGAGATGAGAAATTTATTTAGACAGAAGGTGGTGAATCTGTGGAATTCTGTGCCAAGGAAGGCTGTGGAGGCCAAGTCAGTGTACAGATCAATTCTTGATTAGTAAGGGTTCCAGGGGTTATGGGTAGAAGGCAGGAAATGGGATTTGGAGGGAGAGATAGATCAGCCATGATAGAATGGCGGAGTAGACGATGGGCCGAAAGGCCTAATTCTACCCCTATTCCTTATGACCTTATGACCTTATGACATTGTGGGTTAAAGGGCCTGTTCCTTTAGACTTTAGAAATACAGCGTGGAAACAGGCCTTCAGACTACGGAGTCCACGCCAAACAGCAATAACCCCATATACTAACACTATCCGACACACTAGGGGGAATTTACAATGTTACCAAAGCCAATGAACCTACAAACCTGTACATCTTTGGAATGTGGGAGAAAACTGGAACACCCGTGGAAAACCCACGCGGTCACAGGGAGAACGTACAAACTCCGTACAGGCAGCACCCGTAGTCAGGATCGAACCCGGGTCTCTGGCGCTGTGAGGCAGCAGCTCTACCTGTTTTATTAACATTCAAACATGGTGTAAATAATGTTTTCTTCAATAATGAGCTTTAAGCAGAACTGAAAGTGTTAGAGTTTCAAGATAAATTGTACAATCTTCATGAAGAAATTCCAAGCAGTGAAATTAGATTCACAGTAGAGGTACATCTTGGCCAAGGAGTGAACTAATCATCACCTCACCAGTCAACCTGGGTTTGCTGTAATAAAGATTTTCTTTTGATTCAACGGATTTTACCACTTTAATATTGCAACCTTTCTTTATAGTTCTGCTTTCTCTTAATAGAGAGGACATTCTAAGGAGGCATTGCAAAGATAAGAAGGATCCAGGACTGAGACAAATTAAAAACTGCACAACACAAAACAGACATCAATGGACAGGTTAACAAGCCAACCTTTTAATCAAGCCGTACCAGAGGAAGTCAATACAAATTAAACTGTGCGCCGTGCAATTAATTTAACCGAATAACACCTCAAATCATTCATCAAAACGGTCTCGTGGCAACAACAGGGGTGCACTCTGGCTGAGCTCAGGTTTGGTCTGGGATGGACAGAATTTAGAACATAGGACACAGAACAGTGCAGCACCACCGGAATACAACAGGTATTCTCTGCCACAGAAGGCAGTGGAGGGCAAATCACTGGATGTTTTCAAGAGAGAGTTAGCTTTAGCTCTTAGGGCTAACGGAATCAAGGGGATATGGTGAGAAATCCAGAGAAAACCCAAGCGGTCACGGGGGAGAACATACAAACTCCGTGCAGACAGCACCCGTAATCAGAATCGAACCCAGGTCTCTGGTACTAAGACAGCAGCTCTACCGCAGCACCACTGTGCTGTCTGTTACTATGCATCACATTTGCACCTTGTTTTTTGATTGATTGAAAGACACAGCAGGGAAACAGGAACTTTGGCCCACTGAGTCCACACCGACCAGTGATGACCTCTTCACACTAGTTCTATATTATCCCACTTTCTCATCCACTCCCTACATACGAGGGGTAATTTACAGATGCCAGTTAGCCTTACAAACCTGCAGACCTTCGGGATGTGGAAGGAAACTGGAGCACCCGGAGGAAACTCACAAAGCCACAGAGAGATTGTGCAAACTCCACGCAGACAGCACCTGAGGTCAGGATCGAACCTGGGTCTCTGGCGCTGTGAGGCAGTGGGTCTACCAGCTGCACCACTGCTGATTCTCGTCCTTTACCACAATCTAAGGCAGAGCTTTCCAAAACTCACAGTGAAAATCTAGTCTGCAGTGCACTCTAACCAAACATTGCGCTTCCTTCCTTATTCTGAACAGGTCCATGTGAATGTTTGCTGACTCTGATCATGTTTTAGTGTTTGTGTGTCTTGCATAACTGCATCTTCAGATAAACAGGCAACGCAAATTCCAGTTCCCATTTGGATCAATATTTTTTGCCGACACAAGTTCTTTGATTATTCAAATCCACTCTCCTTTCTTGAAATCCGTGCTTCAATTAGATTAGTAGGAAGGAACTACTCATATCGATAGCAGCATTAACAAGCTTCAGGTCTCAAGTATTCAATTCTGATCATATAACAAGATGCATAAGCAACACACAGTTAATCCAGTGAGGATCAGTCTATTATTCAAAATGAATAGTCAGGGGTTCATTGAAACCTTTGTGTTGTCTCGTTGAATAGAGCAGGACAGAGAAAGTAATTGGATACCTTCAGGGCCACATCAAGTAGTAAAGTAAAGAGCAGAATGGGAAATCAGGAAATGGCTGTGTTGTATTTGAGAAGCGGAAACAAAATACTTACATTTCTTGCTGAGTCTGAAGAAGGTTCCCGACCCGAAACATCAACAGCCCATTCCCTCCCCAGATGCTGTCTGACCAATTGAGTTCCTCCAGCATGTTCATTAGTTATAGAATCATGGAATCATAGAAAATAGGTGCAGGAGTAGGCCATTCTGCCCTTTGAGCCTGCACCGCCGTTCAATATGATCATGGCTGATCATCCAACTCAGTATCCTGTACCTGCCTTCTCTCCATACCCCCTGATCCCTTTAGCTACAAGGGCCACAATCTAACTCCCTCTTAAATATAGCCAATGAACTGGCCTCAACTACCTTCTGTGGCTGAGAATTCCACAGACTCACCACTCTCTGTGTGAAAAATGATCTACTCATCTCGGTCCTAAAAGACTCCCCCCTTATCCTTAAACTGTGACTCCTTGTTCTGGAGTTCCCCAACATTGGGAATAATCTTCCTGCATCTAGCCTGTCCAACCCCTTAAGAATTTTGTAAGTCTCTATAAGATCCCCCCTCAATCTCCTTATAGGATTAGAATTAAGCAATTCAACCCATCAAGTCTATTCCGCCATTAAATCATGACTGAGCCATAAAAGTATTCAATTACTTGATTTCCACAGCCATCTGTGGCAATGAATTCCACAGCTTCACCACCCTCTGACTGAAGAAATTCCTTCTCATCTCCTTCCTCTAGCATTTCGTGTTTTCCTAAAGGTTGCGTGCTATCCAGTCAAAGAAAAGACTGTATGTGATCCAGTTGTGAGCAGTGTCAAAAAAAAAGATGTTTAAGTAATAAACAAAGTAGTAGAGAAACTGAGTGGGCCAGCTAACATTTGTGGAGGGAATGGACAGAAGACATTTCAGGTTTGGACCCATCTTCAGGACTGGGGTAGAGGGGAGATAGCTGATAGAAAGAGGTGAGGGGCAGAGGGTATGGCAAATGCTGGTGAGTGATAGGTGGATAGAGTTAAGGAGGGATTGATTAAGAGTATGCGCTCCCCTTACATTTGACCTCCCAAGGTGCAATGGCTCTGACTTGCCCAGATTAAATTCCATCGGCCACTTGTCCGCACATAACTGTAACTGATTCCCTCCGAGACTCACGACTAAATAAAACTCCATTGCAGGAATCTTTTTGGGCGAATGTCTGAATGCACTTTTTGGGATTCTCATGAGGCCTTACAGTGGGTGTGAGGCATTTCTAAACGCAGCTACATTTCAATGGCAGTCATTCCATTCTCTCGATACGCGCACATTCTTTTCATAAGGGGTCTTGGGACTGGATAATTTCGATGGGTTCACTTTACCTTGTTAGTTTTGGAGACTCCTAAACATACCAATGCACGTAGTTAATCAAATTAAGAATTCAGCTTTCAATGCAGAAAGTCTGGAGTTTTAATGTTGTATACATGGCTTGCGGGAATGGATTCTAACGCTTACAATCCGTTGAATAATTCAACATCTATTCCCCATGTACATTTACTTATTTCTATTTATATCCTCTGCTTTTGATTTCTTGGATTACTTTGAAGCAACGATCTAAGTTTACCTTATCTCTGCCATTTAATATTTTATGCAGCTAGATTCTTTCCTCCCCCCCCCCCACCCCCACCCCCACTTAAATTGCATTCTTAGAGCATTTTAAAGAGTAATCTTTTTTCATCCTTCGCGGTTCATCCTCTTCACACGGGGGGATTAGCTTTCGCTTTTTTTGTGATCTGATGGCAGGAAACGTTCGTGCAGCTCTGCCCCAAATACCATGCCGGCAACTCATGTCGGGGGAAGGGCTCAGGTGGACGAGACGTCGCATTTTAGGGGGGATGAACCAGGACAAGACCTGATTGGTGAACGGCAGAGGATCAGGGGAGTGTGGCAGAACAGAGGGATCTAGGAGGACAAGCACATGGTCCCCTGATGTGGCATCGCACATAGATGGGATGATGAAGAAGGATTTTGGTACATTGGCCTTCATCAGTCAGGGTATTGAGTACATTGCTATTTGTGGATTGTATCAATGATTGTATGAGTTCCTTGGTTTTGCTGATGTTGAGGGCCAGGTTATTATGCCTTATTATGGTCAGTCGCTCGATCTCTCAATTATTATGGACAGTCGCTCGTTCTCTCTTCTATACTCTGACTCATCCCCATCAGTGATAAGTCCCACAACAGTAGTGTCGTCAACGAACATGATGATGGAGTTTGCACTATGACCGGCTACGCAGTCATGAGTATAGAGTGAGTACAGCAGGGGGATGTGCACGCAGCCTTGATGTGCTCCCATGCTGATTGTTATCGAGGCTGACACATTTCCACCAATACGAACAGACTGTGGTCTGTGAATGAAGAAGTCAAGGATCCAATTGCAGAGGGATGCACAGAGACCCAGTTCTGCAAGTTTGGTAACCAGCTTGGAGGGGATGATTGTATTAAATGTCGAGCTGTAATCAATGAATAACAGTCTGACATATGAGTTTTTGTTGTCCAAGTGGTCCAGAACGGAGTGGGGGGCCAGCGAGATTGCATCCACCGTTGATCTGTTGTGGCGGTAAGCGAACTGCAGTGGGTCCAGGTTTTTGTCGAGGTAGGAGTTGATTTGCACCATGATCAACCTCTCAAAGCACTTCATCACCACTGGTGTTAGTGCCACTGGTCGATAGTCGTTGAGGCACGTCACCTTGCTCTTCTTGGGCACCGGTATAGTTGATGCCCTTTAAAACAGGTGGGAACCTCAAACCTCAGAAGTGAGAGGTTGAAAATGTTCATTAAAAACTCCAGCCAGTGGGTCTGCACAGCTTTTTAGAACACGACTGGGTATACCATCAGGTCTCGGCACTTTTCGAGGGTTCACCCCTCTGAAGGATTTCCTGACGTCGGCCTCTGTGACTGAGACTGAAATACCATCACAACGAATGGGGGCTTGGCTTTAAAATAACTTTGTGACTTCCACAGCTGTCTATAGCAATGAATTCCACAGATCACCACGCTTTGACTAAAGAACTTCTTCCTCATCTCCTTTCTGAAGATACGTCCTTTTATTCTGAGGCTGTGTCCACTGGTCCTGGACTCTCCCCCCCCACGTCAAATTCCAGTGCACGGCAAGTTGATCTCCAACTGGGAACAGAAGGAAGTTTTGCGTGTTGATTTGGAACTGTCAGCAGAACAGGGCGGTTCAAGCAGAACCATAAATCACTGATTTAAAAACCGCCATGTTTTGGTGTCTGAAAGTTATGGTTAAAGTGAGACTATGGTTCCATTTATTTCTGAAGCATTGATGACCTGTCTCCCGCTTCTAACAGCTTCCATCTTTCCTGGGCATTCTTGATCTAGGCCACACTCCACTGGGGCTTCCGATGCTCTGGTCTTTCGACTCTATTGCTGAATGAATTTGTTTGCTTCACAATGGAATATGTTTTGGGTCTTGAACCCATCTCACCAAATGATAAGTTTAGTTTAGTTTAGTCTAGTTTAGAGATACAGTGCGGAAACAGGGCTTCGGCCCACCGAGTCCGCGCTGACCAGCGATTCCCGCACATTAATACCATCCAGCACACACGGGGGACAATTTACATTTATAGCAAGCTAATTAACCTACAAACCTGTACCTCTTTGGAGTGTGGGAGGAAACCAAAGATCTCGGAGAAAACCCAGGCACGTAACGGGGAGAACGTAAAACTCCGTACACACAGCATCCGTAGTCTGGATCGAACCTGGGTCTCTGGTGCTGCAAGTGCGCCACCGTTCTGCAGCTGTGTCACTGTGCCTCACCTGGCTTCAGCAAGACAGACCCCAATGTTAGATCAGACAGGTTTCGTTTCCTGACACGCGGAAACTCCTTTACAGAATTAAATGTTATTGTCCTCCCATAAGCTAGGGTGTAGTCCCAATCTTCCAATCTACCTCAATATGGACCGTCTGCCCCTGTCCCAATTTAGGCAATTTTTTGGGCGACTACAGGCGACTAGACTGTCACCACATGGTCACCGGGGTGTCGCCTGTATGGTCTCCTCAGTCGCCCAAAGAGTCGTACCTTTTTTCTTGTCGCCGCTGAATTTTAAATGTTCAAAATTTTTCGGCAACAGTCGGCGCGCATGGGCTTGACGCCAACGATCGTAGCCTGACGTAGGTTGTTGCCAGGATGACGTAGGTTGTCGCCAGGATGACGTAGGTTGTTGCCAGGATGACGTAGGTTGTCGCCAGGATGACGTAGGTTGTCGCCAGGATGACGTAGGTTGTCGCCAGGATGACGTAGGTTGTCGCCAGTGCTGACCGGTGAATTCCATTGGCGACTACCTACATAAACCTACATCAACCGGCGGCAGGTACCAGCGACTGAAATTACTTACCTTGTTGTAGCTTGTGGTGGGTGGACGTAGGTTATCGTAGGTGTGGTCGTAGGTGGACGTCCTAATAGGTCACCGGTTGTCAGTAGCTTGCCGTAGCTTGACGTCGACTAGGAGGTAGGTTGTCGTAGACAATGTCGTAGACGCTGTCGTAGGGTGGTCCAATCCCCGTTTTTTCTGCGACCTACATCGACTATGGCAGTCGCTGGCAGTCGCCGAAAAAATCGCCTAAGTGAGACAGGCCAATTAGACTTTTTCTCTGTAACCGTAACACTATAACATCATAGTATTATATTCTGCATTCTTGTTCTTTTTTTCTCTTTACACCACCTGCAGGGCCGGCACGGTGGCGCAGTGTTAGATTTGCTGCCTTACAGCCCCAGAGTATCCAAGTTCGATCCTGACTATGGGTGCTATGTGTTCAGAGTTTGTACGTTCTCCCTATGACTGCATGCGTTTTCTACGGGTGCTCTAGTTTCCAGCCACGTCCCAAAGATGCGGAGGTTTGTAGGTTAATTAGCATCTATAAATTGTCCCAAGAGTGTAAGATAGAACATGTGTATGGGTGATCGATGATCGGCATGGACTCGGTCGGCTGAAGGGCCTGATTCCACGCTGTATCTTTAAATTAAAGCCAACTAAACCTGGAAAACTTGTATAAAGAAAAAGACCCAAAACTCAGACCAGTCTGATCAAGGGTCCCAGCACTTCGTGTTTTATTTAGTAAACCAGCATCTGCAGTTCCTTGTTTCTACACTCTTGATTGTACCTGACTTGACAGCACAGTTTTTCACTGTATCTAGGTACCCGTGACACTAATAAATGAACACCAATAACAGATTGTAGAAACTCTGTTAGAATAGATTAAATAGTGAGATCTTTAGCACCATAGCCCAATCAAACGCTGACCCAGAAACACATTCAAACAAAGAAAGAGGGGAAAAAAACCTTTGCTGTTATCTCTGAGCAGTCAAGCTAATGAGTATTCATGTTCCACTCATGAATAATGCACAATTCAGTTACTGACGCTGCATTTAAAATATGCTGGGTTTGCCTTTGTTAATGAATATCATAACCCCTTGTCATTCTGTCACCAAACAGTATTCAGGGGAAAAAAAAAAGTATTCCATATGTTTGACCACTTCTCCAGTCAGAAGGACATCTTGCTCATAATTGCTGATTTACGCCAGACACTTTGCTTTCACCTCAAGTCAAGAGTCAAGAGTGTTTTATTGTCATATGTCCCAGATAGAACAATTAAATTCTTAATTTTCTCTCAGTGCCCATCAAGGTACTGACTGGATGTCTCTGTGGTTGGGAGGAGAACTAAATGAAAATTAGTTTTAGCATTTACCGTGAGCCTTCAAATCATCATTATTTTTTCGCTGGGGCAGATAAATCAAATGCGGTGAAAACCTCATTAGTTTTCGATGTAAACATAAAATCCTTTGGGAAAGGGCTGACCCCAATCTAACAATGACAAGGGGTAGTTACAAAGTTAAAATTAATTATTTGTCAGATGGTTGCGGGTTTAGCGATAATTAGATCCTCTGAACGGAAAAGCAGAAAATATTCCATGGAATATATTCTTCATATTTAGGTTGCATTATTGCATTATTTACTTAGCTAGTTATAAATTCTGGCCTGTGACATAACTTATCAAAGTGAAAACTAAACTCTTAAGTATGAACATTGACCTCCAATTTCAGGTAGTCCCTGCTTTCTCCTTATTTCCCCTCCCCTTCCCAGCTCTCCCACAGCCCACTGTCTCCGCCTCTTCCTTTCTTCTTCACCCCCCCCCCCCCACCCCTACCCCCACATCAGTCTGAAGAAGGGTCTCGACTCAAAACGTTGCCGATTTCCTTCGCTCCATAGATGCTGCCTCACCCACTACGTTTCTCCCGCATTTTTATCTAAGTATCATTGATCGCTTCACAGATTTTATTACTTTCAAGAAAGGAAAGATTTGTAAATGTACTATCTATCCCAAACTTTGGACAACAAAAAACTTTTCACAGCCAATGGAGCACTCTATTTTGGCGCTTACATTGTATTTGCATTATATTGCATTAAATAAAAAATCTTCCTTGCTGCAGCTTAAAAGGCCCGTAAACACAACACATAGATAAATATACAATAATCAAGAATACAATGAATTAACAATAATAGTGCAAAGAAAAATGAATTCCATTGTACAACAAAGACACAGCCCATAGAACATCCGAATTGCTATGTAGTGTTCAAGAGCTTGAAGGTTGCTGGGCACAAGGTGTTCTTGGACCTGGTGATTTTCAGGCTCCTGTACCTTATTCGTGATGGTAGCAGTGAGATAAGAGTGTGGTTGGTCTTTGAGGACATCATTATTTTAAGGAAGCATCATATCTATTAAAACTCTGATCTTGGATGTGGATGTATTTTTGTGTGTGTTTCTGTGTGTTTTCATATGTGATTCACATCTCCTTGAAAACCCGACACAGTAACGGTGAAATTTGTACATATTCCGGTAGAGATTTACCTCATGACTTCAAAAATCCCCTCATCTGAAATTTTCCCGAGTTTTTTTTACTAAAATTGTTCACCAATCTGACATCTTTTTAAAATCTAACGTGCTGAAGTGAGCTAGATGACATCACAATGCCTTTGCTCCTTGCAACAAGCTGCACAGAGTTTTCAACACGAATCCACGAGCTGCAAGTTACATGGTCCAGCCGCCCATCCCCCCCCCCCCCCCGGCTCTGGATTTAAGCCGTTGAACACGTGATCAAGTCGCGCAGCGTGCTCTGCTGGGCTCCTTCAAGTTCTACAACATGGCGGCGGACACGCGCAGTGGAAAAGTGGCCATGGCGGCCGTCACAGGGGACGACAACCTCTTCGTCTCCCCCACCCGATCGTCTGTCACGTTGGTGAGTGGACTTACCCTTGCGGAAGCCACGATCGGCCGGCCTTCCGCTGCTTTTCACTGTCCTCAGATCGCTCTGGGCCTCGCTCTGGTCCATGCCAGCCGCAGCCTAGCTCAGACCCGGCGCTTGGTGGGGAGGCCTGCTCTATGACCTGGGTAGGTGCTGCCTCTACCCCCTCCCCCTTCCTCTCTACCCCCTCCCTGGGGCAGAGAAGGAGAGAGAGAGGGTGGGGGCAGAGGGGGAAGAGAGGGGAGGGGAGAGAAGGGGGAGGAGGGAGGGGGTGGAGATGGGGAGTGTAGAGGGGGGGAAGAGAGGGGAGGAGGAGGAGGAGAGAGGGGAGAGGGAGGAGGAAGGGGGAGGAGAGGGGGGGAGGAGGGGTTGGGAAGAGGGGGTGGAGGAGGGGGGGAGGAAGGGATGCCCTCCCTCTCTGCCTCCCCTTCCTCTGCCCCCCATCCCCTCTGCCCCTCCCTCTCTGCCCCCCTCCCTCTCTAGGGAGTGGTGAATATTGGGACCTATGCGTGAGTGGTGGAGTATTGCGTTCGGGAACCAACCCTCCCCTGTGACGCCGCGCTCCCCCACCCCTCAATCTCTACCCCCTCCCTCTTCCTCTCTACCCCCTCCCCCCTCACTCTCCACTCCCCGCTCTCTAGCTGATCCATCTCCATCGAGGTGCCAAACCAAACCATAATGGAACCAGTCGGTATGCTCTCTGCCGTACATACGGGACTCTGGTGATGAACCTTCAAGCTTGGCCTGTCTTCTGAGCTTTATTTCTGACTTTGGAGATTCAATTTAATTTGCAGAGATTGCTTTTTCAAATTTCAAAGGCTTCTGATGATGCAATTCTCACTGCGCACAAAGATCACCACCTCCCGGAGTCTATCAAAGAGAAGCTTTTGAAGGGAGTGTATGAGACATCAAGATAATCCGTTATGGTGATACCAATGGAATATTGAGTAGGCACAGAGAGCTCTGTAAAAATACTGCAGCTGCTGTGTTGTTTTTCCTGTTATTATTCAAGTAGTTTCATTCGTTTGCAAATTCCCGTTTGCAAATTGTCCATTGGGTGGGATATTCCATTAGCTCAGCACAGACAACACCCATAGTCAGAATCGAACCCGGGTCTCCAATGCCGTAAGGCCGCAACTCTACCGTTGCGTCACTGTGCTGTTGTATGCACCATAACGGTAGAGTTGCAGCCTTGTGGCGTCAGAGACCCGGGTTCAATTCTGACTATGGGTGTTGTCTGTGCGGAGATTCGTACGTCCTCCCTGAGACTGTGTACGTTTATTCCGGGTGCTCCGGTTTCCTCCCACATTCCAAAGGCATGCAGATTTGTAGGTTAATTGATGTCTTAAATTGTCCCTAGTGTGTAGCATAGAAATAGTGTAGGTGTGATCATTGGTTAGTGTGGGCCCAAGTGTCCGTTTCCATGCTGTATCTCTGAACTAAACGAGAAAAATATAATAATCGATGTACAATAAGCTAAAACAGATGAGGTAACCATAATAGTGCAAAACCAACGTCTGTAGTGCAATTAAAGACACATCATGAAGAGGCTGGTTGAATGTCGGGGTGGTAAGTTTTGATCCTGCGATCCTTCATAACTTTACAATCAATCAAACTCACCATGCAGTTGAACTGTCTGTTGTTTATGCTACAGAGTACATGACAAGCAGAACACTGATGCCGCAAATTAAGTATTTTAATTGTTTTGGTCACCCTGTTATAGAAAAGATGTGGTCAAGCTGGAAAGGGACCAGAGAATATTTACGACATTGTTGCCAGGACTCGTAGGCCTGAGCAGGCTCAGACTTTAATCCTTTGTGCGCCGGAGGATGAGGGGTGATCTTGTAAAGGTGTATAAGGTACAGTGAATCCACAGGGTCATTTACCCAGAGTAGGGGAATCAAGAATCTAGAGGACATAGGTTTAAGTTGAGGGGAGAAACATTTAATAGCTACCTGAGGGGCAACTTTTTTTACACAACGTGTGGTAGATATGTGGGACAAGCTGGCAGAGGAGTTAGTTGAGGCAAGTACTATCACAATGCTTAAGAAACATTTGGACAGGTACATGGATGGGAAAGGTTTGGAGGGATATGGACCAAATGCAGGCAGGTGGGGCATGTTGGTTGGCATAGGCAAGTTGGGCTGAAGGGCCTGTTTCTACTCCAATGACTGACTCTAAATTTATTGTTGACAATTTACAGAAAACCTCTGCCAATGTGAAGTTATTACCTACATCGGATGATGTGTTGAAAAGCGCCTTGAGAATCTTTTATTAGAAGCCAAAAAGTCATTGTTAGTTTAGATCATTGTTCAGGACATACTTGGAAGATTTTGTTCATTGGATTTGAGCCCAGTAGTAGGATAAATTCATCTGTTTAATTCATCAGCATTAAAGTGGCATTAATTTCAACAAAGTACCCAGAACATCTGGTTTTGCATAATCCACTTGCTAAAACTGCCAAGACTTCAAATATCTCTCCAATGCCACTTAAAAGGCTGTCCAACTGCAATAAAATCTACATTCTATTAAATTTACTCTGGATGCTGGTCTTGCTTACTTGGATGTCACCATTCTGATCTATCTTTCTTAATTTCTCCAAGTATCTTCCTTCTGTGTTGGGCAGCTGCGTACTCCAGCCAAAAATTGAAATTCAGTTCCGCCAACTTCACTGCATCAAAGTCCTGGTAGTAGAGTATAACTTGCTGCTCTGACTAAATTGTGCATTTAACACTATTGCTCAGGTGTGAATTTACATCCATCATGTTGTAGAGGCATATAGCACGGAATCAGGTTCTTCGGCCCAGCTTGACCAAGTTGGCCCGTCTATGCTAGTCCTAACTGCCCGCCTATGGCCCACATCCCTCTAAACCTTTCTTATCCATGTTCCTGTCTTTAATCTTTCAAGAGACATTCACCAAGACGCAGGGGTTTGTAAGAATCCGTCGGATAGACTCTTATTTCACTCTCTCCATTACATGTCAATCGTTTCCTTAGCTACACACCAGGTGCGTACACAATATTCCAGATATTGCTGGAGGCATAGGGTCATAGACCTTTTCAGCTTGGTAATAGGCCCTTCAGCCCAACCTGTCCATGCTGACCAAGTTGCCTTACTGGGCTGATCCCACTTGCCTATGCCATATCTCTCTAAACCTTTCCTATCCTTGTACCTGTCCAAATTACTTTTTTTAAAATGCTGTTATTGTACCTGCTTCAACTATTTTTACGGATACCCAAATACCCGTCAGATTATTCTTCTAACTATGTTTTTTTCATTAATGTCTTGTTTTTTGCAGTCTTTCTTTGAGAAATATTATGTACAATCTGTGTATGTTATGCTTCTGTGCGTTGGTCTGAATCTATGTGCCTATGATGATGCTGCAACCAAGATTTTGGACCATAGTGTCATTGTGCACATGACAATAAACTCCACCTGACTTGACAACATTGCACCATGTTGAATTCAAGAGTGTTTTATTGTCATGTGTCCCAGATAGAACAATGACATTCTTACTTGCTGCAGCACAACAGAATATGTAAACATAGTACACTGTAAACAATCTGATAAACGAGAGAGAAAACAAAAGTTCCAGATAGAACTATATATATATATATATATATATGTGTGTGTGTATTTATACTTCTGGTTAAACTATGGGCAGAGGTGCCTCCAAAATAGTACTATTCACTAGTGAATGTACTATTTGGAGGCACGAGGCCCATAGTTTAAACCAGAAACTCGAAATAAGGCCAAGGATATTTGTTTTATATTTGGGATCAAACATTTACAAGAATAATTGCTTACCTTAAGTTGTTTACAAATTTACATCGCGCGCTATACTCCCGAGTGAATAGAGAAATTATACGCAAGCGAGCGGGAGATTTTCCGAAAATGCCCTTTCAGCAAGATCGCCCGCAAAATTTTTCGGTCCACCCGCTTGCGTATATCCTTGTGGAGTTTCTGTAAACTATTGCCCGGGCAGGTGTATGCCCTTTCACGATCTCAGAGTTGGAGTCACTGCACTTGTCGAGACGAGAGGTGGCGCAGCGCGAGAGTTTCCCGTTACATGCACAGCGCATGATTTCCCGACAGAGTAAATGCTATTTACAAAATGTCGTCATAAAAGTGATGTCATTTTGTAAATAGTACATCGTTGGAGTGTCAGCGTGCCAACATTCTAAAATAGTTGAAATTATATCAAATCACGTGACGCTCTCTCGACCAATCGCTGGAGGATAAATGTTTGATCCCGAATATATATATATATATATATATATATGTGTGTGTGTATATATATATATATTATACACATACACACATACTCAAAAAAACAAACAATAGTAGTGATTGATTGATTAACTGGATGTTACAATCCCTAAGATTTTTCACTACAATTGACATTCTTGGGTATGACCATTAGGTGAATTTGCTAACAGTCAGACATCATCTTCAGTTGTGTACCTCTACGTCACTGGGTGTTTCGGCCTTTTATCACAAGACATAATAATAATAATAATAATAATAATAATAAGTCTATGTAGTACAGAGCTTATTTGAGTTTGTGGTGTACAATAGCCTGATGGCTGTAGGGAAGAAGCTGTTCCTAAACCTGACGTTACAGTTTTCAGGCTCCTGTACCTTCTTCCCGATGGCAGTGCTGAAATGAGTGTGTGGCCAGGATGGTGTGGGCCTCTGATGATGCTGGCTGCCTTTTTGAGGCAGCTACTCCGATAAATCCCTTTGTTGGTGAGGAGGTCAGAGCCAGTGATGGACTGGGAGGTATTCACAATTTTTTGCAGTCTTTTCCACTCCTGGACGTTCAAGTTGCCGAACCAGGCCACGATGCAACCAGTCAATATGCTCTCTACTGTACACCCATAAAAGTTCACAACATATTCCAGAGTTTCTCAGCTGTTCAACCTACTTCAGAAAGCAGGTGCGCTACGGTGGATAGGGAGTGGGAGACCCAACGTATCTTGAGATTGACAAATTTGTGATTAGTAAGAGTGTCAAAGATTCTGGGGAGAAGGCAGGAGAATGAGGTTGAGAGGGAAAGATAGATCAGCCATGATTGAATGGCGGAATAGACCCGATGGGCTGAATGGCCTGATTCTGCTCCAATGACTTATCTGATATCTGCTCTGATCAGTAGAAGGTAGTGGGATTGCGGGAACGACTGGCTCTACCGAGAATTTCCTTCTTGTAAAATGTGAGGCTGTTATGTTTTACTGGACAAGTGATGTTTATTATAGAAATATCACAGTGCTTTGAAAGGATGGAGAATAGCCACACATCGGCATGGTTTGGCTATCTTGCCTGTTTGAACACGTTCTTCATATTCCCTCAGCAATTGCTCTGGGTGTGAGCGTAAGTTCACCAGTGGAATTGTTTGCAAGAAATATTTGAGATGAAAGAGAGATGAACACAACAAAGGCTTTTGATGTGAAAAAGAAAGCTGCTGGTGAATTGCAAATAATTTGGTGGCATCTTTGTTCCCTCCTCTCTCTCTCTCTCTCTGCAGATCTCTGACGAACAGGGATTGAGGTCCCACAGTGAATAAATGTTAGGCACAGGATCAGCTGTGATCAGCAGGGAGCAAGGACAGTCCGGGCAACCAACGCCAAGGCTCTGTGGGGGAGGTCAACAGCCCTGGGTCCTTCTGCTGCTGGTCAATGGGGGGGTCCAATGAGGAGACAAGGGAAGGGATATCACCCCAGGGGGCTACATAAGTTGCAATGGTGTTATGTGTAAGGAAAAAGGGAGGTGCTAACACTACTAGATATAACACTAGCAATACCGAATGTACAGTATACACACCACAAATGTTTCAAGAATTTTACAATTTTGTTTTGTATATATTTTCTGTCATGAATACATTTTGAAATAAAGTCATAGTCAATATAGTGTGGAAGCAAGCTCTTTGGCCCAACTTGTCCACATCGACCAATATGTCCCATCTACGCTAGTCCCACCTGCCTGCGTGTATCTCGTTTCCCTCTAAACCTATCCTAACCGTGTACCTGTCCAAATTTTTCTACATAATATATTTTTAATTCTTATTTCTTTATATAATTAAAAAAAACTCTGGCTTTTCAGATTTATGGGAGGGAAAATAAAAATACCTGGCCATTTGTTGGAAAAGTGACAGAGGATTCTGGTGCATTAAAAAAAACCCCACATCTTCAACAAAGTTTAATATTTTTAAGAACTAGTTGCAGAAGAGAGGTTATTCAACTGCTCTTGGAGATTGTGAAGGACTGCATACTAAAAAGTGTTGTACAAGTGTGAAGGAATAATAAACTATCTGATAGACACAAAATGCTGGAGTAACTAAGTGGTCTCGACCCGAAACGTCACCCATTCCTTCTCTCCAGAGATGCTGCCTGTCCCACTGAGATGCTCCAGCATTTTGTGTCTATCTTCAGTTTAAACCAGCATCTGCAGTTCCTTCCTATAGAATAAACTATCTAACATTTTTTTTTAAAATTACACATTCAATTGTTGAGGCAGAGAATAAATTGCCATTGGTATTGGGTTATTATTGCCACGTGGGGCTCAAGGGAAAGGCGTTCACGTCCCCGCCCTGTTTCTGCCAATCTTTCCACCACTACGCACAAGAGGCACAAGAAGCGCAAAAACGCAAGACGCCATTGTATGCAGATGCCGAGAAATGTGATCAGCTCTGGCTGAACAATTTCTATTTCTAATCTTATTGACAATAGACAATAGACAATAGGTGCAGGAGCATGCCATTTGGCCCTTCGAGCCAGCACCGCCATTGTGTAGAGCTTGATTGACTCACGAAGGATGAGAGGATATCTCATTGAAACATATAAGATTGTTAAGGGCTTGGACACACTAGAGGCAGGAAACATGTTCCCGATGTTGGGGGAGTCCAGAACCAGGGGCCACAGTTTAAGAATAAAGAGTGAGCCATTTAGAACTGAGATGAGGAAACACTTTTTCTCACAGAGTGTGGTGAGTCTGTGGAATTCTCTGCCTCGGAGGGCGGTGGAGGCAGATTCTCTGGATGCTTTCAAGAGAGAGGTAGATAGGGCTGTTAAAAATAAAGGAGTCAGGGGATATGGGGAGAAGGCAGGAACGGGGTACTGATTGGGGATGATCAGCCATGATCACATTGAATGGTGGTTCTGGCTTGAAGTGACGAATGGCCTACTCCTGCACCTATTGTTTATTGTCTATTGTCTATAGTACCAGGTAACTATAACACTGCAAAACCGAAGTCTACAGTTCAACTAAAACTGCAGAC
The DNA here is from genome assembly GCA_035221665.1 of Okamejei kenojei. Classification (NCBI taxonomy): domain Eukaryota; kingdom Metazoa; phylum Chordata; class Chondrichthyes; order Rajiformes; family Rajidae; genus Okamejei; species Okamejei kenojei. The sequence goes on along the minus strand of CM069159.1, from coordinate 28,309,407 downwards.
CAGGGAGGATTATAGTTGCTGAGGTTAGTGTCGTGCAGTGTTCAAGAGCCTGGCGGTGTTGAGAAGAAGCTGTTCTTGAACCTAGAGGTCAAGGTTTTCAGGCTCCTGCACCTACTTCCCAAGGTCCACAAAATGGTAGGTTGGGAGATTGGGACTCCACCCCACACCAGTAGCCTGATAACAGTGGGAATGTAGCTGTTCCTGAATCGGTAAGTGCGTTCAAGCTTCTGCATCCGCTGCCCGATTGAATGAAGAGATTTGTTAAAGGCAGCAATACAAGCAACACTATCGTGTTTCTGAAAGCGTTTGCTCGCTGGCTCTTTCCTTCCAAGACAGTGTCTCATTCAGCTTCACGTGAATTGACTCTTCTCATAGAACATAGAACAGTACGACACATAAAAGGTCCATTCGCCCCACAATGTCTGTGACAAATATGATCCAATTAAACAAATCTCCTCTGCCAGCAAATGATCTATATCCCTCCATTCCCTGCATGTCCAGGTGCCTATTTCAAAGTCTTTTAAACGCCACTAATATCTGCCCCCACCACCACCCCTGGCAGCATATTCCTGACACCCACACTCTCTCTGTAAAAACCTTGCCCTGCACATCACCTCTAAACCTTGCTTCTCTCACCTTAAAACTATGTCCTCTAGTCTTGGACGTTTCCACCCTGTGGCACCGTGACAATTGTTTTCATGGTAGATTTCTGTACTCAAATGAGGAGGCTGCATTTCCTAAATTATAAATTCTAACCTTCGAAACGTGCTAGCTTGGCTGCATGGCACTTGGAGATCTGAAAGGACACGACAGAAATTTGTGTCTATCTGGATATCACTTTGCACATTTCTTCCGCATCCATCACTTTTCTACTAAAGTGTTTTTCAATTATTGCACCAATTATAATTCGCTTTAAAGACTCATAACTCTTTATACTGCGCACCAAATCTCATATAGTACTCATCTCTCTGCAGCTAAACTGTGGAGGATTTGATTGTTCTTCATTTTATGTTAACTCTGTCTGTATACTTCCTTTACTTATACAAAAAAAGCGATTATAGCCATAACCTTTGAATTTCCATTTTGAGATTATCCATTTGTTGACCTGCGGCCCTAAGTCTCAACAAAATGTTCCAAAATGGGGTATTTTCATTGGAATGGACAAGGTGGTCCATAGATATGTTTCGATACTGTGAGGTTCCACAACTCACCACAGCTAATCATCTATCCTGCCCAGTTATATATTTTTCTTATTTTACTTGGTTATAAATCTTTTCTGAGGTACAGTGAAAAGCTTTTATTTGCGTGCTATCCAGTCAAAGAAAAGACTCTGCATGAATCTAATCAAGCTGTCCACATAAAAGATTCAATATTTAGTTTCAGATAAAGTCAAGAATCAGAAGACATAGGTTTAAGGTGAGGGTGAAAGATTTAGCAGGAACCTGAGAGGCAACAATGGTGCTACCCTACACGAGGAGCAAAAATGGAAAGGCCACGCGGAGTTGGTGTTCGAAGTAACGGGCAATTGGTTACCCTGCAACCCGTACAACACTACCTATGCTTCTCATCAATTTATATACTTCTATCAGGTCTCCCTTCAATCACTGATGCGCCAGCAACAGCAATCCGACTTTGTCCAACCACTCTTTGTAGCTAATACCTCCTAAACCAGGCAGCTAAACAGGGTTATAAGGTCATAAGGCCATAAGTGATAGGAGTAGAATTAGGCATTCGGCCCATCAAGTCTACTCCATCATTCAATCATCGCTGATCTATCTCTCCCTCCGAACCCCATAACCTCTGACACCTGTCCAGGATGGATCGCCTCAAACCGATTCAGTCAGAAGAAGGGTCCCGACCTGAAACGTTGTCCATCCTTTCCCACCACAGATGCTGCCTGACCAGCTGAGTTCCTCCAGCACTTTGCGTTTTGCTGAAGATTCCGGCACCTGCAGTTCCTTGTGTCTCCCCCTATACAGCCGTGCTCCCCTGTTTTAACTGTCAGGCTACACTGAAGCCCTTGCTGGAATAGACACCTTCACAACCCCTGAATGGATGCAACTGTTTCACAGTGTACCATCTGAGAATTGCTTCAAAGCATTTCTTGTGAAACTTCTTATTTTAACATGGAAATATTCTCTGAAATTTATTGTCTTCCTGCACCAATTCTCCAACCTTTCCTCCACGTACAGATGGTACAGTTCTATATTACGGAAGGTAATAATTAATTTGATCTTCATCCAAGAGGCTGGTCCGTTCCCTTTGATCTGCTCAGACTGTCACATACCCTCGTATGGAGCATGAGGCAGTGAGCCAGGCTGGCTAATATTGATAATGTTCAACTATGTTAAACGAAAGGTTAAACAAGCCATGCATGAAATTGGAGTCGATCTCCAAACATAACAGATGGCCACTGAGAGGTCCAGAGCTCACTTCACTGCAGATTTTTAAGTGAAATACAAAGAGAGAGAGATGGATGAATGAACGTGGTGGAAGGGGTGGAAGAGGGAATAGGGGTGGAAGAACGTGCAATTATTGAACGGAGGGGGAGGGGTTTGTCCGTACGCGATCGGGTCGTGTTTGTAGACCGCTGGACAGATACGGCGAGTATGTTTAACCGCATGTATCCTAACAACTGATTAAAAACTCTCTCCTCTACGAGGAAGGATGTAGAGCATGTGAACCAATCAGAGTAATGTATTACCACTAACTCCACCTTATTGAACACTTTATATTAACACTCACTTCCTATATTATGTAATCACACTAGTGGTAGAGTGGAACTAACATGTATTGTACTGTACCACTATGACTGATGATTAAAGCTGACTTAAACAGTGTCTGTAAACTTGTTTACAGTTTTATGTTGTTTTATTGGAGAGGTTTAAACTCCACACGGCAGGAAATGCCTTAGGTGCTTGATGGGAAGCAGGCCACCCAAAAGCTCTATGGCCAATCTTCAGTTCCACTGACCATAACCATGCTGCCCCAATCCAAATGCCCAGGAGATTTCAAAGCTCATCCCTAACTTCAGTCCCGATTCTGTCCAAGTCCACAGGTTGTTCCTTAATCAGATCAAATTAAAGATAGAATCAGACAGCACAGTTGGCAGAGCTGCCGCCTCATTGCATCTGAGATCTGGATTCGATCCTGACATAGGGCGCTGTTTGTGTGGAGTTTGCACATTTTCCCTGTGACCGCGTTGGTTTCCTCCAGGTGCTCTGGTTTACACCCACATCCTAAAGACGTGCGGGTTTGTAGGTGAATTGACCTCTGTAAATTGCTCCTCGTGTGTGGGGAGTGGATGTGAAAGTGGAATCACATAGAACTAATGTGAACAGGTGATTGATGGCAAACGTGAACAATTTAGAATTCTTACTTGCAGCAGCTTAACAGACCTGCAAACACAATAATACCCAGATAATATATAATAATCATTAATACAATAAATTAATAATTATATGGTAGATAACCATAATATTGCCACCAAAGACACAGCCCATAGCAGATAATAATTGCTGAGGTTAGTGTTGTGCAGTGTTCAAGAGCCTGATTGTTGCAGGGAAGAAGCTGATCTTGAACCTGCTGGCCACGATTTTCTAGTTCCTGCTCTTTCCTCCCTAATGAAATGACAGGCATAGGTGTGTAGGTCTTTGATGATATTGTCCGTTACTTTGAGGCAGGCCCCCCTGCAGTCCTTCAGTGGTGGGGGGGGTCAGTACCCTGATGGACCTGGCAGAGTCCACCACGCTCTGTAATCTCTTTCATTGCTGGGCATTTGAGTTGCCGATCCAGGCTGTGATGCCAACAGTAGTATGCTCTCTGCCGTACACCCGTAGGCATTCAATATACTCATTAATGTACCAAATCTCCTCAGTCTTCCATCAATGTAGAGCTGTTGATGTGCTTCCAAATCCCTTTAAATTCATTCTTTCAGATGTTTGCATCCAATTTGCAAAGGTGTGTTTTGACTCTGTTACAAGGACCAAGAGTCATCACCAATCTCATATATCTGTTCCAAAATGAAATTGATCCATGAAAATTAATTAGTCTGCATTCCCCTGCTTAAATCAAGATATCAAGAATCATTTTGGAAGAGCGATCACTCCTGTGTGTGTGGAATGTGGTTACTTAAACAGATAATGTTTGTGTGGCTGTGAGCAGATTGTTAAGGATGTACGATTATAATTGCCTGATATCAAACAAAAAGCAGTGTTTGACCATTATCCATGTCACACATGAACCAGACAAAATCGTCAGGTTAACCAGACAGTGCAGCGTTCAAGTCAACATCTTAAAACACTTCACTTGTGGCCATTTGAAGCTGGATTATGTGGAAACTGCTCTCTGTTCTTTGTTCCAAAGCTGGTCTGCACAAATTGCAACATACGATACACAAAATACTTATCTTTGGGGCCCAATTAAATGTGGGATTTTAGGTGCAAATTTGTTGTTGCTTGCTTAGATTTACTTGCAGAAAATGAGACGGAGTGGCGTGGACAAGATCCAGTAACTGCAACAAAGCTGCCAGTAAATCCTCCCGTGTTTATAAGGGAGCGTGATCAAGTGACAGTGAACTAACGTTGAAACTAGGTCAACTCAGATACAACCCTGGTTTTACTGGAGAAAGAGTGAACTCGAAGCGCAGGAGGCTGAGGGGTAATCTTAAAGAGGAGTATAAAATAAAGAGGGGAATACAGGCACAGAGTATTTTACCATGGTAGAGGAATCAAGAACCAGACAGCACACGTTGAGGTGAGAGGGGAAAGATTTAATAGGAACTTGGGTCAACTTATTTCACAGAATGGGTAGAGGCTATATGGAACGAGCTGCCAAAGGAAGTTGTTGAAGCAGGTACAATAACAACATCTAAAAGACATTCTAACAAATGTATGGATAGGAAAGGTTTAGAGGGATATGTGCTGAACAAAGAGGACTAGCCCAATATGTCAACATGATCGGCATGCACAAGGTGGCTGAAGGGCCTGTTTCTACGCTCTATAGCTCTATAACTCTATGACTCTAGTCAAAAGATGATGTTGACAACGTCTCAAACAATGTTAATGTTGTTGAACACATTTCAAGGCTCCAACACTTTTCTCAATTGCATTTCGAAGAGAGGATACAAGCTGAAGAATACACTGTAGAGCCAATTAATGTGACAAGCAGAGCCAAAGACATTTGTTGGTAAATATAGGACAAAATAAATCAATAAACGTAATGGGCTTCTCTCTATTTTGAGTACATCCAAGTTGAGGAGTAGTGAAGATATTGCTTGAAGTATTGCTCTTACTGTGTGCCAACAAGGAAATCAAAACCTCCAGAGAAGCCCAGTGCTGTGAGCAGAAACAGCAACTGTTCACACTAAAATTAGTCTGCAGATTTCCCATTCTTGAGGTTTTGGAATATGAAATTGTTATGATAGCAGTTGAAATCATTACTTCTCTTCTCCGGACTCGCATTATTTCTGAATTTCAAGTAACGCATGCTAACAGCGAGGTGCCCCTAAACAGAGCACTGAAATCGTCTCCTCCTGCGACGTGTTCTTTTCTTCTTGGAAAGTTGAACGATGGCACAATCACCAGTTTTTCTCCACCGTGCAACAACAGTGGGGTTATAAAAGCTTGAGGCGAAAGGTCACGTTTATTCTCAGATGCACAAGTGCGGCAGCATCACAGGCACACAAACTCGGACAAACACACATAGACAAACTATACGTACATTATGCATAACATTACTAAGATTTTTAGGAAGACTGCAAAAATACCAAGACGTTAGTGCAAAAAATAAATAAATTAGGTAAACTGTTGTTAAACAGCAGTGGAAGAGGTGATCTGCAGTGTTCTATTGCCGAGGCAGGGTTGGGGTTGTGTAGGTTGGTTCAAAAAGCTGATAGTTCTATGAAAGTCGCTGTTCCTTAACCTGGTATTGTGGGACTTCAGGCTTCTGTACCTGCTGAGATAAGAATGCTGACCCAGTGGGTCTTGTCCCTAGCTGTGGTAGAGTGGAGCACAAGAAACTGCAGATGCTGGAATCTTCAGTTCCTCCAGCACTTTGTTATTTGTCCATTGTTGCTGTAGGCGTTTCTCCGGCAATCTCCCAGCATGCGTGCCTCAGCAAGGCCAGTTCCCACGGGAGGCGAGGAAGCTGAGAGAATGACTTCAACATCAGCTTCACATGTGAACTGTTACAACAGCAACTGTTTGCACTAAAATGTTCACACTCAGCCCTCATTAATAAGTATATGATGGTCTACAGAGAGTCGGATGAGATTCAATGGTCTTGGGGATGCAAGCTTAGATTGGAGAAGCTGTTCTCTCTAAGTAGTACGATGAGATGAGATCTGTGTTGGCTTCATTGGAAAGGTTCCTTCATAGAGTGATATGGGCCAAAGGCAGGTGAGTTGGACATGTAGACAGAGTATCTTGGTTGGCAAGAGCAAGTTGAGCCGAAGGGCCTGTTTCCGTGCGGTATGCCTCTATAACTATATATTGAGCTAGACTCTTGAGATCAATGATAACAGCAGGTGATTCAATACAATTTTAAAAGCTACAATAATATTGTTTTCTTCAACAGACTCAAAGTTTTATTGAATCACACCTTTACCATACAGCGGACAAAACACCTCTAAATGTTTCAACACCTTTGCTGGTTCAAATTAATTCATACGGATGGTCCAAAGGTTTCTGCCGCCACAGAGCCCTAACACACAAATATACACCTTGTTTGTTACAGTGTTGAGGGGTGGCACCCTGGATGCATAAATACGAAGACCTCCTTCGACTATTGATCGGCAGACAAATATGCCTATGACCATAGATAGACACAAAATGCTGGAGTAACTCAGCGGGCCAGGCAGCATCTCTGGAGAAAAGGAATAGGTGATGTTTTGGATAAAGACTCTTCTTCACACTGAGAGTCCGTGGAATGGGAAATGAGAGATATAGACAGCACATGGAACAAATGAATGAAAGATATGCAATAAGCAACAATGATCCAGGAAAGGTGGAGTCCACAATGGTCCATTGTTGGCTGTGGGGTAGGTGATAATGAGTTGTACAGACAATGAAACTCAACAGGACGACAGTGAAACAAATACGACAAATGGGGTGGGGTGGGACTGAGAGAGAGGCGATGCAAAGGTTACTTAAAGTTAGAAAAATCAATATTCATACCACTGGGTTGTAAGCTACATCAATGGGTTCCCTATGTTTACCCCAGAATAATTTTGACACCCTGAATCAGATCTCATCTCAACATTCAAGGCACTGAACGAACAGCTTCCCCAGTCTAGCCTTGCATCCCCGGAGCCATTGATTCACATCCTTCTTTCTGTAAGACCTCCATGCCCTTATTAATGTGAGCTGACATTTCATGCCAAACCTACATCCACCTTAAGAAACTAGCTCCTTTGATCAGTAGCTTTTTTTTCCTGACCCTAAACATCCCCTCGGCTATGTAAGACCAGTAATTCAGTGCCAATTTCTGCAGAGTTGGGGAATTTATACAGAGGATCCTTGTCCATTGGGAACTGATTAAGAACGTCAAAACCAATTTCACCTGCAGAGTTTTTAGACAACAGATGAAGCAGTCTCTCGCGGTGTTGGTCAAGGTTGAATTTCACACAGTCTCAGGTGGTAGAAGGAGATGGTGTGAAATTCTCCAGCACTCAGTTACCATGGGAATAACCCTGCAGAGTAAATTGGCCGTGGTTAAAATAAACATGTCTCACTTTTTCTGCTCTTGAAACATTTTATTCTGGAGAGGGTAAATAGCTTGCAAGAAATTGCAGAGAGCTGTATACATAGCCCAGGCCATCGCAACAAACCGACCTTCCTTCCATTGACTCTATCACGCCGTCTCGTCAAGGCCACCAGCATAATCAAGAGTCATAGAGCACGGAAATAGGCCCTTCGGCCCAATCTATCCATGCCAATCAAAAAGGCCCATCCAACCTGCATGGCCTATATTCTTCTAAACCTTTCCTGCCCATGCATGTGTCCAAATGTTTTTTTAAATGCTATGGGCCTGTCCCACTTAGGCGATTTTTTGGCCGACAAGAGGCGACTGCCACATAATTTTCTACATGTTGAACATTTTTTGGCGACAGTGGCGACAATTTTTGCTGTCGTAGGTTGTCGTAGGCGCTGTCCTAGGTTGTCGCCAAGTGTCGTGCCTGAATGCCATTAAAACTAGTCCCCGGCAGTCACCTAAGTGGGACAGGACCTTTATTGTACCTACCTCAACCACTTCTTCTGACAGCTCGTTTCACATACCCTTCCCCCTCTGTGTGAAACTACTGCCCAGCTGGATCCTATTAAATCTTTCCCCTCTCATCTTAAACCTATGTCCTCCGGTTATCTAGATCCAAACCCCATGATCAGTTAATAATCCTCCATGGGCTTACTGAATGTTAGAGCAGGGTTGCGGGCATATATGGCTGATTACTGCCTCTTGCACGCTTATTAATCTGGATCTTGAGTTAACTCTCTTACCTAGGCTGCATGAGAAACATGCTCTTCAAAGCTAACAAGAAGGCCCATTTTATCTTTTCCACATAAACTATTCTCTTGGCTTCTCATGGTCAGAGCATGAACTGACTGCTAAAATATGTGGAATGTGCACAACATGTCTTTTCAGTTCGATCCTGGCATCTAAACTCACCTGACCAGGTCCTCCCTGTTTATGAAGGAGCTTTTTGAAACTTCTGCCCCATCACTGTTGTTCCATGAGAAGATGATGTCTGACTTGTTGGTCAGTGCCGGTGAAAAATTGCCTTGGATTTTGCAATGTAGCCATTTCAGTGCAACACTGATTGGATGTTACCATTGTGTTGAAGCCTCTGACTATGATGTTTCTCTTAAGTGCTCATGGGGTCGTAGAGTCATAGAGTGATACAACGTGGAAACAGGGCCTTTGGCCCAACTTAGGCACGTCGCCCAACATGTCCCAGCTACACTAGTCCCGCCTGCCTGCGTTTGGTCTATATCCCTCCAAACCTGTTCTATCCATCATCATAGTCTTTGAACTGACACAGACTGTATAAATTGAGAAAACAGTAAATTTGGGAGCTCACGCTGCACGTTTACATGAGGAGCATTGAAAATCAATCTGAAGACAAATCCCAACCTGAAACATCATCTGTCCATACCCACCACAGATGCTGCCCGACCAGCCCTGTTCTTACACAAGATTCCAGCTTCTGCAGTCCCCTGGCTGAACGAATAAAGAAGAGTTTCAGGGAAACTGGAAAGTTTTTATTTTGATAACAACTTGTTATTGCTGACATTAAGCCAAAGTGAGAAAAATGAACATGGTGGGGGGGGGGGGGTTGTTTAGCAAGGTTGATCCTCCCCACTGTTAAATAATTCATCTCCACTGTTCTGGTTTGCATCAAGGAAACATGCTGCCAAATTTTAACAACATAAATTTCCTTGGTCGCTCTCTGTACTTTTCACATTGCTCTCCATGTTCAGCTTTCATTCCAATTAGCATTCAGCTTCCTCTGGTGTGAGAGAGGCACCATGCGCACATGTTGTGCCTTCAGAGCCTTGACATTTCCAAATGTGCATCCTTGTTATCAGCATCTATGGGGAGAAGAACTCATTCACCGCTATGTTTGGAGACTTGAACCATGGTTTGTAAACATCAGATACTGCTGACTCTGTTGTGATGTCCCTGGTGTTGTCTTTATTGACAGAAGGTACAATTAACATATTCTGGAGCTGAACTGATGATCATCAGTCTTAAAACATTCTACACATCATCGCTTTCAAAGTCTTACATCGACAAATCCATAATAGCTTCAAATTTAAAGGGTAATGTATTAAAATGTATGTGAGAAATTCAACACCTCTCTGTCTACAGTGGTGAAAATCATCATAAGTTATGATCCTTTTATGTTACAGTTGTACAAGACATACTGTAGGTGAGGCTGCGTTTGGAGTACAGCATTGTGTTTGGTTTTGGTCACCCTGCTGTAGGAAAGATGCCATTAAGCTGGAAAGAGTGCAGAGAAGGTTTACTAGGATGTCGCCAGGACTCGAGGGCCTGGTGTGCATGGACAGATTGGGCAGGCTAGCACTTTATTCCTTGGCATGCTGGAGACTGAGGGGTGATATTTTAGAGGTGAAAATAATCATGAGGGTGACAGATAGGATGAATGCACAGAGTCTTTTTTCCCCACAGAACTGGGACAACCATCGTCAAGTGGATACAAACGGCAGTATCATGCTCAATTTTGCTATCTCAATAGCCCTTTTTTTTTGTAATAGCCAGAATTTTAATTACCTTATTAAATACTGTGTCAGCTTTGTCTTCATTATTGGATTTGTTCTGCGTTAATATAAGGAATAATAGTCCTACACTGACATCCAACCATGATTCAGCATCGCAAAATGTTATTTTTGAGATGTCTTAAAAATGATGTCATACAATAAATCTTTCCTTTATAATTTGGTAGGCCTACCCTGTCCTCTACATTCTTTAAAATTTAACACTGAATATTATTTAGATAAGTTTAGAATTACAGCATGGAAGTAGGCCCTTAGGTCCAACGAGTCCACGTTGACTGACCATCTCCCATTTGCACTAGTTCTATGTTATCCCACATTCATTCCCTATACACTAGGGCAATGTTAGAGAGGGCAATTAACCTATAAACCCAGACATCTGTGGGATCTGGGAGGAAACCAAAGCACCCAGAGGAAGCCCATGCATTCACTGGGAGAAGGTGCAAACTCCACACAGACAGCGCCCATGGTCAGGATCTAATCTGTGTCTTTGACGCTGTGAGGCTCCAGCTCTAGATAGACATAAAGTGCTGGAATAAGGGCTAGGCAGCATCTCTGAAGAAAAAGAGTGGGTGATGTTTCAGGTCGGGACCCTTCTTCAGACTGAAAGTAGGGGCTGGGATGGGGGTGGGGGTGGTGGGGGGGGGGGGGGGGGGGGGGGGGGAGGAGAGGGAGGTGGGTGTGAAGGCGAGAACAGACCAGGACCAATCGGGACCAGACATAAATAACCTCAGGCAGGGTGGTGCCTGGGAAGCCCAAAATTGGCTCGGAAAGATGTGACCTCAATCTCTTATCAGTTGGGCAACCGTGCTATTGGATCTAGGCTTTATTTGGTGAAGAGTTTTACAACTAAACAATGAACATCATAGGATATCCCTCGATAGTCCCATCAAGAGTCAAGAGTGTTTAATTGTCATATGTCCCAGATAGAACAAAAACATTTGAATAGGGGGGATTGAAAGAGTGCTGTCCATGCTGTCCTCCTTTGCCATCCACCCCATCCCTTCTGAATAGCTTTTCTCTCTATCGCTTTGGAGAGCTGCAAAATAAATGTGAATGTTGGCAAACCAGCTCCAACTCACGAGAAGACAGCATAAATCTGGCAGTAATTTAACACTAATTAATTTAGATTTTCAACTGAGGAGAGACTGCTACATCCAACGGAGAAAAACCTCCAGGAATGTGGAAATTGTAATTAAGATGAATTTTGACGGGGAGGTGAAGTAGTTTTACTTTGCATCTGTCACATGCTCAGCGTAAACCAAGCTGGTTTCATTCTCACACTGGGGACTAAAAGTAAAAGATTTTCCACTTCCAACTAGATTTGAGCCTTCCATTAGCAACAGATTATTCCACAGGTACCAGTAGGGAACCAAATTAGAAGCCATAGCAGGCATTCCAGAAGATAACTAAAAATGCTGGAAACACTCAGCAGGTCAGGCAGCATCTTTTAATTTCAGTTTTAGTTTTAGAGATGCAGTGAAGAAACAGGCCCATCGGCCCACCAAGTCCATGCCGACCTTCGATCCTGCATACCCTAGTTCTATGCCATCCCATCCTCGACACTAGGGCCAATTTACAGAAGCAAATTAACCTACAATCCTGCGCGTCTTTGGAATGTGGGAGGAAACTGAAGCACCCAGAGGAAACCGACACGGTGACATGGAGAACGTGCAAACAGACAGCAGGTGAGGTCAGGAATGAATCGGTGTCTCTAGCGTTGCGAGGCAGCAGCTCTACCGCTGCACACCTGTGTCGATTTGTCGCCCACTGTCGAGAGAGAAGCAGAATTAATATTTCAACCCAAAAGCCTGATGAAGAATCTCAGACGAGAAACCATAAAATGTGTTCCTTTTTCCAGAGATGTGGACTGGCTCTCTGAGTGCTTCACAGTCATACTTGTCCACACCGACCAACATGTCCCATCCACACTAGTCCCAACTTCCTGCGCTTGGCCCATATCCCTCTAAACCTGTCCTAACCATGTACTTGTCTAAATGTTTCTTAAATGTTGCGATTGTCCCTGCCTCAATTACCTCCTCCGGCAGCTGGTTCCATACACTCAGTGTGTGGAAATGTTCCCCCTCATGTTCCTATTAAATTTACCACCCCTTTATCCTTAAACCTCTTGGTCTCGATTCCCCTACTCTGGGCAAGATGTGTCTACATGATCTATTTCTTTCAAGGCCCCGTAGCAGAAGCGTCCACGTTGCGGGGCTGGAAACTGGAAGTACCCTGAGCCATTTCTGCTTCCAGCATTTTATGATTATGATTCAGACTTCAGGCATCTACAGCTCTCTAATTTTCACTGGAGTGACCATATTGTGATTTCTAAGGAAGGTGGGGAATCACTTTCACTAATGTCACTCCTTTTAAACCGCAAGTATTTAGGTTTTCAGGCCTTTATTGATTGTCAGCTTTTGATCCTCTGGTGCGTCCTTTTCACCCAACTCGTCCTGCCCCATTTAGGCTAGTCCTCGCTATCTTACCCAACCTTTTAAATGTTGGTTATTGTACCTGCCTATGTGGCACCTGTCCATTTCTCCAGAGAGTGATCCACATGCTACAGTACTTTATGCTTCGTTTTTAAACCAGCATTACATGTAACTCATTCCATCAAAAATGCTTTCTCCTTAAACCGCTCTCTAGTTCTTGATCCATCCTCTGGGTAAAAGATTGTACTACACCTTTATAAGATCACCCCTCACACCCCCTGCGCTCCAAGGAATAAAGTCCTAGCCTGCCCCCCCCCCCATGTCTTGCAACACCCCCTGTTCTATAATAGAGTTACCAATATTGAACATAAAATTCCGAATGTGGGCTCTGCCACATCGCGTGCAACTGTAACATAATGTCCCGACTTCTACATTCAGTTCCCTGAATGATGAAAGCAAGCGTGATGTTTCTCAATCTTTTTCATTCTAATTTTAGTTGCTTAACGTTCCTTTTTCTCACTAATCCTTTCACCTCTGCAGTCTGAAATACTACTTGTGCCGTCTGTCAGAACAGACATTAAATATTTGTTCAATGGCCCAGTTACTTCCTACTCCTCAACATAATTTCTCCCATCATTGACTCAGAGAGAGCATAAAGGTTAGCGCAAAGTGACACATTACAGTCTCGCCACAGTCTATTAAAGAAGCAACATTTGTAAGGTGATTTTTAAGGCTGTTTTTCCAGTCGGGTTGGGGAATCACAAATTGACTCCGAATGACACCCAAAAACCCAATCCACATGAACCATGTCGTGAGATTCATCAAATCATGACAACATTGTGATTTTGCCGTTGTGTCGTTGACAGTCATGATGACGGCAATGTATGAACAGGGAATGATCTCCTGCGCTCATAGTCATAAAGTCATACAGCGTGGAAGCAGCCCAACCTGTCCACACCGACCAACATGCCCCATCCACACTAGTCCCAACTGCCTGCGCTTGGCCCATATCCCTCTAAACCTGTCCTAACCATGTACTTGTCTAAATGTTTCTTAAATGTTGCGATAGTCCCTGCCTCAATTACCTCCTCCGGCAGCTTGGTTCCATACGCTCAATGTGTGAAAACGTTACCCCCTCATGTTCCTATTAAATTTACCACCCCTTTATCCTTAAACCTGTGTCCTCTTGGTCTCGATTCCCCTACTCTGGACAAGATGTGTCTACATGATCTATTTCTTTCAAGGCCTCGTAGCAGAAGCGTCCACATCGCGGGGCTGGAAACTGGAAGTACCCTGAGCCAATTCTGCTACCACCATCATCTATTGCAACAAGTGATGGCTCCCACTGATTGAAGAAGCTTGTGTCCTTTTCAGGACGGATGATGTCAAGATTCGAAGCATGGTAGATGGACACGAAAGAAGAAGATTCCTCTCATGATTTTGTACACCTCTAGAAGATCACCCCTCATCTTCCTGCGCTTCAAGGAATAGAGTCCTAGCCTGCTCAACCTCTCCCTATAGCTCAGTCCCTCTGGTCCTGGTAACATCCTTGTAAAGGAAACACTCAAATGTTTCCAATTCGGAGATCATTTTACTTTTAAGATTACATTTAATTAATGCAAGGGATGTGTTTAGGGTTGCTACAAATTGCTATGGGGGCAGATACATTGGTTGTAAACACAACAGAATTATAAAATGACCTGCATCCAGAACCAAGAAGGAACATGTAACAAAGACAATAGTCACTGTCTATGCATAGCACAGGACAGGCCCTTCAGCCCATTTATGTCTCTGCTGACCATTGAACACCCATTTACACCAATTGTACACAGTTCTTCCCACATTCCCCCTGAGAATCTACCTCTCATGTACATTCAAGGGACAATTTGCATTGGACATTTAACCAAATGATCCATATAGTTTGGCATGTGGGAAGGAACTGAAGGAAAGTCAGGTGGGAGAACTTGCAAACTCCACACAGCAGAGGTCAGGATTGAACCAACTGTGCTGGAGCTGTGAGTTAAATCACTACTAATTGTGTAAATCTGCTGGCATAACCTTTCAGCCTGTCTAGACCATGCATACTTAAAGCTGCATTGGGAAAGCAATTTCTCACTGTCATCCCCACTTATCCCTCCCCTGGCGGGCAGAAGGTACAAAAGCTTGAAAGCACATACCACCAAATTCAGGAACAGCTTTGCCCTCTCTGTTATCAGACTACTGAATGGTCCTCCCATTATCTAGGGTATTCCATCCTAGGATCTCCCAACCTACCTCATCAAAGACCTTTGAGTTAGATCTCTATAACTGTAACACTATCACACTGTAACACTATATTCTAAACTCTGGTATTTTTCTCTTTGCACTAACTGTTGTACTTGTGAATGGCTTGATTGTACCTGTGTGTGGTATGACTTGATTTCACAGGATAGTACACAAAAAGTACTTCTCGCTATTATCTCAGTACATGTGACAATAACAAATCAATACCAATACTGTACCAATATGCTTTGTTAAGAGGGTCCCCAGGGGCAACTTTATCAGGAAGGTATGATAAACCTATGAAGGTAGGTCATTCATATCATGGAATGAGCTGCCAGGGTAAGCCATAGAAGCAATACAATTACAACCTTTGGACAGATAGATTGGTAGGAAGGGTTTAGAAGGCTTAGGGCCAAATGCAGGCTAATGGGACTAGCCCAGTATGTCAACTTTGTCAGCAGGGACAACTTGCTCTTGTTGTTGCTTTCTTTCGGTGGCAGCGCTGGTGCCAAACTGTAACGGCCCTGCTGTTCCTTTGGATCAATCAGCGACATGGAGGGGGGGGCGTGCTGCATGGGCAACAGCCTGTCCTCCATATGACATCGCCCAGGCTTGCATCCGACCACACATCGCCTGCAAACTAGGATGCATCACCCATTGTCAGTCATGACCGAGGGGGGCCTACTACTCTTTCCTAACTCCATCCTATTAAAGAATTGCATTGGAAGAGGCATCTTAACATTGAATGACTACCATGAGGTTACTTCCACCAAGGAGCAACCTAGTATTGGTGGGCCGAAGAGCCTGTTTCTGTGCTGTACAGCTCTATGACTCTATCTTCCTAAAATATTAAGTCTGCTCCATCACAACAGTTGCCATGATATTCTTTCAGCATGTTCTGTTTTCAGCTTTGGATGGGAATATTGTGCTGGTGTAATAAGTGGAAGTCATTTACAGTTGGCTCATAGCAAGGGGAGTGATAATCTGCATCTTAATGTGCTGCCGAGCTCCACTGACATTGGCTCCATAAGCATTCTGCTCTCTCAATGCTGGCGTTGCCAACTTTCACACAAAGTTAACCCTTTCCCCGCCCCCCCCCCCCCCCCCCCCCCCCCCCGAGGAAAAGACAGCTACGGTATTTCTTCTAAACACAATGTGTGGGGGGAATAGACTTGATATTAGAGTTGGTATCTTATAACCAAATCTCCTCTCCAACTTGCTCCATTGGCAAAATGTAACAACTGAAGTTTAGCACAAAGTGCAGGAGTAACTCAACAGATCAGGCAACATCTGTGGAGGGAATGGATGGAGGATGTTTCTGGAAGGGACATCTGTCTGAAGAAGGGCGCTGATCTTAAATGTTGTCTATCCATTCACTCCACAGATACTGACTGACACGATAGGTTCCCCCAGCACTTTGTGTTCTGCTCAACATTCCAACATCTGCAGTTTCCCGCGTCTTCAACTGCAGCTTAATGCGTGTGGAACTTGCAGTCTATAAACTGAACGCCAGCAGTGCCCTTGTAGTCTTATTGTCGTCATTAAACATCATGACGTCTCTTGCAATGTAATTATTTGATAGGATGGAGTTAGATCAAACATTCATACATTCATACATTCATAATAGATAGGAGCAGAATTAGGTCATTTGGCCCATCAAATCTACACCTCCATTCAATCATGGTTGATCTATCTCTCCCTTATAACCCTATTTTCCTGCCTTCTGCCCATAACCCCTGACACTCGCAATTTGGTAGGAAAGCAGCAGAAAATAGGTTGAATTTACATAGCATTTTTAGAATAGCAACAAAGTCCCAAGTGCTGCTAAGGTGAGAGGGGAAAGATTTAATAGGTACCTGAGGGGCATCTTTTTCACACTGAGGATGATGGGTATATGGAACGAGCTGCCAAAGGAGGTAGGTGCGGCAGGTACTACAACAACATTTAAAAGACATTTGGACATGTATATGGATAAGAAATGTCTCAGGTGATATGGGCCAAACGCAGTTGGAACTAGTGTAGGTAGGGCATCTTGGTTGGCATGGGCAAGTTGGGGCAAAGGGCCTGTTTCTGTTCTGTATGTCTCTATAACTCTATTACTCTATGGGCTCTTTGACGGATGCAGCTGTATCTTTACACCAAGCCAACAGTATATGCTGAGCCACACAAGGGGACATGGGGGCACCTATCACAAAGATCGATTGAAGGGGGAGACACCTTTCCCCACTTGCATTAACAATGCAATCTTATACTCTAAAGTTGGGGATGGATATCTTGTGATTCCCATGCACATATTCCACTATCCATCATGAAGCAATACTCCAATTTTCAGAGTGCAGGTGATGGGATGGTAGGTTTGAGTTTCAATAACCATGGATAACCTCTAATAAATCATGGATTATTATGGATAACTATGGATGTCATTGATAATTATGGAGAATTATGGATAACTGAATGAACATGGGTAATTATGGAAAACTATGGATAGTGATGGATAACCTTGGATAATTTTGAATAACTATGGATAAAACATGGATAAATATGAGAATTATAGATAACTGGGAAAAACCTAGATAATTATGGATAACCAGCAATAAACCATGTTTAATTACAGATAACTATGTCTTTTGAGGTGTGTAGATCATGAGGAGAATGGATATGGTAGATGTATAGGGTCCTTTACCCAGAGTAGTGTAATCAAGAACCAGAAGGTGAGATGGGAAAGATTTATTAGTGATCGTGGGTGGGAATACTTTTTCACACAGTGTGTGGTTGGTATGTGGAATAGGAACATAGAAACATGGAAAATAGGTGCAGGAGGAGGCCATTCGGCCCTTCGAGCCAGCACCGCCATTCATTGTGATCATGGCTGAACCACCATGGCCCATCATGAATGAGCTACCAGAGGAGGCTATTGAGGCAAGTACTGTAACAACACTTACTGTAGAAGACATTTGGACAGGTACGTGGTTAGGAAAGGTTTAGAGGGAGAAAAATTGAACTGTAGATGCTGTTTTACACAAAAGAACACGAGTGGAGTAACTCAGCGGGTCACGCAGCATCTCTGAAGAACATGGAAAGGTGAGGTTTCGGGTCAGGAGATGTTCTCCAGCGATACTGCTTGACCAACTAAGTTACTCCAGCACTTGGTGTCTTTTTATGGTTTAGAGGGATATGGCCCAAACATGGGGTAGGGTAGATGGAACATCTTGGTCAGCATGGGCAAGTTGGGCCTGAGACCCTATTTGCATGCTGTATAACGCTAGGACTCTAATCAATCAGCTGGATTTTTACAGCATCCCGGTAGTTTTATGGTTGCCATAGTTCAATTAATTACATGCATTTGAATTCATCCTCTCGTGTGGTAGGATTTGAACTCACATCTAGATCAATGATTCAGGCCTCTGGATACTGCTCAGTAGATGAACCACCGTGCAGTTGGATAATCTGTTCAAGTCCCGGAGTTAAACTCGAAACTACAGTCTTTATCATGAAGTGGTGCCGATGAACAGACTTAATGCACATAATGAGCCCCAAAGGAATTACACTCATTGCCACAAAAAGCGCAGGAAGTGTTTATCTTCTGATGTATTTTCCTTTGTGCGAAGTTAAATATCACAGTATCCTGGGAATGGACTAATCAGTTTTGACAATCAACTGATCAGGCCCACAAACTTCCTTTCCATTAGGTCTCAGCTGCCTTTGTGTTACGCCTTGACAAAGTCTCTAAATATGCAGAGATCAGCGGCTGTTTATTTGTATGTTCTATGTGCTGCCGATGAACTAAGGATATAGCCAACTGCAAGCCACGTTTTACTTTCACACTTTCGAATATGCAGCAATGACTTCAAAACCTGCTCTGAATCTGAAAGCTCACATTTAGAAATGCCTTTTCATCTTGAAAACGACTCTCTGTTCTTGCATTTATTTGCATTTCAGCTGTGAGAAATAATTAATAAAATGCATTGGTGTGATGGTTTTCAGACCAGGCAACAGCTGCACATTGCTGCCGGCAAGTCACAAAGTTTCAGCAATAAAGCAAAATGCGATGTGACCTCAGCTGCTTACTCAATGAATCAAGACCTGAATGTACTCAAGGTCGAATGATCCTTTTCATTCCAGGCACTGCATTCATAAAGTCATACAGCACGACAAACAGGCCCTTCGACCAAGATTCCCCATCCAAGCTGGTCCCGTTTGCCTGTGTTAGGCCCATATATTCCTCTAAACCTTTCCTGTCTATGTATCTACAGTAAGTATCTTTTAAATACTGTATAGTACTTATCTCCTCTGGTGGTTCGTTCCATACATCCACCACCCTCTGAGTGAAAATGTTGTCCCTCAGGTTTCTATTAAATCTTTCACCTCTCACCTTAAACTTATGTCCTCTGATTCTTGACCCACCTTTCCTGCGTAAAAGACTGTGCATTTACCCTATCTATTCCCCTCATTATTTTATATGAGATTACCCATATCCTCATGTGCACCAAGGATAAAGTCCTAGCCTGCCCATCTTCTCCCTATAGCTCAGCCTCTCAATTCTTGGCAACATCCTCTTAAATCTTTGTACTCTTTTTGCCTTAATGATGTTCTTCCCATATATGAGGGTGACTGAAAGCAGTACTACAAATGTGGCCTCAGCAATGTCTTGTACAACTATGTCATAACGTCCCAATATCTATACTAGTTGGAAACAATAGTGAAAAGTGTATTTCTAAAACTAGTAGTCAAGCATTGGGCAGCACGATGGCGCAGAGGTAGATTTGCTGCCTTACAGCGCCAGAGACCCTGGTTCGATCCTGACTAAGGGTGCTTGTCTGTACGGAGTTTGTAGGTTCTGCCCGTGACCCGTGTGGGTTTTCTCTGGGATCTCTGGTTTCTTCTCACGTCCCAAGACGTACAGGTTTGTAGGTTAATTATTATTTGTAAATAGTCCCTAGTGTGTGTAGGATAAAGTAAGTGTGCGGGGATCACTGGTTGGCACGGACTCAGTGTGTCGAAGGGCCTGTTTCCACGTTGTATCTCTAAACTAAATCTGAAATTCAACACTACCGGGCAGATATATGTGGGACCTTGGTGCACACAAGTGCATCAACATTACTTGGAGACACAAGAACCTGCAGATGCTGGAATCCTCAACAAAGCACAAAGTGCTGGAGGAACTCAACGAGTCATGTAGCATTTGGGGAGGGAATGGACAGATGACGTTTTGGGTCGGGACCCTTCTTCAAAGTGATGCCGCAAGGTGCAAACAGCTGAAAAAGAGAGGTGTGGGGTGGGGACAAGATCTGGCAAGTGATAGGTGGGTGGGGGGGGGGGGGGGGGGGGTGATGACAAAGGTGAAGAGGTGAAGAGGATACAAAAGGGTATGAACAGATATGGTCTCCATATACAGAATATTTGAAGGGGTAGCTGTTCTTGCCATCACAACTCTATGGGTACCCGGCAGGATTAGATGAAAATAACTCTGTTTTTCTTTTTGATTTGTATACATGTCTCCATTGATATCGCTATTTGAAATTGTGTTATTCACTATTAAGATGTATACTATAATCTCTCTTTTTTTCTATATAATACTTTATTTTAATTAAATACATATAACAAGAATATATACATATATATATATATATATTTTCTTTTCTCTTTTCTCTTTCTCTTTCTTTATAATCAAAATTATTATTTAATCACCATTCTTATTGATTAAAATCTATTCTTTTTTTTCTACTTTAGAAAAAAATAGTTTATAAGAACTATTCGTAACATTCGTATACTTATTGAAATAAGTTGGTTGTGTATTTGAAAAGTTGTTATATTGTTGTTATGATGGATTCCTTTTAATAAAAATATTATTACAAGGATACAAAAGGGTATCAGATTAGGTAAGAAAGGAGGAGTGAAATGTAAAGCCAGAGGGAGGAATAAAAGGGAAGTGGCCAGGTGGGAAGGGCAAGAGCAGGGATAAAAGGGAAATATGGGAGTCAGGGATGGGAGATGATCATTGCTTGGAGTTTGACTGGCATTGAATAAAATAACATGAATTAAACATTCATTCCACCTTAAAGCTTTATCCAGATTATTTATACGTTATTATTTGTAAAGTGGTGACGGGTCTCAGGACAGCAACTAATTTCTCTCTGCTGTTTTCATTTAAACACAGCCTCGGGCTACTCAGTGCAAACAGAATGTGATAGCTCTGCTCTGAGCCCCACAGAAAAGCAGGTCAGAGCCAAGAAAGGAAACCAAAAATAATGAAGATGCACAAGGTGCAAGACGCAGCAAAAATCCGATCAGGAAGTCAAATGAGGTTCTTCAAGGTGAGAAACTTGATGAGAAGTATATCGGTATCTCTCTCAAATACCGTATACTGTGTATATCTACACCTCTCTCTGATACCGTGTATATCTGCATCTTTCTCTCATACTGTGCATATCAGCATCTCTCAGACACTTGGACAAGTACATGGACAGGAAAGGTTCAGCAGGATATGGGCCAAATGCTGGCAAATGGGTCTAGCTTAGATGGGGCGTTGATGAGATGGGCCGCCTGCCTGTTCCCGCCATGGCTTCTATGACTTGCACTAAATAAAAAATGATGTTGGTGTAACTGTTAATTTGGTGACGAGCACAGGCTCCAAAAAGTGGTCTCATCAATGTCTTGTACAACTATGACATAACCTCCCAACATTTATACTGGTTGGAAACAATGATGAAAAATGTGTTTCTGAGGCTTGTAGTCAGCCATTGGGCAGCACAGTGGTGCAGCGGTAGAGTTGCTGCCTTACAGTGCCAAAGACCCCTCCATATGACCCAATGAAGCCTTGGACATTGGCGCTGTGTGGAGAGGATGGAGGGAAGCAGGAAGGAACCAGATCTGGGTGATGGTCAAGGAAAGAGGAGAAGGTCTGGGGGGAAGAGGTAGCAAAAATAAAAAAATATTTTCAGAGACCAAATCTAAGTTGTTAAAATTCGTGGCACGAACCCTATAAGGGCTCAATAATCAGTCCTCACAAACCAAAGCTGGCCGTAAATCCAACTTCCACATTCACATATCCCAAATTTTAATAACAACCTTTTTTTTTTTAACTACTTTGTTTTCTATGACTTAAATTATCCCACAAGGTCACCTACACAGTACATAGCATTTTCCTCCAGCAGAAAAAAAGTAGATGCTGGACATATAAAATAAAATATGGACATATTCTGTTGATCAGGCAGCATCTATGGGGCAAGGAATAGAGTTAATGTTTCAGATCAATCAATTTGATGAAGGTTATTGGGCTGTAACTTTAATCCCGTTCCTCCCTCCACAGATGTTGCCTGACCGATTGAATATTTCCAACTATCTGTTTTTGTGTTAGCTGTTTCTCTGGACTTTAGCAGTGCTGCTGCAAGTATCTATACAGTGACTCTAACTTAACTAAATGTTCCAAATTGTATAAAATAAATTACTAAGCACATCTTTCAATCTAAGGCATAGAGATGTCAAGCAGATGTCAAAGACAGACAATAAAGCAGATTTTGTTGTAGTCACTCATTTTTAGGTAAGACCATTGTACCTGGACGAGGAAATGACCTGGGTCCTTGATAATGTTGGCTGTTTTTTTTTTAGGTAGCTTGAGGTGCGGATGGAGTGGATGGGGAGGTGAGGGTGGGGTGGAGGCTGGCTTGTTTGATGGATTGGGCTACATCAACCACTCTGCAATTTCTTGGGTCTTAGGCAGAGCTGTTGGGAAACTGGATGTTTTCACAATGCATCTGTAGAAGCCTGTTAAGGGCCTGTCCCACTTTCCCGAGTGATTCACGAATTCTCCTGTTATTTACGAATTCTCCCAAGTTTTCAAACTCGCAGAATGTTCGTAACGAGTCCATGGGAGGCTGTAGGAGCCCGTGGATATATCGTAGCGGTTCGTTATGCCAGCCGTGGCTAATCGGGGCATCAGATAAGTCGGGACGTTTTTTCCAGCCTGATGAAAAATGTCCATGAGTAAAAAAATAGCCCCGAGTACCTATGGCTGGCATCACAAGCCTCTACGATATATCCACGGACTCCTACGGTCTCCTACGGACTCGTTACGAACATTCTGCGAGTTTGAAAACTTGGGAGAATTCGTAAATAACAGGAGAATTCGTGAATCACTCGGGAAAGTGGGACAGGCCCTTAACAGAATTTGTGGATAACTCAGGAGAATTGGTGAATAACTCGGGAAAGTGGGACAGGCCCTTAAGAGCCGCTGGAGACATGCCGAACATCCCTAGTCTTCTGAGGAAGCAGAGACATTGCTATGCGTTCTTGGCTGTTGCTTCAATGTAGTTGTTCTGGGCCAAATTACAGTGGGTAATATTGTTGGTGAAATTCACGCCTTGGAATTTGAAGCTCTCGACCATTTTATTTTAGGTTTCCAGCACCTGCTGCCTTTTAGATTTTGGAAAGTGCGTAGGGCTGGAAGTGTTCCGGAGGTTGATGGATGGGTAATATTCTAGGAGGGAAACGAGGGTTCCTGAAAATATGGGCAACCCGCGCCGATCAGTCATCACCCTGTACACTAGCACTATCCGACACACTAGGTGTGATTTACAATCTTTACTGACGCTAAAGTGTAAACTCCGTACAGACAGCACCCAAAGTCAGGTTCGAATCTGGGTCTCTGGCGCTGTAAGGCAGTAACTCTACCACTGCGCCACTGTGTCGCCCCTTTTGGATTAGGACCCTTCTTCCGACTGAATCAGCAAATGCTGCCTGAACCGCTGAGTTCCTCCTGCAAGTTGTTTATTATTCAAGATCCAGAATCGGCAGTTTTTTTGGGTCTCCAAATTCACAATAAAGAATATACGTAAGGAAATTCATAACCCTGCAATTATCATATCTACAGAAAATCTCCAAACTTGAAAGTAACTATGCTATGCTATTCTGCTGTGGTTTGCAAAGGTTTGCATTCCATACACATTACTGAAGTAGATTAATTATCTTAATCTCACTACTGGAAACGTTACATACATCTGAACAAATCAGTTTAATACCATTTTATTCCATATCTACAAGCAGTTCACCTGATCAATTCAATTAAGCTGGAATCTTTCTTCTTGCAAATATTGAGTAACATTTTATTAAACAAATCTATTTTTTATGCAACATCATACGATCATGTGCTATTCCTCGGAGTATGCATCAGATAAAGTATAAAGAGTTCTACTTGGGAAGTGAACGGTGTAACACAAATCATTCTTTCCTGATACAGATTACCAATCCAATTATCTTCCACTGCTTCTCATCAAATCATATTTCCGCCTTCAACCGAAATATCAGAATGGAGTATTTCCTGATGTATAGAAGCATGCTCTTGCTCTGCATGTTAACCAGCTTGTTGGAGGGGGGGGGGGGGGGGGGGGGGGGAGGTGTGCTGAGGAAAGTCACTTCATAAGGAGGACAGCAACGAATGGAATACTAGAAGGTATGTTGAAGACACCACACAAATAGTAGCACGATAGAGGTGGTGGATGCTCCTGACTCCAGAGCTGAAGGAAGGTGCAACTGCCTGAGGAATGCAGGATCGGAGGAGGCTGTGGCAGTGCGGACATTGAGGGCTATGATATCAACAAATAATCTATCGAACTTCTCCAAGTCTACGGTAGAGAGCACACTGATTGGTTGCTTGTGTGTGTGTGTACATGTGTGTGCATGTTTGTGTGTGTGTGTGAGTGCTGTGTGTGTGTGTGTGTGTGTGTGCGTGGTGTGTGCACTGTGTGTGTGAGTAGTGTGTGTGTGTTATGTGTGTGTGCGTGCGTGCGTGTGTGTGTGTGTGTGTGTGTGAGTGTGCGTGTGCGCGCGTGTGTGTGTGTGTGCGTGTGATATAGTAGTATAGTAGTGTGTTATATTGAGTGCCAGGACCTGTTACATCTGCTTAAACAGGGTGGCTTTGACCAAGATCTGGAGACTGGGACCACTGGAATATGCTGGTGTTGAATTATGAAGATGTTAAACAGGAGGCTCCTTGCACAATCTCAATCGTTCCTCTCTTCAGAATCACGTCTGACCTGCAGAATTTATTGCAATGAGTGAATCTATTAACAAAAGAGCAGAAACGAAACTTAGTCACATTATGCTCAATATACATAAATAAAGTGGTAATAATGTAGGAGGATTGAAGAGTGATCGCTAAATTATTGTTTGTACATGCATCAGCAGTATGTGTAATGGAGTTACCAGCCTACGATGCACAGTTAGGTGGGGAACATTGCAGTAGGAAACAGTAATGACAGATTGAACTCATTACAATCAAATAATTCTGCATTGATATGAGCTCCATTTATTGAAATCTACTGCAATAGAAAACTATTAGAGAATTTAATCATTGAAATGACTCTGGCTGCTTGGGACATCTGCCTCAACTGTTTCCACAATGTGTGAATGCTTTTACCAGCTGCTTGGTCTGGTGTGTCTCAGTTATTCTGATTTTAGAGCCGTACTTTGCCTTGTACTGTTCCTTAATTGTCAAGTAATTTCTTTACCATTTGCTTACTCCATGAGAATTACGAGCATTTCCTCTTTGGTATCACATGGTATTGTGATGATGCTATTATTATTGGGGCGGCACAGTGTTGCAGCGGGATAGTTGTTGCCTTACAGTGCCGAAGATCCATGTTCAATCCTGTCTATGGGTGTTTGTCTGCACGGAGTTTGTACGTTCTCGTTGAGACCACGTGGGTTGTCTCCAGGCGCTCTGGTTTCCTCACACACTCTAAAGACCTGTGAGTTTGTAGGATAATTGGTCTCAATAAATTGTCCCGAGTGTGTAGCATAGACGTAGTGTACAGGTGATTGTTGGTCGGCGTAGACTCGGTTGGTCAAAGGGCCTGTTTCCACGCTGCATTTCTGAAACTGAAAAATAATATATCAACGCATCACCTTGTGTGGATACAACCCACAGATACAGTTCTAAATAATTTCAGGGTTGTGACTTGTGGTGTCCAATATTATCCCACAAACAGTATCACCATAAAGATTATAGTTTATACACTTCAAGCCAATTGCGCTCAATGTGGGACATCAGTGTCAGATGATTATAAACAAGGAACTGCAGATGCTCGTTTACTAAGGAAACACATGAAATGCTGGATTCACTCAGCCGTTTGGCAGCATCCCTGGAGAACAAGGATAGGTGACATTTTATGTTGAGACTCTTCAACAGACTGATGACATTTCAGTTGGAACCCTTCTTCAGACTGATGCATTGGTCTGAGGAAAGGTTCCAACCCGAAACGTCACCAATCAATACTCTCCAGGGACCTGCTGCATTACTCCAGCACTTTGTGTCTTACCAGCGTCAGATGGTTGTGGATTTAAGCTCCATTTCATAAGCACAGAAATCGAGGTTGATACTCGCAGGAATGTTTTACTGCCATGGGCGGCACAGTGGTGGAGCTGGTAGAGCTGCTGTCTCAAAGAGCCAGAGACCTGGCTTTGATCTGCACACGAGGGACAATTTGCAGAAGACAATTAACCTAAACACCTGCACGTCTTTGGGGCATGGGAGGAAAACCAGAGCACCTGGAGGAAACCCACATGGTTACAGGGAGAATGTGCAAACTCCTCTTAGATCGGGATCGAGCTAAGGTCTCAGATGGGGCTCTACCAGCTGTATCACTGTGCCTGTTTAGTATCAGTTTACCAAGGGTTAAGTACATTCTTGGTTCAGATTTGGCTACAGTCTAAGAAATACATTCATATATTAGTTTGACAGTAGATTTTAATAATGTAATATCAGATCTGGTCATTTGTACTGAATTAATAATAGGTCGATGTTATGTCCATTTTTAGATGTAGTAATTATATTCCAAGTTACTAATTTTCAATATAGAGATAAAAACATTAAGGACCATTTTTCTTTTTAACAAATTGCATTTTAAAATACTGTTTCATTTTGCCGACAAGCAAAATAATAATTTGTTTAGTATTGATGAGGTGCAGATTTCAGGAAAATGCACCATTCTACAAGTTGATCATCAGTTAGAGGAGATATGTTGTACAATGAAAATATGTCAGTGTGCATGTACACATGTATGCACACACATGCACATGCATGCACACATATGTGTACATGTACTGTACATGCACATATGCACACATGCAGGCACATGCACACATACGTACACAAGCACACACACACGCACACAAACACACACACACACATGGCACACACACACACACACACACACACACACACACACACACACACACACACACACACACACACACACACACACACACACACACACAAACTGAAGAAATGTCTATCATTATGCACAGGTATTAAGTATCCCGAGTCAAATGTGAAGCTCATTGATCTCCATAGCAAAATCTCTCGTTAGCAATGAGAGTTGAATTATGAAGTGATTGAGCTCTGGTGCTTCTGTCCAAGAAGAGACTGATAAGTAGACCCAGGATTTTGCAATAAGTGCCTTTTCATACCTTTTTTGATGAAAAGCCGAGAAGCCGAACGGACACGACGCCAAAAAGCCAAGAAGCTGAACGGACACGACGCAGAACGGACAAGACACCGAACGGACATGACGTTGAAAAGTCGGCGAACGGACATGACGTCTCCGGGGACGGGATTGGTCCAACACCTTGTCAGTCATCGACAAAGGTCAGCGATTGGTTCAGACCCTCACGTCCATTCAGCGCCGTGTCCGTTCAACCTTCGTGTCCTTTTGGCATCGTATCCATTCGGTATCTTGGCTTTTCAGCATGATGTCCATTCGGCATCTTGGCTTCGGCTTCTCGTCCTTCACCGTCCTGTTCGCACACGTTAATATTAATGTTAACACCAGATAATTTGAAAAAAATGCTAGTAATTATGTGCAACCTGGCAACTGGTCATTAAAAGTAGTATATATTATCATTTTTAACCATATTTTGGTGGTGGAAATACATACCTTTTTTTGTCAATAAATGCCTTTTTCAAGCCTTTTTTGCAATTTTATTATGCCTATTTGCCGGTCGATTTCAGTTTTTTAGTGCCTAAACAACCTGGCTCTACTGATGTCAGCTTGCCATTCAAGTCGATGCGTGTGGTGCCTGCTTTAGACATTGAAGGTTTCAATTTTGTCAGACTGATAATAAATTGAATGGACCAAGTCGTAAAAGCAGTCTGCACCCTCTGAGCACATGGCTGTTGTATTATATCTCGGCAATAGTACATTGAGCAGATCCACACCTGTAATAAATAAAGACATTTAATTCACAATGGACAGATAAAAATAAATCAGCAGGCACTGCTCATGAGTAAATATAAAGAGCTTCACTTTTTCTTTCTAATATATTTGCTTTGAAATAAATAAGCCCGCGGGACAATTTCTCACCAGTGTTCTGCTCAGAGGTGAAATATTCCATTCAAATTGTTCCCTCAGTATCAAGTTTATGAATTATAATTAATTTCAGCAACATATTCTTGCTAATCTATACAGCTGTAATCAGACTGTTGAATAGTATTTATTTTGAAGGGGCAAGGTGGACGGGGGATGTTTTAAATCATTGATGAATGGTATTTAATTACCAAAAACATGGCACACTTACACATGTGGTTGTTCTGATTAATTATGAAGGATGGGAATTTGAATAATTTATTCTGTCAGAGAAGATGAGGAAGAGTTGGAAGGGAAGGGCTGACAGTATTGTTATGGTCATCCTTTTATGATGATGGATGGCTGTTCTATAGATGAATTTCTCTTTCAAGTCTGAGGAGTCTCTCTGCTGGATAGTGTGCATCCAGCATTTATTGTTAACAGTTTAAAGTTCCAACCATCTCAACAGTTCTGGCATTGCCTTTCAAAAAGCTTAATTTTGGTGTTGGCTTATTATTGTCACCTGCATCGTGATACAGCAAAACACCAGTATTGCTGACTATCCAGTCAAATCAAATCATGCCATATACAAGAACAATCTAGCCATACACATGTGTTTTTGTGATCGTCAGTCAAATCATACCAGACATGAGTATAATCAAGTACAACAGTTAGGACAATTAAAAAAATACCAGAGTACAGAATATAGTGTTACTTGCTGTAGTGTTACAGTGTTACAGTGCTGTAGTGTTGCAGTGCTGCAGTGTTACAGTGCTGTAGTGTTACAGTGCTGCTGTGTTACAGTGTTACAGTGCTGTAGTGTTACAGTGCTGCAGTGTTACAGTGTTACAGTGCTACAGTGTTGCAGTGCTGTAGTGTTACAGCGTTACAGTGCTGTAGTGTTACAGTGTTACAGTGTTGTAGTGTTACAGTGTTACAGTGTTACAGTGTTGTAGTGTTACAGTGTTACAGTGTTACAGTGTTGTAGTGTTACAGTGCTGTGGTGTCACAGTTACAATGCTGCAGTGTTACAGTGTTACAGTGCTGTAGTGGTACAGTGCGGCAGTGTTACAGTGTCACAGTGCTGTAGTGTTACAGCGTTACAGTGTTGTAGTGTTACAGTGTTACAGTGTTACAGTGCTGTGGTGTTACAGTGCTGCAGTGTTACAGTGCTGCAGTGTTACAGTGTCACAGTGCTGTAGTGTTACAGCATTACAGTGCTGTAGTGTTACAGTGTTACAGTGTTATAGTGTTACAGTGTTACAGTGTTACAGTGCTGTGGTGTTACAGTGCTGCAGTGTTACAGTGTTACAGTGTTACAGTGTTACAGTGCTGTGGTGTTACAGTGCTGCAGTGTTACAGTGCTGTAGTGTTACAATTACAGTCTATATTGTGGACCCATCGACTCCACCTACATTTCACAGTATCTCATGAATGCAGCTGACATTATCAAAGACCATTTACACCCTGGTCATTCCCTCTTCTCCCTGCTCGCATTGGGCACAAGGTACAAACGCTTGACAGCGCGTACCACCAAATTCAGGATTCTTCTTCCCCTCTGATATCAGACTACTGAATGGTACTCCCATAAACTAGTGTGCAGTCCTGATCTTCATTGTGGACCTTGGATTTGGTTTCCTCTGTAACTGTATTGTTGCAACAGTGTAAACCTATGTTCTGCACTCTCATATTTTTCTCAATGCACGACCTGTTGGGCAAGTATATGGGTTGATTGTACTGATGTATAGTGAAACATAGTGCTGGAAGATATCAATGGGTCCCAGCATCTCTGGAGGGAATGGATAGATGGTGGTTTGGGTCAGGACCTTTGAGACTGCATAGCACAATTTGACTGGATAGCATGCAAACTAAACTTTTCATTGTATCTCAGTTATGTTGTATCTCAGTATCTCTGTTAAGCATGCAGGTACAGCAGGCAGTGAAGAAAGCGAATGGCATGTTGGCCTTTATAACAAGAGGAATCAAATATAGGAGCAAAGAGGTCCTTCTGCAGTTGTACAGAGCCTTAGTGAGACCACACCTG
Organism: Okamejei kenojei; assembly: GCA_035221665.1. Lineage (NCBI taxonomy): Eukaryota > Metazoa > Chordata > Chondrichthyes > Rajiformes > Rajidae > Okamejei > Okamejei kenojei. The sequence continues at coordinate 28,279,034 of CM069159.1, read as the reverse complement.
GAGTATTGTGTGCAGTTTTAGTCCCCTAATTTGAGGAAGGACATTCTTGCTATTGAGGGAGTGCAGCGTAGGTTTACACGGTTAATTCCCGGGATGGCGGGACTGTCATATGCTGAGAGAATGGAGCAGCTGGGCTTGTACACTCTGGAGTTTAGAAGGATCAGAGGATATCTCATTGAAACATATAAGATTGTTAAGGGTTTGGACACGCTAGAGGCAGGAAACATGTTCCTGATGTTGGGGAGTCCAGAACCAGGAGCCACAGTTTAAGAATAAGGAGGAAGCCATTTAGAATGGAGAAGAGGAAACACGTTTTCTCACGGAGAGTTGTGAGTCTGTGGAATTCTCTGCCTCAGAGGGCGGTGGAGGCAGGTTCTCTGGATGCTTTCATGAGAGAGCTAGATAGGGCTCTTAAAAATAGCGGGGTCAGGGAATATGGGGAGAAGGCAGGAACGAGGTACTGATTGGGGATGATCAGCCATGATCACATTGAATGGCGGTGCTGGCTTGAAGGGCCGAATGGCCTACTCCTGCACCTATTGCCTATTGTCTATTGTCTATAGTCACATGGTAATAATGATAAAGCAATAAATGATAATGTTGCCTTTCCCATTCCCTGTCGTTGTTCTTCAATGGAAGATGGTAGTGATGTTGGTGTTTGTTGTTCTTCTGGTGGAAATGTAGACCTTTCTTTTCATCGTAATCATTTTGATCTTCAATTACAGAACACCATTGAGCTCAGGATGCTGGTATCATGCTACACAGTAACAGTCCTGCCTCTCCAGTGGAACAACCAACCCGTAATGAAATACAAAGTGCTGGAGGAACTCAGCGGGTCAGGCAGAACCTGTGGAGGGAATTGGGCAGACCCACCCGGACCCACTCTTTCCCAGCTTTCTCCCCCCTACCACTCCAGTCTGAAGAAGAGTTCTATTCTGAAATGTCATCCGTCCGCTCCCTCCATGATGCTGCCTGACCCATTGTGTCCCTCCAGTACTTTATTTTTTCTTTGCTCAAGGTTCTCGCATCTGTGGTCTCGTGTTGAAATACCTTATTTGCAGCATTGAATTTTACCAGCTAGCATCCTTGTCTCTCGATGTGACAGTTCATATGGCCTAATTATGTTCATATCTTTTTTCGTAACTCCTTATGGGATCACTGTGGTGGTATTAATAATTAAAAGTATGAATGACTCCATTTCATTACCAAGGTCAGTCATGATGTGAATTGATTTAAGTTTGAATTAATCATCATCACTCCATGGGTTTGGATTTTAACAACAATATCTGCTAGTGACTGTAACCTGAATGGACCGTGTTGCTTTGCATCTTGACACTGAAAGAGTTTTGAGGAAGGTGGTTGTATCCTACCCTCTTTTGCTGTGTTTGTCTACCTTTGATAGCCCTGCATAATTCATCCTGGATAGTCTCTGATGATGCTTTATTGGTGCAAGAGGAAGGTTGGTGAGATGATAGGCAATTGATCCACACTGTGGACTTATTGATATCCACATCACCACCTCCTTAAGAAGGCAGGTCTGAAAATTAATGGAAGACATGAAACACACTGACACGAGTTTCTGCAAATCTAGGCACCTTTCACCTTTCACATCCACACACTCCTGATGAGTGAACTTGAATATTGTCAGACTTTCCACTATTCATGAGGTATGTTGGTTGAGTAACTCGTATTCAGTTTCTACCTTGTTTTTAATGCGAGAGTGGACAGTAGATTGACATTTCTCACTGAAGGAGATTGCTAGGAAGGGCCAAAAATATCCAATGTAATCTCTGCAAAACCTCACCCCGTAGAGTGGGTAGTTTCTGTCATTTATTTTCAGGGGCTTATTTGGCTCCTGCTTAATTACTTTGGAGTTATTCACTTTCATCAACGTGTCTTTAGACGTACTTAGTTAGAAGGCAGATGACCCCATGTTCCAATCTGCTCAGTAATCCTGAAGCTGGCAATGGGAAGATGGAGAGGGACATCCCCTTCACTGGAGTATTTGGGGCAGAACTAGACACAAAATGCGGGAGTAACTCAACGGGTCAGGCAGCATCTCTGAAGAAAAGGAATAGGTGATGTTTTGGGTCGAGACCCTTCTTCAGACTGAGAGTCATGGAAGAAGGAAACTGGAGATTTGGGGCACTTGACCAAGCCAGTCATTGGATGGTTATGGACCTGTTTTCCTCGATGCTCAGAACTGGTGAAGGTGCCACAGGTGACAATGCACTGTGTAGAGCACTGAATCAAATTAGATGTCTTCTATTTTCAGTCATCTCGTTAATATTGAAGACTCTCAAAATGAATGACTGGGCACTAAAGTGAGGTGATGTTTCCCTTTGATTAAGCTGCTGGCTGCTGTGTTTCAGAGGCTGGGTGAAAGGTTTAACGTGTCCTTTAATGAAGAATGCTCTGACAGTTTGGGGACATTCAGATCGTCTGCTTGCCCTACTTTCTTAAATAGTTAAGTATTCGATATGTTTCACTTTCCCAAAGGTGATGTACACTTGCCCAGAGCCAAATATCCATTATTAATAGAGATTCCTGTTCCTAATTAATGATGGCATCTGAGTTCTACATTCTGAACTTATTATTTCTTATCAATTTTTGGTAGCTGTTAAGTTACTCAACGACCTTTTTGGAACAGATAGCAATATATTTTCATTCCTTTTAGCTCAGTGTTTGTGGCTTTCTTTAGGTTGGTCAAAAAACGTTCAAATCTTCAGGGGAGAAATTCAACTTGGCCACAGGTTGAATGCACTGCAACAGTAGTGGCTACATATTATAACATGCTTCCAAAATTTGACTCAGCTGAAGTCAATAGAACTGAATATCAGAAAAGAGAGATACAAAGATAATGTGTGTTCAGTGGGTACAACACACAAGTACTAATGCTGTTGTGAAATAAATGTCCATTTTCTGTTTTTTGGGGTGATGTTTTCCTTTGATTAACCTCCATAGTTTTAGAGGCTGAGCGAACGGCTTAATATGTTCTTTAATGACGAACGCTGTGACAATTTTGGGGTCATTCGGTTAATTTGCTTGCCCCTCTTTCCTGAAGAGTCAAGTATTGGATATGTGTCAGTTTCCCAATGTACTGTACACTGGCCCAAAGCAAGATATTCCTCAAACTTTCACTCCCTCACTAACATGATATGGAAAGAATGGAATACTTTGTCACATGTGACAAGGCACAGTGAAATTCTTTGCTTGCATTCCCAATGGATACAAATAGCGGCCACCTATGGTGCGGACAAAGTTACAAATTAACTTATATAGATTCATGTGAAAAATCTTGGGCATAGTTTTAAGATGAGAGGGGGAAAGATTAAAGAAGATGAACGGGGATATTTCTGTGCACTGGTGAATGCCTGGAATGTGTCACCAGAGTTGATGGTGGAGGCATATACATGGTGGGGTTTAAGAGACTTTTGAATAGGCACATGGATATAAAGATATGGAATGGATAGATATGGATTATGTGCAGGCAGATAAGTCTTATGTGCAGTCTAGGCATCATGTTAGACACAGACATTATGAGCCGAAGAGGCCATTCCTATGTTATACTGCACTATGTTCTATGTTCTAATTGTAAAATTAATGGTTTCATTTGAATCATAACTGGAATCATGGTGTTTGACCGCAGCCGGATTGGAACAGGAAGAAATGTTTGGTGGATGCACTCTGTGAGGCTGGTCCAGAATAATGCCGCAGAGGATGCATTCATCTATCCCACGTGCCTTTGCCACGCAATGAGTCCCTCTTTCCCCTGGCTCTCTAGTTTCTTTTTATTCAATTCAGTACTTTTCTTTTCGAATGTTACAGTTGAATTCATTTTGATTATCCATTCAATGGAGGATTACTGACCAACACACAAAGCCAGTGTTTTGTTATATTGTTCACTTACATGTCGCCTAAAATTTGTTTCCTTTAAAGCCCTATCCCCCTGATAATGGAAACAGTGTCCCTTCTGTATTCAATTGTCCTTGGGTCGAAATACTGTAAGTTTGTACTCTACATCACTGGGAGATCACTATGAACGTACTGAGTGGGCAGATTAAGAGGTGTCTCATGGACAATTAAGAACAATTAAGAACACACCAGAGAAAGCATTTTATCAGGATGCATCACAGCTTGGTTTGGGAATACCTACATCCACGACCGCAAGAAATTGCAGCAAATTTTGGACGCAGCCCGGACCATCACACAAGCCAACCTCCCTTCTATTGAATCCATTTATACCTCACACTGCTTCGGCAAGATCAGCAGCATAATGAAGGATGAGTCGCACCCTGGCCATTCCCTCTTCTCCCATCTTCCATCGGGCAAAATATATAGAAGTGTAGAAACACACACCTCCAGATTCAGGGACAGTTTCTTCCCACTGTTATCAGGCAACTGAACCATCCCACCACAACCAGAGAGTGAGCAGTTTGAACATTGAATTTTCTCAATTCTGTTAACCCTTGCTGTCTCCCCCCCCTTCCCACCTCTCCCTCAGCCCCCGGGCCCTGGCATTCCCTCTCTCTCTATCTCTCCCCCACTCAAGTCGCACTAGCTTCTCATTTTCACCCTACAAACAGCTTACAATGGCCTGTTTCCTTTATCATTGATACTTTTTTGCATATCTTTCATTCATTGTTCTTTATCTCTCCACATCACCGTCTATATCACTCGTTTCCCCGATTCCTAACCAGTCTGAAGAAGGGTCTCGACCCGAAACGTCGCCTATCTCCTTCGCTCCTTAGATGCTGCTGCACCCGCTGAGTTTCTCCAGCCTTTTGAGTACCCCCAGTGCTGAACTACTATCTGCCTCATTGATGACCTTCAGACTATCCATGACTGAACTTTTCTGGATTTACCTTGCACTAAACATTATTCCCTTATCATGTATCTATACACTATAAATGGCTTGATTGTGGTCATGTATTGTCTTTCTGCTGACTGGATAGCACGCAACAAAAACTTTTCACTGTACCTTTCACTGTACACGTGAAAATAAACTAAACTGAACTAAACTGAATTATTTAGGTTTAGGTTTAGGTGAGAGGCTTTTGTTTGGGTGATATGCAACCAAATCAGATTATACTGTGCACATGAACACAATCGAGCCAAATACAAGCCCAACAGATAGAGCGTGAGAAAGATACCAGAGTGCAGGTTAAAGTTTTCAGCATTGTAGCGCACCCGTTCCAAAGAAAGAATCCAACAGAGCCACATGGAACATAGAACCCACAATGTCTCTGCCAAACATGATGCCAAGGTAAACCCTTATCTGCCTGGAGAACCCCACCCAACAGCAGGTAGGTGTGCGTCATTACCAGGACAACAGTTCCAGGGCCCAACACTGCCTCAAGCAAGTTGTAGATGTGCCTTTAATTAGGTCCTTGCCAACACAACCAACATTGTTTAAACAAATAAATAAAGTGAATTATAAAGTGAATTTTTCTATTCCTATCCAGGCCATGCATGGGTGCTTTGGGAAGTTTATTTTAAAGGAGACCTTATTACTTCTGGTTGGAGTATAATAATTATGCATCTTCACAAAACTGAACCCATCCTACAGTTTATTCTAATGGCAATCAATCATTGATTTTGTGTTTCCAACATTTAAGAGCATCCAATGGTTTCAGTCCTCAAATGATATGTTAAAACGAGCAGATTAAATGAACAATCAACAGCGAGCATTTGCAAGAGAGGGAATTAAAGGATGGACTGTCACAATGAACGTTGAGTGAAAATCGCTGTTATTATTCGAACAGAGCAATTTTTAGATTGAATTGTCTGTTCTGCTTAAGGGCCTAGTTTATCACCGAACCTAATTTGCAAGCTCTACGGAAAAGAAATTTCCCTACATTTCTTCCTGCTCAACAAACAAGTGTGTAGTTGTTGCCACGTTGTTCTTGTGTTCTGATCTGCTTTTTTTGGACCCAGCTCTCTGCCAGTTGATATCAGTGGTCAATCTTCACATTAGTGTGCCCACGTAATGATTCAATGGGGACATAAGGAATGGCAGATGTTGGAATCTTGAGCAAAACACAGAGTGCTGGAGGAACTTAGTGGGTCAGGCGGTATCTGTGGAGGGAATGGATAAGGTATCATTCATTCCACATTTAGACACAAAAAGCTGGAGTAACTCAATGGGACAGGCAGCATCTCAGGAGAGAACGAATGGGTGACATTTCGGGTTGAGATCCTTCAGAAAGGTTAGTCCAGCATTTTGTGTCTATCTTCAGTTTAAACCAGCATCTGCAGTTCTTTCTTACACATTCCCTCCACAGATGCTGCCTGACCCTCTGAATTACTCTTGCACTTTGTGTTATGTAATGATACAAACAGGTTTTGAGGATTTGGCTCAATGATGACGAAAGAACGTTAGAAACTCTGGGTTGCAACGGCTGGTCTAGATTTCTGCTCGGACTATGTAGGCAGTGTCAACGGGGGTAGGTATGGTGGTGAAGAAGGCATTTGGGATATTGCCTTCATTAACCAGGGCATAGAGTATAAGAGCAGAAGTCATGATATGACTACAGCTGAAATATTGTGTACAGTTCTGGTCAACAAACTACAGGAACTATGTTGTATTGTAGAAGATGCAGAGGAGATTCCCCGGGATGTTACCTGGAAAAGTGTTTCGGTTATGAGGAGAGATTGGATAAACCGTGTTTGCATTCTCTGGAGTGGAGGAGGTTGAAGGGGGAGCTGACAGAGGTATATAAAATGACGGGGAGGCATGGATAGGGTCGACAGTCAGAACCTTTTTCTCAGGGTGGAAATGTCAAAGACTAGAGAGCATAGCTTTAAGATGAGAAGGGGACATTTTAAAGGAGATATGCATGGCATGTTTTAGTTTACACTGAGAGTGGTGGATGCCTGGAATGCATTGTCAAAGGTGGTGGTGGAAGCAGATATGATGGAGGCATTTAACAGGTTTTTTTTATGTATATGCTGTGAATGCAGGGATATGGATCACTTGCAGGCACAGGAGACAATCCCTAGTCCCACGTTTCACATTTGGTCCGTTTCCCTCTAAACCTTTCCTATTCATGTACCTGTACAAATGTTTTTTAAATATTGTTTTAGTATTTTTGAATTGTCAAAGTTGAATTGCAGAAGCACAGAAGGCAACTGATAAAAGTGTGCAGGTGAATGGGATGAATCGAGATATGAACTGAGCGTTTAAGAAGGAACTGCAGATGCTGGAAAATTGAAGGTAGACAAAAGTGCTGGAGAAACTCAGCGGGTGCAGCAGCATCTGTGGAGCGAAGGAAATAGGCAACGTTTTGGCTGAAACCCTTCTTCAGACTGATTTTCAGAGGGAGGAGGAGAACTTCTTCAAAGTAGACATACCTTGCGGAGATTTCGCAGTGGAGGAGACAAAGTGTTGAAGAAGGAACTGCAGATGCTGGAAAGTCGAAGGTAGACAAAAGTGCTGGAGAACTCAGCGGGTGCAGCAGCATCTATGGAGCGAAGGAAATAGGCAATGTTTCGGGCCAAAACCCTTCTTCAGACTACTGAGCGGTTGACTTGGACATGTTAGGCTCAAGGACCTGTTTCTATGCTGTATGATTAGGTTTAGGTTTAGAGATACTGCGTGGAAACAGACCCTTTGGCCAACAGAGTCCATGCTGACCAACGATCACCCATACGCTAGTTCTATCCTACACACTAGGAATCATTTTTACAGAAGCCAATTAACCTACCAACCCACAAATCCTTCGAATGTGGGAGGAAAATTAAGCTCCAGGAGGAAACCCACAAGTTAGGGAGAATGGGCAAACTCCACACGGGCAGCACCCGCAGTCAGGATCGACCTGGGTCACTGGCGCAGGAAGGTGGCAGCTCTAATGCCACTCTGCCACTGCATCCGTGATGTTATCACTCTATGAGTATGAACCTAGTGCTTAAACTTTATCGGATCTTTCGACTTTGTAAGAATCCAATGGTAAAAACAAAACAATACTATTATTGTACTAAAACCTACAAGGCAGTAATGTGCCAGAAAAAAAACTGTTGTATTCAAGTCTAAAATTAAATTCTGCCACTGTTCAGTACAGCACAATGGTTCGTTGACACCTTTTAGTGTGTAGATGACAGCAGGTAGGAGATATGTGAATAAAACCTTGCTGTTAAAATTCTTGTCACCGTGCCTTGATATTTGATCTTTGTTTACTGTTTACATGAATCAGTTTCTGGATATAGTATGCGTTACTTGGGCAAGCAGCCAATTTAGGAAAATAATTCACATTTACATTGGTACAGTAGAGCACAGGACCAGGCCCTTCGGTCCACAATATCCATGCTGTACCGCGTGCAGAGAGACCAAAACACCACGCAGGTCTTTACATTATTGGGAGGCAGGATAGTGAGTCGGCGAGTGGTGGATGTTGAAGGTGGGGGTCATAGAGGCATACAGCACAGAAACAGGCCCTTCGGCCCAACATGTCTGTACCAACCAAGACACCCCATCTGCCTGAGAGAACTCGGTTAGTGACATTCTGTTTTTGAGGTTTCCCTTCAAGGACCATAATGATTCCAGTAACTGGAGAGTTTCACCCTGATGCCCACTGCCTTCAAATTGCTGAGAATATTGGATGCCACACATAGAAACATAGAAAATAGGTGCAAGAGTAGGCCATTCGGCCCTTCGAGCCTGCACCGTCATTCAATATGATCATGGCTGATCATCCAACTCGGTACCCACACAAATAGGTTCTGCTTTGATATCAGAGACAGTCACCTTTACTTCACTAAATGTTGAATTTTTCTCTTGCAGGTAACCTGCTGTGTTCCTTTCCCACTCCCAGCTGTCCACCCATGGTCTCTCTCTCTCTCTTTCCCCACCCAATCTTTACCTAAACTGCTCATCATTATCATTCTCAGTCTGAGGAAGGAACCCGACCCGAAACATCACCTATTCCTCCTGTCCAGATATGCTGCCTGTCCCGCTGTGTTACTCCAGCATTTTGTGTCTATCTTCTAGACTTATCAACCTTCCCCATCTGATCTTGCCTGCCCATCATCCATTTATTTATCTATCGACATTCTTTTCTTTTTCCTTTGTTCACCATTCCTTTCCCAATTTGCCTATTTTTTGATGTTTCTGTTTATCGCCCACCTCTCATCCCAGATAAATAACAACTATTCATGGTTTCACCTATCCAAGTTATGGATAAATAAGGTAAATAAAATTATGTATCGATAAATAAAGACTCCAATGATGTAATGTTTCCTAACCATGAACAGTGGCAGAAATTAATTTTAGAATTGAATACAACACTTTTTTCTATGGCACATTACATCTCTAATAAATAACATCTATTTGCTGTTTCACCTATCCAGGTTTTGGCCCAGTCTGTATCTTTCGTACTGTTTTAACCCTCTCTCTGCTTAAAGGACCTGTCCTACCAGCATCCGACTCCATGCGGTGAGCACGACCAAACCGGCAGTGGGGGCCGCGCGGAGGTCAGGTGATGCCTGTCCAGGGCCGTTCTCAACAGCATGCGCCTGCATGCGAAGAGCGCGATCAAACTGGCAGCGGGGGCCGCGTGGAGGTGGGGTGAGTGGCGCAACACGGCGGGAAGTGAGGCGAACTTGGAGCGAAGTCTGAAAGGTAAGTTCGCCAGGACAGAGAGGGACACACAGAGAGGGGCACAGAGGCACACACAGAGAGGGGCACGGAGCCACACACAGAGAGGGTCACGGAGGCACCTACAGAGAGGGTCATGGAGGCACGACGTCGAGGCGGTGTGTAATGCGTCGAGGCGACTGCGAGCCGACAAGCCGTTGCTGCGCGGAATTTTTGAACATGGTCAGTTTTTCGGAGCCCTGTGCGATGTCGGGACGAACTCCGCACAATTCCGCACGGCTTCCGGCGATCGAAGTGAGACCGGCCCCGCGACGCCGGACGGCTCAAGCGACCATGTTAGGTCGCGCTCATTGCATGGAGTTGCATGCTGGTGGGACAGGCCCTTAAGGTCTGGATAAAGTGTATGTGGAAAGGAAGTTTCCACTAGTACTGAAAGCCATAGCCTCAGAATAAAAAGACAGACCTTTAGAAAGGAGATGAGGAGGAATTTCTTTAGTCAGAGGGTGGTGAATCTGTGGGATTCATTGTCACAGAAGGCCGTGGAGGCCAAGTCAATGGATATTTTTAAGTGGGAGATTGATAGATTCATGATTAGTATGGGTGTCAGGGGTTATGAACCTGTGAAGGCCTGTTCTCTGTTACTGTCTAATGAATGTATAAGGATTACAGCTATGAGTTCACAGCCTTCAGTCTGGGATTGGGTTAAACATAGGGGCAGCACGGTGGCACAGTGGTAGAGTTGCTGCCTTACATGGCTTACAGTGCCGGCGTCCCGGGTTCGATCCCGTCTATGGGTGCTGTCTGTACGGAGTTTGTACGTTTTCCCCGTGACCTCGTCGGTTTTCTCCGAGATCAGTTTCCTCCCACACTCCAAAGACGTACAGGTTTGTAGGTTAATTGGCTTGGTATAAATATAAGATCATCCACAGTGTGTATAGGATATTGTTAGTGTGCGGGGATCGCTGGTCGGTGAGAACTCGGTGGGCTGAATGGCCTGTTTCCGCTCTGTAGATCTAAAAAAAACATGCAATCCAAGGTGAACTGCTTTGGGCTTTAAAGAAATAAAAACACATGGTGGTACTTATTTCTGTTAAATCGGAGGGATTATGAAAAATAATGTTGTCTACTTCAATCGGAGATAAAAGATTTAACCTTCAATCAGCATTGTTTCAAGATCTTGTTAACATGGGTGGTATTAAGAATTTAAGTGAATGCAACATGTACAATGACAAGATACTCCCATGAGGAAGTCGGGAATTGAGCCATGAACATTTGACTGGTTTACTGGCCCCAGTACTGTTAATTCTTCAAAAGGTGTTAAACGATGTTAAATTTTAAGGAGATGTGTAGTTATGGTGCACTCTGAAAGAAGATAGCTTATTTCCTAATAAGGAATATTTTGTCGATTGTCAGAGGCTTTGATGGTGTTGATGTGCCTCCAAAACTCTTTGATTGTCATAGAATCATAGTCATACAGCACAAAAACAGGTCCTTTGGCCCAACTCATCCATGCCGAACAAGACGCCCCATCTAAGCCAGTACTATTTTTCCATGTTTGGTTATCCATGTACCTGTCCAAATGTCTTTTAAATATTGTTATTGTGCCAGCACTGCGGCACAGTGACATTGCAGTAAAGTTAACGTAGACCTGGGTTCGATCCCAACCAGGGATGCTGTTTGTATGGAGATTCACGTTCTCCCTGTGGCCACATGAGTTTCTCTCCAGGCACTCCGGTTTCCTTCCACATTTCATAGACCTGCTGGCTTGTAGGTGTTGGCTTGTGTAAATTATTCCTAGTGTGTAGGATGGAGCGAGTGTACGGGCAATCATTGGTCGGCATGGACTCTTTGTCCGAAGGGGCTAGTCCCACACTGTACCTCTAAACTAAACTAAACTAAACTACCTTCTATAACCATATTACCATATAACAATTACAGCACGGAAACAGGCCCTCTCGGCCCTTCCAGTCCGTGCCGACCATTTGTTTTCCCCTAGTCCCATCTACCTGCACTCAGACCATACCCCTCCATTCCCTTCACGTCCATATACCTATCCACTTTACTTTTAAATGTTAAAATCGTTCCTGCCTCCACCACTTCTGCTGGAAGCTCATTCCACACAGCCACCATCCTCTGAGTAAAGAAGTTCCCCCTCACGTTACCCCGAAACCTCTGTCCCTTAATTCTCATGTCATGCCCTCTTGTTTGAATCTTCCCTACCCTCAATGGGAAAAACTTATCCACGTCAACTCTGTCTATCCCTTTCATCATTTTAAAGACCTCAATCAAGTTCCCCCTTAACCTTCTGCGCTCCAAAGAATAAAGACCTAACTTGTTCAACCTTTCTCTGTAACATAGTTGCTGGAACCCTGGCAACATTCTAGTAAATCTCCTCTGTACTCTCTCTATTTTGTTGACATCCTTCCTATAATTAGGCGACCAAAATTGTACACCATACTCCAGAATTGGTCTTACCAATGCCTTGTACAATTTTAACATTACTTCCCTACTCCTATATTCAATGCTCTGATTTATAAAGGCCAGCACACCAAAGGCTTTCTTTACCACCCTATCTACATGCGATTCCACCTTCAGGGAACTATGCACAGTTATTCCTAGATCACTCTGTTCCACAGCATTCCTCAATTCCCTACCATTTACCATGTACGTCCTATTTTGATTTGTCCTGCCAAGATGTAGCACTTCACACTTAACAGCATTAAACTCCATCTGCCATCTTTCAGCCCACTTTTCCAAATGGCCCAAATCTCTCTGTAGACTTTGAAAATCCACTTCATTATCCACAACACCACCTATCTTAGTATCATCTGCATACTTACTTATCCAATTTTCCACCCCATCATCCAGATCATTGATGTACATGACAAACAACAGTGGACCCAACACAGATCCCTGAGGCACCCCACTGGTCACCGGCTTCCAACCTGACAAACAGCCATCCACCATTACTCTCTGACATCTCCCATTCAGCCACTGTTGAATCCATCTTGCTACTCTGCCATTAACACCCAAAGATTGAACCTTCTTAACCAACCTTCCATGGGGAACCTTGTCAAAGGCCTTACTGAAATCCATATAGACAACATCCACTGCTTTACCCTCTTCAATTTCCCTAGTTACCGCTTCAAAGAATTCAAGAAGGTTTGTCAAACATGACCTTCCAGGCACAAATCCATGTTGACTGTTCCTGATCAGACCCTGTTTATCCAGATGCTTATATATATATTATCTCTAAGTATCCTTTCCATTAATTTGCCCACCACTGACGTCAAACTAATAGGTCTATAATTGCTAGGTTTATTCTTTGAACCCTTTTTAAACAATGGAACAACATGCGCAGTACACCAATCCTCCGGCACTATTCCCGTTTCTAATGACATTTGAAATAGTTCTGTCATAGCTCCTGCTATTTCTACACTAACTTCCCTCAATGTCCTAGGGAATATCCTGTCAGGACCTGGAGACTTATCCACTTTTATATTTTTCAAAAGTGTCAGTACTTCCTCCTCTTTGAATCTCATAGTTTCCATAGCTACTCTACTTTTTCCCCTTAACTCACAGAGTTCAATATCCTTCTCCTTGGTGAATACCGAAGAAAAGAAATTGTTCAATATCTCCCCCATCTCTTTTGGCTCTGCAGATGGCTGTCCATTCTGGTTCTCTAATGGTCCAATTTTATCCCTCGTTATCCTTTTGCTATTAATATAGCTGTAGAAACCCTTTGGATTTACTTTCACCTTTCTTGCCAAAGCAACCTCATATCTTCTGTTAGCCTTACTAATTTTTTTCTTAAGATTCTTTTTACATTCTTTATACTCTAGCACCTCATTTACTCCATGCCTCCTATAATTGTTGTAGATATCTCTCTTTTTTCGAAACGTGTCTAATTTCCCTTGAAAACCATGGCTCTTTCCAATTTTTACTATTTCCTTTCAACCTAACAGGGACATAAAGATTCTGTACTCTTACAATTTCCCCTTTAAATGTCCTTCATTTCTCTTCTACATCCTTCCCATGAAACAAAGTGTCCCAATTCACTCCTTTAAAATCCTTACGCATTCCCTCAAAGTTAGCCTTTCTCCAATCAAAAATCTCCACCCTAGGTCCAGTTCTGACTCTCTCCATAATTATATTGAAACTAATGGTATTGTGATCACTGGTCCCGAAGTGCTCACCAATGCATACCTCCGTCACCTGACCTGCTTCATTTCCTAACAGGAGGTCCAGCACTGCCCCTTCTCTGGTCGATACCTCTATGTACTGCTGCAAAAAACTATCTTGCACACATTTTACAAACTCCAAACCATCCAGCCCATTTACAGAATGTGTTTCCCAGTCTATTTTTGGAAAATTGAAATCTCCCACAATCACTACCTTGTGCTTACTACTAATATCTGCTATCTCCTTACATATTTGCTCTTCCAGTTCTCGCTCCCCATTTGGCGGTCTATAATACACCCCTAAAAGTGTTGCTACACCGTTCCCACTTCTCAGTTCCACCCAAATAGCCTCCCTAGACGAGCCCTCTAATCTATCCTGCCAAAGCACTGCTGTAATATCTTCTCTGACAAGCAATGCAACACCTCCCCCTCTGGTCCCTCCAATTCTATCACACCTGAAGCAACGAAATCCTGGAATATTTAGTTTCCAATCACAGCCCTCCTGCAACCATGTTTCACTGATTGCCACAACATCATATTTCCAGGTGTCAATCCAGGCTCTAAGTTCATCCACCTTACTTACAATGCTCCTAGCGTTAAAATATACACATTTTAGAAACCCACCATCCCTTATTCTCTGTCTATTATCTTTTCCATCTTTCTCGCCTACATTTTGGGTCCGAGTGCTTCCCTTCTCTGCCTCTTGCCCACACCCTGACCCCTAGCCCCCTCTACCCGAGTCCCTCCCCCCAGCCTTTCTAGTTTAAAGTCTCCCCAGTAGCCTTTGCAAATCTCCCTGCCAGGATATTGGTCCCCCTCGGGTTCAAGTGCAACCCGTCCTTTGTGTACAGATCATGCCTTCCCCAAAAGAGGTCCCAGTATCAAGAAACTTGAATCCCTGCCCACTGCACCAGTCCCTCAGCCACGCATTTATCCTCCACCTCATTTCATTCCTACTCTCACTGTCACGCGGCACAGGCAGTAATCCTGAAATCGTTACCCTTTTGGTCCTTCTCCTTAACTTTCCCCCCAACTCCCTAAATTCTCCCTTCAGGACCTCGTCACTTTTTCTGCCTATGTCATTGGTACCTATGTGTACCACAACATCAGGCTCCTCTCCCTCCCAAATCAGAATCTTTTGGACACGTTCTGACACATGCGAGACCCTGGCACCAGAGAGGCAAACTACCATCCGGGTCTCCCGACTACGTCCACAGAATCGCCTATCCGACCCCCTAACTATAGAGTCCCCTATTACAATTGCCCTCCTCTTTTTGCTACCCTTCTGAGCATCAGGGCCGGTCTCTGTGCCGGAGGCCCGGCCGCTGTTGCTGCCCCCAGCTAGGCTGTCCTCTCCAATCGTACTCAAACCCGAGTACCTATTTTCCAGGTGTACGGTCACAGGGGCACTCTCTAGCCCCTGCCTCTGCCCCTTGCCCTTCCTAACTGTGACCCACTTGTCTGCCTCCTGTGGTCTGGGAGTGACTACCTCCCTGTAGCTCCTCTCTATTACCTCCTCACTCTCCCTGACCAGACGGAGGTCATCGAGCTGCTGCTCCAGGTTCCTAACACAGTACTTTAGGAGCCCCATCTCAACACACCTGGCGCAGATGTGGATGTCTGGAGGGCTATCAGATTCCCTGACCTCCCACATCTGACATCCAGAACAGTACACTGCCCTGGCCTTCATACTCCCCCCTTACACAGGATACAATATCAACACCATACAAAGTACACAACAAACTGCTGGAATCTGACTGCCAATCAGCTGCTTTCCCTCGTCCACTTCCCACCAATTAGCGGCTTCCTCAAAAAAACCCACCTCCAAATGGAACGTTATGGATTTAGGTAAAAACAAGCCCCGCGCTTGATTTTAAACCTTACCGATCGGGTGTCGCTCCTCCCCCTCCTTCTCTTCCAACGGCTCCTGTGGGCAGCTTCTCTGGCAGCTTGTTCCATATACCCACCACACTCTGTGTGAAAAGGTTGCCCCTCAAGTTTCTATTAAATCTTTTTTCCTCTAACCTTAAATCTCTGCCCTCTAGTTCTCGATTCCACAACCCTAGGGGAAAGACTCTATTTGGCACAGTCAGTGAATTGACATGTGTCCATCTGTTTTTGAGTAAATTGGAATTAAATTAAATTAAAACTAACTCTCCACAAAACAGGCAAGGGAGCACAAAAGGCTGCGGAAATTGGCGCAACAAACTATCTCCATAAGAACATCGTTCCATTTTGGGGCATATAACAATAAAACACTATTGACTCTCGAGATCATAAGGCATTCCAAATTAGTAAATAAAATCAGGACTCCAGCAGTGACCTTCAGGGTTTGAGTTCTTTCCAATGACCAGAACCAACTTCATTCGTAATCACTGAGTATAAATCCCAGAACTCCTCACCCAACAGCAAAGTACCTTCAATACTTCAACACGGGCAGCGGTAGAGTTGCTGCCTTACAGTGCCAGATACCTGGGTTCATTCCTGACTATGGGCGTTGTCTGTATGGAGTTTATAGGTTCTCCCTGTGACTGCTTGGTTTTCCCCGGGAGCTCGCTCCGGTTTCTTCCCACACTCCAAAGACGCACAGGTTTGCAGGCAAATTGGCTTGGTCAATTTGTAAATTGTCCTTAGTGTGTGTAAGATAGTGTTAGTGTGCAGGAACCGCTGGTCGGCGCAGACTTGGTGGTCCAAAGAGCTAGTTTCTGAGCAGTATCTCTAAACTAAACTAAACTAATCTAAACTTGAAAACAAGCTGTTGTAGGACCCATTTACCATCACTTTCTATCACTCAGCCTTTCTGGTGATCGACACATTCCCACATAAATAATAAAAAAACACTAAAAATAAGTTATTTTAAAAAGTGCCAGCTTTCTGAATACACAGGCATGAAAGTTGCACAAACCATCGACAAAGCAACTCCAGTGAAGAACTCTAAAAACAGCTCCGCCGAAGACCACAGGAAATTTTGCAGAGAGTTTGTGGATGTAGCCCAGCCAGTCCATCACACAGTCTAAACTTCCCACCATCGACTGCATCTACGCTTCACGCTGCCTCTGAAAAGCAGCCAACATAATCAAAGACTTGCCCCAGCATGGTGGTTCCTTCTTCTCCCTGCTCCCGTCCGGCAGAAGGTACAGAAGCTTGAACCCACATCCCACCAGACTCAGGAACGGCTTCTTTCCCTCCATTATCAGGCTTCTGAGCAGTCTCACCATAAGCTAGGGTACTGACTGATTCATCTCTACCCTATTGCAGACAATGGACAATGTCTCAGGAACTGATGCGCTACAATGCTGACAACTATATTCTGCACTTTGTATCTTCCCCTTGGCTCTACCTATTGTACTTGTCTGACGATTGTATTTACGTATGGTGTGTCTGATCTGTCTGGACAACACGCAAAACAAAGTTTTTCACTGCACCTCGGCACATGTGACAATAATAAACCTAAACTTATTTTCTCTCAACAAGGACCAGCAATGTTAAAATAACTCAAAATAAATCTGCTGGGACAGCTACCCATCATTTGTTACTTAGCTGCTACATCAATAACTGTAAGATATGGAAATAAACTTCCAGCAGAAGTTCTAAGATGTGACTCTCCTCAAGGAGTTCTCCTCTGTATCACAGTTATGTTCCATTGACAGCCGCTCTTTCATGTAGATGTGATTTTTATCATTTTGCATCCTTAAACAACTGATGTATCCCATCTGATTTGCCTGCATTCAAACAACAGATGCGCCCATTGCATCCTGCTATTAATAATAACTTTTTTTTCTCTTTTGTCTCTTTTTAAATTCTGCTCTCATGCTTTGCTTTTTGAACGACTTTGCACTTCACAAAGTATCTGCAATATTTTCTGAAGAAGAAAATGTGTTGTCCAGCCAAATTGAGAGAAAGATTAACTTGACCCAAGGGTCTTAACGGCCCATATCTGTACTGAATGCCAGATACTTAAAATTTGGGAAACCCAAATCTGGGGGAAAAATGCAAATATTTTGAATATTTAAATGACATGATATGTCAACGAATAATCACCTGGACTTCTGGTTGCACCACGACCTGGTTCAGCAATTTGAACGGCCAGGAATGAAGGAGATCATAGAGAGCGAACCACTGCTAGCCCATCACAAGTACCAATCTCCTCATCAATGACGGGACCTGTAGAAGGTGCTATCTCTAAAAGGCAGCTAGCATCAACAAAGACCAACACCACCCTGCCCACATCCTGCCCTCACTCCTACCATCAGCAGGAGCCAGAAAACTGTGACCAGCAGGTTCAAGAACAGCTTCTTCTCAGTCACCATCAGGCTCTTGAACACTGCATAACACCCACCATGACTATGAACAATGGACAATGCATTGCCTTTGGTTTGCACTAAAGATTTGGGGTTTTTTTGCACTAGTATTGGGGTTAAAAATTTACTGAGTTCTGGTTTATTATATATTATCCATGCATGCACAATGTGTTTCCAGGCCTGTTATGCTGTTGCGAGTAAGAATGTCAGTGTTCCATTGTTGGTACATTAATGGGCGGAAGTCGCTTTAAAACATGGGGGGGGGGGGGACACAATGAGACCTGACATTTAGGACAGGGGTCGGCAACTTACGGATCCGGCCCTTAACCCAAAATCATCCGGCCCAAAGGCGTATTTTTTTTCAATCAGTTTTCGCGACCTGGGAACTGCAGCCAGTCCCAGGGCACGCAGGCGACCTGGGCGCTGCAGCCAGACCTGCCAGCTGACCTGGGCGCTACAGACATTCCCGGGCAGTTTTACTGCAACATGTTTCACAAAACATGGGGGGGATTGTCCCCCACCTTTCAGAACGTGGGGGGGACAGGTCCCCCCGTCTGCCCCATAATATATGACAATTATACACTCTTGATTTTTGACTTGACTTGACTCTTGAATATCAAAGAATAACGTGTTTCTACTGCAGCACAATTGACCAATAAGTTAGTGAGAGAAATGGGAATGAGATCAGATGGGACGTTGGCAAAGAGAATTGTTTAAATGGAAAGAGATATAGAGAACATTGAAAAGAACAGTACAGCATAAGAAAAAAACATTCATTGTCCCTGCTGAATTATGATGCTAAATTAAGCTAATCTCCTCTGCCAAATGAACCGAATTAACCTTGAACAAGTAGCAATATTTCTAGCTTAATAATTTAACATTGTTCCAGTGAGTGAGATGTTTTGCAGCAGATCTGAAGGAGTAACAGAAGCAACTGAATTGATCAGCTGCTCACTGTGGGAATGAGAAGTCCCATCAAGGGCTTCTCCTGCACCATGTTTACTGCATCAACAAATGTCACGCCCAATGTGCAAACTTCAAACACGTGTCCCACGTGCCGTACTGCATGGCTTGTTTTATTGTCTCAAACATCATTATTGAGTATCCAGTATTATTCATGAACAAGGTTACTTTCCACTATTATAAATATTTACAGTCCTAGGTTTGGTTTGGTTTGGATTATTTATTATCACATGTACGGAGATAGAGTGAAAAGCGTGTTCTGCATGCCATCTTGACAAACCGCGCTGTACAGGAGTATGGTAAACAAAAAATGCTGGAGAAACTCAGCGGGTGAGAGTGCATCTATGGAGAGAAGGAATAGGTGATGTTTTGGGTCGAGACCCTTCTTCAGACTGATGTCGGGTGGTCTCGACCCGGAACATCGCCTATTTCTTCTCCCCATAGATGCTGTCTCACCCTCTGAGTTCTCCAGCATTTTTTTTTCTACCTTTGATTTCTCCAGCATCTGCAGTTCTTTCTGAAACTACTGTACAGGATTATAATTGATCCTCTTCTGGAACAGCATGCAGAGAGCGCCATCCTGCAACTTCTAAATCTTTTGAAAGTCCTGTCTTGGTCCAAGGAGATATGCAGTTTCTTATTTTCTTGCTTTAAGGCCCGGTGTTGTGGTGGCACTGGGTCTGTGAAGTAGGGTTCGGCCTGGCCCAGCTCGATGCCGTCGGCTCCTTTCACCGCCGCTCAATGCAGTTGCCCCAGGCTGCGCTCGATCCGCTCGTTCGCTCTCCCGGCTGTTGTAGGACCTCCCGCTGCCACCTCCGCCAACAACCCTGCAAACGTACTGTCCATCGCCTCCAGCAGCCACCCCTCCGCTTCTGTGCGCCGAGGTTATCGTGTCCCACTTCCCGAGCTGGGGATGGAACTTTAGGGAGCTTTCCGAGGATGCGGAAGGCGAGTTTGTGGACTGTTCACAGCTGCTGTCTCTCCCCTTCACCATTCACCACTGCCATCTCTTTGGTTTCATTATGAATTTTTCAACTTTTTTAAGAATTGCGTTACCAATTCTTAACATTGTAGGAGCAGAATTAGGCCATTTGGCCCACCGTGTCCATCCTGCCATTCAATCGTGGCTGATTTATCTTTCCCTCTCAATCCCATTCCCCTGCCTTCTCCTTTGACACCTGCACTAATCTCATGTAAGTGTGCACACATTTCACCTGCCATGCTTTGTCCAGCATCTCCTCTCTTTTAGCCTTCTTTCCCCCCTACTCCACCTATGATCAGTCTAAAGAAGGGTCCTGACTCAAAACGTCACCTATCCATGTTCTCCAGAGATACTAATCAGTAATACAATAAATTAACTGATCTCTAATACTGGGTAAGCAGACCATCATAGTTCAAAACTGAAGTCCGTAGTGCAACCAAAACTAAGTCTATAGCACATCACAGTTGCTTAGTTTGTGTATAGTGTTCAAAGGCCTGATGTTTGTGTGGAATAAGCTGTCCTTGAACCTGCATTTCAGACTCCTGTACATCTTCCTGGTGGTAGGAGCAAGGTGAGAGAGTGGCCAGGGTGTGGTGGGTCTTCGATGATATTGACTGTGTGAAATGTGTCTGTCAGTAGGTATGTATTGTAAATTAATTCATTTTCGGGATTCGGAAAGGTTTGTGTCGTCTTCTTGAACTG
Source organism: Okamejei kenojei (assembly GCA_035221665.1). Lineage (NCBI taxonomy): Eukaryota > Metazoa > Chordata > Chondrichthyes > Rajiformes > Rajidae > Okamejei > Okamejei kenojei. The sequence continues at coordinate 28,258,313 of CM069159.1, read as the reverse complement.
CTGCAGTTCGTCCAGTGAATGTGGTCCCACATGACCTAATGTTGAGGTAAATCCAAGATTTAGACCCAATGACTGAAAGAAAAGCAATATATTTCCAAGTTAGGATTATGCGCAACTTTGAGGGGAACCTGTAGGTGGTGGTGTTCCCCTGCACCAGCTGCCAGTACCATTCTTAAAAATAGAATAGGATAGCATAGGAAAAGGCCCTTCGGCCCACAATGTCCATTCCGAACATGGTGCCAATTTAAACAAATCCCCTCAGCCGACACATGATCCATATCTCTCAATTCCCTGAATAACAATATGCCTATCCAAAAGCCTCTTAAACCCCACTATCATATCTGCCTCATTCACTACCCTCGCAATGCGTTCCAGGCCTCCACCACCCTCTGTTAAAAGAAATTGCTCCACACATCTCCTTTATACTTTGCCCCTCACATCTTAAACCTATGCCATCTAGTCTTAATTTTGACTACCTACCCTAACATAATTTGATATACTTTTACTAGGTCACCCCAGGTGCTGTTGTAGCATCCTTAAGGGGCTGCCCCACTTGCCGATTTTTTTCCGGTGTCATATCAGTGTCGCCAAAACGTTGTCGCTGCATAAAAAACATTCGGAAAAACACCACGCATCATACTTCATCACGCTGTGTCACAACGCGTCACGGCGCATCACACTGCGACGTTTCTGTGACCTGATACGTCAGTCAATGATGCCGGCAGACGCCGAAAATATTGCCAAGTGGGACAGTCCCTTTATCGAGTAACTGTGGTGCATCTTGCAGATGCCCCACACTGCAACTACAGTCTTCAGTTTAGCCTTAGTTTAGCTTAGTTTATTGTCAAGTGTACCGAGGTACTTTTTTGTCGCCTGCTTTCCAGTCAGCAGAAAGACTATTACAATGATTACAATCAATCTGTCCACAGTGCACAGATCCAGGATAACAACAGGATGCTGTTGGAGTAGATGTCTTAAAGAGTGGTGCGATTGCAGATCCGCTTCTGAGACCAACAGACCGCTTCTAGGCACAGAGTCGCCAAGCTTTGGCACCAGCTTGTTATCACTAGGTGTAAGGCAATAATATTTTGCTCAGTTTTGTTTTTGGTATTTGGTTGTGTTTGTGATGAAAATTTTCGAAGCACTGATTGTCCTTGTGAGGCGAAGATATGAGCACCCTTTGTTGATGAACTACTATTTCCATCTGTAACAGCCCTTCAAGTAACTGGAGTTGGTGTTCGATGGCAGAAATGACGACATTCTGCTCCTGAACAACAGACATAACTTCACTAAAAACACAATTTAAAATCTATCCCCCTCCCACCCCACCTGAAAGACAGAGCTATTTCAACTCCTGAACTTGACTTTAAAATTCACAGAGACTTGTCTGAAGTCATATTGTTGGAGGAAACTGCTTGGGAAGGGAAATATGCGAGAGACTGAGACCTGACAGTCACCCTGGTTTCTATCATCGGTGTGGAGACCTAAACTCTAACAGAATAAAATCGGTTTCCTTCCATAACATTTACTGGGCATCTGTCAGCTCTACTGTCGTGGGAAATATGGGGATACAACAGATGAGAAGTGTAGTCATGCAGAGTGAGACAAAAGCTGTTTGATGGAAAAGAGAGCTGAGGATCTGTGAACTGCCTGCTGATGGAGAGAGTCAACGAGTTCAGGTACCTGGGTGTGCATATCTCGGAAGATCTGTCTTGGGCCCAGCACATCGATGCAATCACATACAAAAATCATCAATCCATCTACTTCCTTAGATGATTGCAGTATATCTCCAAATAATTTATCAAACTTCTACAAGTGTACGGTAGATAGCATGTTGATTGGTTGCAACATGGACTGGTTCGGTAACTCGAATACTCAGGAGCAATGGAAGCTAAAAAGTGTATTAGACACTGCTTGGTCCATCACAGACCCTTCAAAGGGGTCTACAGGAGGCACTGCCTCAAAAAAGCAACTAATATTATCAAAGACCCTTGGCCATGCTCTCATTGCATTACTTCCATCGGGAAGAAGGTACAGGAGTCTGAAAACCGCGACCTCCAGGTTCCAGAACAGCTTCTTGCCAGCAACCAACAGGCCCGAGAACCTGCACAACCCTCACCACAAACCTATTCCAGCAACGATCGACAATGAGGTTTGTTTAATTTGCACTGTATACTTTGGTTTGTACTGTTATGGTTAGGTTACCAATTATTCCTGATTATTGTATATTTATCTGTGTGCTATTGTGTTAAAAGGGCCTGCAAAGCCGCGACAAATATGACTATCATTGTTTCGTTGCCGGTACATATGACTATTAAACACTCTTAATTCGATTGTCCACATTGAACAATGCAAGAACAACTGGCCCTTCAAAACTATTGCATTTAGACTAATGTTCCAACCAAGCAGCTTGACCCTCAAGGCTTCCCACTTGACTCTTGACTTGATATGTTCCAAGTTAGAACAGTGACAGTTTCAGAACGGCTTGTTGAAAATAATCTTCCTGAACAAAAGAAAAGCAAACTGTAATATAAAGGACTGCAGATGCTGGTTTATACCAAAGATAGAAACAAAGTGCCGGAGTAACTCAGCGGTCAGGCAGCATCTCTGGAAAACATGAAGGAAAAGAAAAACAAACTTGTCTTTGCCAAGTTGATCACTGCACACGCCAACATGTAATAACAATGTGACCCAACTTCGTCTTAGGTTTTGTGGCATAGCTTTGTGTGGTGCTCATAGAGTAAATGAATCAATTTTGTTCAATATTCCTGTATGTACGAGATCTGCAAATGAATGACTGGATGTCCTTTTTGGGGTGTTTGTAGATGAGGACCTGGCGTTTGGGTGAATTAAAACCATGCACTTCAGAAATGCCAATGTTGACTTCTCGAGAAAGCAGACCCAATTCATGAATTATGCACAGCTTCACACAGCTCTGACTGTGCGATGGCTCACATTCAAATTTTTGTTTACAAAACTCTATCTCGCATTACATGTCTCGCTGATTTTCAATTCATCTTATAAATATTGTCAATTTAGCTTTCGTTTATGCCTTTTCAATTCGATTTCAATGCTCAGATTTGCTCAGTCTCGCTTCACTGCCTGACTGCCTTGAACATATTCATGGCTTTGTCCCTCCTCTTGCCATGAACCCAGCAGCTATTGAGGAGACCTTGCATTTTGCCTTGTTTGGGTAGAGAGAGGCAACCTGAAGATTCCAAGCCCTCTGACTGTTTAGCACCATCCTCCCTGACGTCTGAATTTTATTGTCCAAATTCCTCCATCTATTTGCTACGTATATATATATTTTATTGCTGTTATTGGTAGTATAGGCATGGATTTTCTTAATTACAACTCACAAGCTTTTCTCTGCGATATGAGGTCATTAAACCATAAAAATGCACAGCGGGACCTCTATTCTAACCTCTTCATTTTGAGCCGGGCTTTGTAAATGTCTTTGAGAATTTTCGAGGTCAAAATCAAAGAATGGTGTCAGTTCTCCTGAGAAAATAAAATTGGTTCATATGGACATCGGAGACAAATTTTAGTTTCTATTTACCAAAATATTCACATCTCATTGCATTCAATTGAACCTTTCACCTGAGAATGTGGTTCATGTAAGTGCTGTGAAGGCAAATCTAAGCAGACCATAGCAAGAGTGCTCCCATCAAATCTATTCAGTGCGAACCTATCAGAATAGCAGTATCAGTTAATTTAAAAATATAAACTATTTTTCTTTGAAAAATGAAAGTAAATCAGCCGTAAAATGCACAATGGATTAAAATTATCAGGTTTCCTCTGGCAATAGTTTTCCACTGAATTATGCATCTGATGCCCTGAAATTGAGCTCTTTAAATATTAGTGCATTAACATTTGAGGCACTCGTATCACATTCTTTGTTATTCTGGTGAAGGAGTGACCATTTATTTTACCCGTCAAATGATAACATTAAAATTGTGGATTGCTTTGTATGAGCTTGTTAAAAATTTCAAACAATCCATTTGTGAGGAAGCATCATCTAATATGATAGCTAAATATGGGAAAAGGGAAATTCAGCATTTATTTAGAACTTTATGATTTACTAATACGACACATTTCACCCACTGAGTTAGTGAGTGACCTACCTGATAGAAGTATATAAAAACATGAGAGGTACAGATAGGATATACAGTCAGACCCTTTACTCCAAAGATTAGAGGTCAAAGCTCTAAGGTGAGAGGAGCAAAGTTGAAAGGAGATATGAGGGGACATTTTTTTTTCACACAGAGAGTGATGGGTGCCTGTAACGTACTGTCAGGGGTCAGTGGCTGAGGTATCTACAACACTACTGTTTAAGAGGCTTTTGGATAGGCACATGGATTTGCAGGGAATGGAAGGATATGGATCAGGGGCAGCACGGTGGCTCAGCGGTGGAGTTGCTGCCTTACAGCGCTGGAGTCCCGAGTTCGATGCTGACTATGGGTGCTGTCTGTATGGAGTTTGTACTTTCTCCCCAAGACATGCGTGGGTTTTCTCCGGGTGCTCCGGCTTCCTCCCACACTCCAAAGACGTACAGGTTTGTAGGTTAATTGGCTTGGTAAAATTGTAAATTGTCCCTAGTGTTAGTGTAAGTGGATTGTCGGTGGGCACAGACTCAGTGGGTTAAAGGGCCTGTTTCTGCAGTGTATCTATAAACTAAACTAAACTAAATGAGCACGCAGAGATGAGTTTAACTTGGCATCATGTTTGGCCCAGATATTGTGGGCCGTTCCTGTTCCTGTGCTGTACTGATCAAAATGTTTGATGTTCGTAAGGGAAATAAACATACTGTTGATATCAGGCTCATCCAGATATGTCATTGTTGATGGGAGACCCTCTCACTGCTCTGCCTCTGTGATTGCTGCTGCTGCCCTGCTCTTTGACCATGTTCTGACCCAGACTCGCTATTACAGTCACCTGCCTGTCCGCAGCACACGCTGCCTATCACTTGCCGGGCTTTGCCCCACCCCACCTCTTTCCCCTCTTCCTCCCATCTACTCCCATCAGTCTGAAGAAAGGTCTCGACCCAAAACGTCACCCATTCCTTCTCTCCAGAGATGCTGCCTGTCCCGCTGAGTTACTCCAGCATTTTGTGTCTACAGTCTGAAGAAGGGTCCTGACGCAAAACATCGTCTGTCCATTCCCTCCACCGATGCAGGCTTACCTGCTGAGTTCCTCCAGCACTTTGTGTTTTGCTGAACAAATTCTTGCAATGGTCAGCTCTCTGTTTCTAAGAGTTGTCCAGGATATATTTCATTTCTTTCCTTACGCTTGGATGCACCAAACAAAAAAAAATTACTGAGGATCTAAATTGTTCTGTTTTGTTAATCTTCAATCTCACAAATCAGTTGCTCGAATAGAGCGAATGAGTGCTGCTCTGCTGATGAGCGGCCCAGTTAACTATTCTCTGCAGATCGGAGATTTACGAGGAAATTAACACCTGGTGAATTTGGCTCGTTCTATGTACATTGGACAGTCTCAGATTCCCAGCAGAGACTCTGCTAACTCCGACCAAGCTATTAGTTGAAACCCATTTGGACTCAAGCTGGAATGCAGAAAATGGTGTGGAGCAGATGCTGAAAACGGAACTATTTTATGTTGGTCTTCATGGAAGAAAACACAAAAAAATCCTGCCAGAGGTTTTGGAGAACCAAGGGTGTAGTGAGAATGATGAAGGAACCAGTTAAAAATGAGCATCAGAGCACTTGGTGAACTTAAAGGTCCAAAGAGCTATTGAGCAACATCCCAGAATTATGAAATGGGTTGCAGAAGAAATAGAACTTTAAGCCTCCAGGCCTTCGGCCCACAATGTACATGCCGCACATGAGGCCGGGTTAAACTCAGTTTAGTTTTGTTTATTCTTGTCACGTGCAATTGGGTACGAGGTACAATATTCAGTCTCCTATACCTTCTTCCTGATTGTAGGAGTGGAATAAGAATGTGGTCAGGGTGGTGTGGGTTTCTGAAGATGCTGGCTGTCTTTTTGAGGCAGAGACTCCTGTAGATCGCTTCAATGGTGGGGAAGTCAGTACCCGTGATGGGCTGGGCAGTGTTCACCACTTTTTGCGATCTTCTTCGTTCAAAGACTTTGATCAGGTCAGAGTCAGCATCGAAGGCTCTTTGAATGGAGTAGCGAGCTGGAGACTTTCTCAAGGGAAGAAAGGCAGAAAGGCAGAAAGCATATGAAGTGTGTTCAAGGAAAGAGAGAAAAATAAATTTGTTGTACCAATCGAATTACATGAATGGTTTGCTGTTAGTGACTTTTGCACAGAACATGATCCTGATGTAATGCCTTGATTTGAGGCAGTGGTGTGATCAAAGCAGTTTCATAGTTGATTGCTTAATGACAAAAAATACTTTTCCAGCCCTATACCCAGAGATATTTGTCCCTCTATTGAACCGGTGATAATTTTTAACGTGTTTAGAGGATTTATTCCCCATTAGTCCTCACTTTAACAATGTTCCTTTTCACCACCTGTTCTGTTGGGAGGGAGAGGTCACAGCAACAGTGACTGCATTTCAAAAAGACTTTACAGTAGTTGGCAATGTCCTGAGGTTGTGAAATTTCATATTTTTATCTTTCACATATGGCATTGAACGATACCATTCATCATAGAAACATAGAAAATAGGAAGAAGTTGGCCATTCGGCACTTCGAGCACATTCAATATCAACATGGCTGATCATCCGAAATCAGTACCCCGTTCCTGCTTTCTCCCCATCTCCCTTGATTCGGTTAGCCCTAAGAGCTATTTCTAACTCTCTCTTGAAACATCCAGTGAATTGGCCTCCACTGCCTTCTGTGGCAGAGAATTCCACAGATTCACAGCTCTTTGGGTGAAAAAGTGTTTTTTCTTCATCTCAGTCCTAAATGGCCTACCCCTTATTCTTAAACTGTGACCCCTGGTTCTGGACTCCCCCAACATCGGGATCATTTTTCCTACATCTAGCCTGTCCAATCATTTAAGAATTTTATATGTTTCTATAAGATCCCCTCTCATCCTAAATTCCAGTGAATATAAGCCCAGTCACCCTATTCTTTGATCATATGTCAGTCCCGCCATCCCCGGAATTAACCTGGCGAACCTACGCTGCACTCCCTCAAAGCAACTTAACTCATCCTGTGAGTTTGTACCAAATCTCAGCGTAATCCCATTCCTCCACATATTTCCCTGTAATCTCTTCTCCCACGCATGCCCACGCCTGATTCCCCTACTGTGGTGCAGTTGGTAGAGCTGCTGCCTCACAGCGTCAGAGACCCGAGTTCAATCCTTACCTTGCATGCTCTCTGTGTGGAGTTTGAACGTTCTACCTGTGACCACGTGGGCTTCTTCAGGGTGCTCCAGTTTCCTGGCTTGTTATTCCCTTATGCTTCAGATCCCCACTACCGTCAAGTTCCTGATTACAAAAATGGATTATTTAAATACTTCCAATGACCAAGCCTATCTTTGCATTGTTGCATCATACATCTATATAACTAAAAGTCTCATCTTGACCACTTCCTGTCTGTGCTGTATATTGATTTTAGAAAAAATCTAATATCAGCTGATTGGTCCTCTCACCTGTCAATCACCATGATGAGCCACCATGATGAGCCACAAGCCACCAATATTGGAATTGGTGGAGAGATGGAATATTGCGTTGGGTGACCAGCCCTCCCGCGTGAACATGGGACACAACAGGTCCCACTTAGTCAAGTTTCCGTTAAAGGTGCCATTGTTGTAACATTCATACATGTTAATTTTTTAGTTTTATTTGTTTTTCATTTTAGAGATACTGTGCGGAAACAGGCCCTTGATCTTGGAGTGAGCTTGATCCTGGGGCAGCGTAGGTGATGCAGGCTGAACTGTTTCCTGCTTGCCTTGTGGTTTAGCACCTTCCAGTGGGAGGTGTGTTGAGCTGAGGCTCAATATTACAGTGAGGAATTGTGAAGGTATTGAGGCCATCCAACTAAGGAAAAGGCAGGATGGATATAGGATTAATGTCTTCATTTCATCAGATGTAGGACCATTGGTTTCACACTATGTTTCTTTGTGTCATGGTTATGGCAGGAAAATGGGGTTGAAAGGCAAAGATGGATCAGCCATCATTGAATGGTCGAGTAGACTTGATGGGTTGAATGTCCTAATTCTGCTCCTATAACGTATGAACTTATCAACTAAACTTTCTGCATTAATTAGTTTCTGGAGATTTATGCATTCTGTACCTGCTCCCTCACCCAGACCCACATCTCCCTCAGACCCCTGACTTAATTAAACCCTGGTGCTCAGTATTGCAACTCTAAAGCAATATTTTTCTTCAGGCTGGGACGGTTCAATTGCTTTTTTAAAAACAAATCAAGAATTTCAAATGTGACAAATAAAAACCTCTTCAAAAATTAATAGTGATCTATATGTCAATATTTGGATTGTCTTTGAATCATCTTTATTAAACTTAAGCAATGATGTATTGAAGGCCATAAATATCATGCTTAAAAGCCATTAAAGAGTCCATATAAAAGAGAAGCATTTTGTAGAGCTATTGGATGAAGTCATAGTGTCATTTTAATTCTCAGCTGTGAATAAGACTGCTGGACTCATGACCCTGTCATTGGAAAACTAGGAGAAGACGATGTTTATTTAGTTTACTTTATTTTATTGTCACGTGTACTGAAGTACAGTGAAAAGCTTTTTGTTGAGTGCTAACCAGTCAGCGGAAAGACAATACATTATTACAATCGAGCCATCGACAGTGTGCAGATACATGATAAAGAAAATAACGAGAATAATGGTTAGTGTAAAATAAAGGCAGTAAAGTCCGATCAGAAATAGTCCAAGGTAATAATCCAGGATCTTGCAATAATCCTGGAAATAATCCAGTTCTCTCAGAGGCCCTTACACAAATTACACATCACTTGATCCCAATCTGAGATGAGCAGATTGTATATAGACACAAAATGCTGAAATAACTCAGCGGGACAGGCAGCATCTCTGGAGAGAAGGAATGGATGATTCTTCAGTCTGAAGAAGGGTCTTGACCCAAAACGTCACCCATTCCTTCTCTCCAGAGATGCTGGCTGTCCCGCTGAGTTACTCCAGCATTTTGTGCCTATCTTTGATTTAAACCAGCATCTGCAGTTCCTTCCTACCCAAGCAGATTGTACCTGGTAATCTGACATTTATCTTCCAACCGCCAACAGATGCAGTTGCTCTGGTTTCTTATTTCTCAGACACACTAGAGATTGCTGATGCTGGGATCTTGAACAAATTGCAAAGTGCTGGAGGAACTCAATGAGTCAGGCTGCATCTGTGGAATGGACAGATGATGTTTTAGACAAACCCATCTTCGGACAGGGTCTATGGAAAGATTTTGTTTAGAAATACAGAATGGAAATGAGCCATGCCACCATGCATCACTTGTTCATCACTAGTTCTCTGTTATCCCACTTCCTCATCCACTCCCTACACAATAAGGACAATTTTACAGAAGCCAATTAATTTACAAACCCACGGGACGTGGGAGGAATCAGGAGAAAACCCATGCGGAGAACATGCAAACTCCACACAGACAGCACCCGAAGATCATGATGGAACCCTGTATCTGGCGTTCTGAGGCAGCAGCTCCACCTGTTGCACCACTGTGTCACCCTGACCTGAAATGTGGTCTATCCATTTCCTCCTCGGATGCTGCCTGACTGGTTGAGTTCCTCCAACACTTTGTTTTATTTTTACCATTTATTTATTCATTACCTGTGCAATTTTGTTGGGTGCTTTTCCTTGTAAAGTCTTTGAATTTAACATGAATCCACATGTCATTTCTGAAGAGCACGATTAAAACATAAAAACACCTTTTATGACTGACACATTCAAAATAACCTTTGCTAATGTTTCCACACACTAGAGTTTATAGTTCTAGATTTGCCAAATGCAGTCTGGTGAAGAAATAGGTTCACAACTGAGACGGTTCTATTTTCACAAAAATAAGTTCATCTTTGTGGGAAACATGTTGATTGCTTTCTTTGGACTAGAGAACGGTGAAGATTGCACATTTTCTCTGGGACAAATGCATCATCGACTGTCAGTGAGGATTCTGCAAATATATTTTTCGTTGGGCTTGGAATTTTAAACATTCTAAATTTGAAGCCATATTTGCAAATTTGCTTGTCCATCTGCCCTCTAATTATTTCTCTGTCTGTGTGTCTCAGAGGAATTAGCATTACACATTAAAAGATTGTGGTTAATAATCCTTGCATGAAACCGTGCTGGGAGGCAGCCTTACCTTGCACATCTCCTGAAGTGAGTCCCAAATGTTGTCACAGATAGGATTCAGTTTACATTTTGTCTTTAAATTTAGCTAATGCACCAGTGACAAGATGTTTCCAACATTTTCGCATCAAAGATTTATGACGAAGCAGTCACAAAGTTGCTGGAGTAGCTTAGCAGGTCAGGCAGCATCTCTGGGGAATGTGGACAGGTGATGTTTCGGGTCGGGGCTTTTTGGGAAGGCTCCTGACCCGAAATGTCACCTATTCATATTCACCAGAGATGTTGCCTGACCCGCTGAGCTCCTCCAGTATCTTTGTGTCTTTTCGTGTAAACCAGCCATTTCCTTGTCAGAGTGAGGCTAAATGCAAATTGGAGGAACAGCATCTCATATTTTGCTTGGGCAGCTTACAACCCAGGGGAAATATGTAGGAAGGAACTGCAGATTTTGGTATAAACCGAAGATAGACACAAATTGCTGGAGTAACTCAGTGGGGCAGGTAGCGTCTCTGGAGGAAAGGAACGGACGACGTTTCTGGTCGAGCCCCTTATATAACCATATAACCATATAACAATTACAGCACGGAAACAGGCCCTCTCGGCCCTTCCAGTCCGTGCCGACCATTTGTTTTCCCCTAGTCCCATCTACCTGCACTCAGACCATACCCCTCCATTCCCTTCACGTCCATATACCTATCCACTTTAGTCTTAAATGTTAAAATCGATCCTTCTTCAGACAGATGTACGTTTTGGGTCGAGACCCTTCAGACTGAAGGAGGGTCTTGACCCGAAACATCACCCATTCCTTCTCTCCAGAAATGCTGCCTGTACAGCCAAGTTACTCCAGCATTTTGTGTCTATCTACAATTTCCTTGTATCTACATAACTAAATAATGTTGCTCCAATGATGGGCCAGCTATAATTTTTTTAATGCTTTGCGAAAGACAATCAAGAGTTGATTCATCTGAGGAACCATCAGATGATGAGACGTTTAAATTATTGTCCTCACCTCTGTGTTTCCATCCAAGACCAGATGTGTTCCTACACTTTAGACTTTAGATATTTAGACTTTAGACCTACAGCATGGAAACAGGCCCTTCGGCCCACTGAGTCCACGCCGACCAATGATCACTAGCACTATCCTACACACTAGGGATAATTTACAATTTTATAGGCGCCAATTAGCCTACAAACCTGTACGTCCTTGGAGTGTTGGAGGAAACCAGGCCACCTGGAGAAAGCCCACACAGTCACAGGGAGAATGTGAATACTCCATCCAGACAACACCCATTATCAGGATGAACCTGGGTCTCTGGCGCAGTAGGGCAGCAACTCTACCGCTGCGCCACCGTGCCACCCCAGAGGACCATTTCTCCTCATTCACAGCCTGGAACGTGTTGGAGATTTGCAAGTAAATAATTAGCTATGTTTTCTCACCATGACAACTGTTACAACTTTAATACTGTTTCACGGCATTCATGGAGAAACATCTGAGTTCCATCACCAGCCTGACTTAATCTAATCTAATACCCAGGAGCGAAGGATACCACAGAGAGTGGTAGACACTGCCCAGTCCATCTGGAGTACTGACCACCCCGCCATTGAAGGCATCGGTAGGAAGGGCTGCCTCAAAATGACAGCCAATATCATCAAAGACCCACACCACTCTGGACCACGATCCCATCTCACTACTACCATCGGGAGGAAGGTACAGGAGTCCGAAGACCGTGACCTCTAGTTTCAAGAACAGCTTCTTCCGGGCAACAATTGGGTTCTTGAACACTGCACAACACTAACCTCAGTAACTATGGACTATGGCTTTGGTATGGATTTTGTCTTTTGGGTCATTATGGTTATCTCATGTTATGGTTATTAATTTATTGTATTTCTCAAATGAGACTAAAAGATACCATAATAACACATTTCCGAGAGTCTCTCCAGCACGTTGTGTTTTGCTCAAGACTGCAGCATCTGCACTTGATTGCATCTCTAAACACAGAGACTCCATTTTCTGAGGAGCATTAGTAAGTTTGATGAGTTTTTAATGACATTGACTAATTCCACGGCCATCTTTTCTGCTGCTGCCTGTCCACCAAAATTAAGGACCTCTCCATTGGAGGTACAATGCCATCGGTTACTGAGTGAAATAATGATGTTAGGGTTGGCAGTCAGAAAGATTTTGTGCTGTTAATGTTTTCCACCATTACTGATTTCAGACTGTCAATTCCGGTTTATTTAATTAACTAAATTAAAATTCTCCACCTGTAACGATGAGATGTAAAGCATTTCTGGATCACTAGTCCAGGTTGCTGGATTACTAGTCCAGTAACACAGCATCAATTCAGCTGCATCTTCAAGCTTACATATCTCCATACGTGTTTAACAGCTTGGAATATTATTGAAGGCAGTGGACATAAAATCATAGCCGAGTCAATTATAAGCATTTGGGGTGAGGCAATTATCTTCAGTCATGCTTCATCTTCCTGACTGTGATGTAACGCATTATAACTAGTCTGTACACTGTCAGTCAATTGATGGCAGCACAATAGAAGCTGGTTTCTCGATATTTAAGGGAATATGTTATCTGAAATTATTGTTCCTTGTCACTCAAATTTACATGGAAATTTCATTTGCAATAACTGACGAGCTCCACTTCATCTGGGCATGGATTCTAGCAGCCTCCAATACTTCCCACGTTAATTTGAATGAATATAAGTGTGATCCAGATTGACAAAATGTGGCCTAAAGTTATGATTTATAACTGACCTCATTTCTGACAAAAGGGTCCCGACTAGAATCAATGTCTATCCGTTTTGCTCTATAGAGTCTGAAGAAGGGTTCCGACCCATAACGTCACCTATTCCTTTTCTCCAGAGATGCTACCTGACTTACTCAACTGAGTTACTCCAGCAATTTGTGTCTATCCTCTATATTGAGCGCGGCGCAGTGATGCAGCGGTAGAGTTGCTGCCTTACAGCGTTTGCAGCGCCGGAGACCCGGGTTTGATCCCGACTACGGGCGCTGTCTGTATGGAGTTTGTATGTTCTCCTCGTGACCTGTGTGGATTTTCTTCGAGATCTTCGGTTTCCTCCCACACTCCAAAGACGTACAGGTATGTAGGTTAATTGGCTTGGAATAAGTGCAAATTGTCCCTTGTGTGTGTCGGATAGTGTGGGGATCGCTGGTCGGCGCAGACCCGGTGGGCCGAAGGGCCTGTTTCCACTCTATATCTCTAAGCTAAAGGATGCTGCGTGACCCGCTGAGTTCCACTAGCAGCTTGTGTTTTATTGAAGATTTCAGCATCTGTAGGTCCTTGTGTCTTGTCTTTTGCAATTGGTTTTGACGTTAGGCTAAGGTTTGCAAATAAAGAAGATATCTCTGGGCCCAAGGGATAGATGCATTCGCAAAGAAAGCTCACCAACATCTGTGGGCAGAGCAGTGGCGCGGTGGTAGAGTTGCCAGCGCCAGAGACCCAGGTTCCATTCTGACTACAGGTGCTGTCCGTATGAAGTTTGTACTTTCTCCCTGTGTCCGCATGGGTTTTCTCCGGGTGCTCCGGTTTCCACCCACACTCCAAAGACATACAGGTTTTAAAGATGAATTGGCTTCAGTAAAAATTGTAAATTGTCCTAAGATATTGCTATGATATTTGGTCAGTGCAGACTCGGTGGGCCGAAGGGCCTGTTCCTGTGCTGCATCTCCAAAGCTAAAAGATTACTCCTCATTATCCCTACATCCTTAGATGACAGAGGAGTTTTGTTACGTTAATAAATACTCCTATTAAATGTTTGCAGATGTGGGGTAGAGAGCAGCCTAGCTGGTTGAATCACGGCCTAGCTCTGCAAATCGAAAGCCCAGGATAAAGGAGAATACAGACAGTGCTGGTCCATAATGGGTACTGACCTCCCCACTATCGAAGGGATCTATAGAAGGTGCGACCTCAAAAAGCCGCCAGCATCAGCAAAGATTGACATCATCCTGGCCATGTTCTCATCCCGCTGCTACCTGAAAACTGTGACCTCCAGGTTCAAGAACAGCTTCTTCCTAGCAACCATCAGGCTCTTGAACACTGCATAACGCTAACCTCAGCAACTGTGATCTTCTATGGACTGTGTTTTTGGTTGCACTACGGATTTGTTGTGCATTAATGCAATTACAGGCCTGTTATGCTGCAGCAAGTAAGATTTTCTTTGTACTGCTGTAGGTACATATGACAATTGAATACTCTTGACTATTGAAATTCAACAAGGGACATTTCCCTTCATTTATCATAGTCAGGAAACAGCCAAATCTCCACTCTGGGAACTGTTTTTGATCAGAACACTCAGCTAGCTAGCTGCAACAAAGTGCTGCAATCAGTTTTGTTAAGTGGGCACTTATGCTATAAACCCAATGAGCAGAAAGTATGTTCCTGCGCCTGACTCCTGCAGTCACGTTGCACTGAGTGGGCATGTGCAAACATGCGAGAACTCGCCTAATAGACATTTAGAAACTGGATAAGGAGGAATTTCATTAGTCAGAGGGTGGTGAATCTGTGGAATTGATTAGCACAGGTGGCTGTGGAGACTGTTGGAGGTCAATCGATATTTTTAAGGCAGATTCTTGATTAGTACGGGTGTCGGGGGTTATGGGGAAAGGACAGGAGAATGGAGTTGGCAAGGAAAAATAGATCAGCCATAATTGAATGGAGGAGTAGACTTGCTGGGCCAAATGGCCTAAACCTGTTCCTATAACTTGTGAACTTATGATCTTATGACTCATTGTAGTTTTCCGATGGCTGAGGAGGATCAGGGAAGTTTGGAGCCTCTCACACTCTGGCACATTTGGTGTGACGTGGCACCATTGATTCCTGACACCATTAGTCTGAAGAAGTGTCTCGACCCGAAAAGTCACCCATTCCTTCTCTCCAGTGATGCTGCTTGTCCCGCTGAGTTATTCCAGAGTTTTGTGTCTCTTTTCGATTTAAACCAGCATTTGCTGTTCCTTCTACACCATTAATCCCATGGCTGTTTACAAATGTTTGTAAACCACCCTATGATGTAGTGAGTCCAATATTTCAGAATGTTCTCTGATAGAGTTCAAGTAACTGAAGTTTGGAAGGGAACATAATGAATATGAGTGTTACCTTTATTCATTTTCTTGATGAGTATATTCTGCATAAATCGCAAATTCTTTATTTGATTTAAAAGCAAATTTCTCCACTTTATGAGCCTATGCTCAACAGAACAATTGTGCAAAAATATTTGCCAGATTGCTTATTTATTGTCTTTTCATTGCATTTTTAATTGATATATTTTAATCTGTGTGTTATTGTGTTAACCGGCCTGCAATGCTGCATCGAGTATGAATTTCATTGTTCTGTTACAGTGCATATAAAAATGAGACACTCCTGACTCTTGATTAGATTGACTCCATCGAACAAAGCTAGGACAGATCGTGCTTCAAACCTACTGCATTTAGACTCATTTTCCAACCAAGCACCTTGACACTCACAGCTTCCCACTTGACTCTTGACGTGAAATGTTCCAAGTTAGAACAGTAACTTGATGAAATAGTAAGTTAGTTTAGTTGAATGTCACATGTACTGAGGTACAGTGAAAAGCTTTTTTATTGCATGCTATCTAGTCAGAAGAAAGACTATACATGATTACAATCAAGCAGTCCACAGTGTACAGATACGGGATAGAGGGAATAAGTTTAGTGCTCCAGTAAAGTCTGATTAAAGATGGTCTGAGATCTCCATTGAGGTAGATGGGAGGTCCGTGCCGCTCTCAAGCTGGTGAGAGGAGGGTTCAATTGCCTGACAACAGCTGCCCCCGAATCTGGAAGTGTGCGTTTTCACAGTTATGTACCTCTTGACTGATGGAAGAGGAGAAAAGAGGGAGTAACTGGGAGAATGAAGACTTGCCAGAGAAGAGGAGCTTAATATTCCTCAGGCAGAAGAAATGTTGAGGCAGAAGAAAGGTAAAATACTGGAATTATCAATGTGAAAACAATGGACTGTCATCTTTAAATATGGGCACTGCCAGATCGACGTAAATTGTTTCCAAGGCTCTTGCTATACACAGGGAGGAAACAGCCAGACTACAGCTATCATTTTCCAATCCACTTTGATGACAGGCATGTACTAGAGGCCTGGAACGTGGCTAATGAGGTATAGTTGCCTGAAAGGAATTAAAGGATGGATTGAGTAATTACAGGCAGAACCAGAGGTCCTGGAGGAGTACTTGAAGAATCACAATCCACAGCCTGAAATCTGGGATGGATTAAATTAAACGCTACCTCTTTTGGCCGACATTGAGACATTGGGCCCAGTAACCTCTCAATAATTCTTCCGTGATTCTGTGACGAACGCGACTCAGTCACTAAAAATAATGCATATTTAAACCTTGCAGGAATCTTGCATGTAAGGAAAGATTAAGCACATGTGCTGATTTGCGTTGGAGAATCAGCTTAGCGGGCGTTCATTTCTTTGCACAATGCTACAGTCTTTCCCTGAGACCTGTTACTATTTGAGTGCATGTGTGCACATAATTATGGTCGAGAATCTGCCTCACAGTTCAGGCGTATGAGTCAGTGCGGGAACTGTTGGTTTTTGTAGAGCACACTCATCGCTTCAGGCAGTAACGGTGGCACGCTACCAGCTGGGAAAAGGAAGTAATTTTACCGTCAGATTTGCTTGACTGTGAGCAGAGTTTGGGACCAGGGCACCTGCGAGTTTCATAGCAAGCGAGCGATTAAAATGTTCAACGCTTTCAAACAGGATTGAGCGCAGTTTTCAGGAAGAAAATAAAACCCCTGGAAAGTGACCACAGCAGCGAGCAACAGACTAGTAGCAAAATTATCTGCTGTTATAGACAATAGGTGCAGGAGTAGGCCATTCGGCCCTTCGAGCCAGCACCGCCATTCTATGTGATCATGGCTGATCATCCCCAATCAGTACCTCGTTCCTGCCTTCTTCCCATAACCCCTGACTCCGCTATCTTTAAGAGCCCTATCTAGCTCTCTCTTGAAAGTATCCAGAGAACCTGCCTCCACCGCCCTCTGAGGCAGAGAATTCTACAGACTCACCACTCTCTGTGAGAAAAAGTGTTTCCTTGTCTCTGTTCTAAATGGCTTATTCCTTATTCTTAAACTGTGGCCCCTGGTTCTCGACTCCCCCAACATCAGGAACATGTTTCCTGCCTCTAGCGTGTCCAAACCTTTAACAATCTTATATGTTTCAATGAGATCCCCTCTAATCCTTCTAAACTCCAGAGTGTTGGCCAGGTTTGTTGTAGAAAACCAGGCCAGACATTTGAGTGATCAGTAAACTGTAAGGACATTTTTCAAAGCTTGCTCTGGCGTTGAAACTTCGATATTATATGGCCGGTCTGTCTGAGACGTTTTCATCCATCTGTACTTTGTGAATATCAAAGAATTTTGTGCATTTCCTCAAGCCAGAGTAATGTCTGTAAACTTCTATTTTAATCCCACGTTGAATCTGTCCTTATACAAGCAACCATTTTACGTAACAAGGGACCCGCAAGTCCATTCATATGATGAGCGTGCAATGAAAGTTTATATGTATAAAGATGAAGATAGACACAAAATGCTTGAATAACAGCGGGACAGGCAGCATCTCTGGAGAGAAGGAATGGGTCGAGACCTCCTCCTACTTATACATTTGACCCCACAAACGAGCACCAGACCTTAAACATCTGCAGTTCTTTCCTGCCTATATATATATTCCTACCTATATGAGTATCCTATGATGTTTGTCTAGTTTTGTTTAGAGATACAGCACGGAAACAGGCTCTTCGTCCCACCGAGTCCACACCAACCACCAATCCTGTACTATCCTACACAGTAGGGATAATTTACAATTTTTACTGAAACCAATTAAACTACAAACCTGTATATCTTTGGAGTGTTGGAGGAAACCGGAGCAACCGGGGAAAACCCACGCAGTCACAGGAAGAACAAACAAACTACGTATGAACAGTACCTGTGGTCAGGATCGAACCCGGGTCTCTGGCGCTGTAAGGTAGCAGCTCTATCGCAGCGCCAATGTGATTGAATCTTCCAGCACCACAGAGCCTCTCCATCATCTACTAGTCAGCAATATGATGGGATTCTCTCTGCTTGGCTAGATGAGTCCAGCTTCTAAACTCAAGAAGTCCAAACTCCAACCTCATCTTCCCATCGTCCACACTTTCTGCCTTCTGGCACTTAGTTAATCTCCGAGTCTGGTTCATGACTTCAGTTCCGTGATTTACCAAGTAATTTTGGAAAAACGGATGATCTTTTGAAATCCCATCAACACCCTAGGCCAGTGAATCCTGATTTAAAATCTTAGTTCAAACTGTAAAGGAGATGAGGGAAACTTCACTTCACTCAGTAACTAATCGAATCAAGACATGTCGACGACGCATCAAAGCTTCATTTTCAGAGCAACGTTGTGATCACAGCAACTATGGGCAATTAATTTTGTTTACACAAGATAGTGCTGTAAAAATTAATTGTGTGGAAATTGTGCGCATTTTGTTAAATAACATCCAAATTGCCAAATGTTCAAACATATAGTTATTTTTTTTGCGGTGGGTGTAGGGTTCATTAGTTTCTCTGAAAACTCTCTGTGGTATCCTTGACAACCTCAGTGATTTATTTTTGTTGGGAAGCAGTATGGGGCCGGACATGCTGCTGAGACGTATCAGCAGGGGACTGGGGAGCAAGTGGAAGCTGGAGTTCACTTGCGTAATGATCAGAGCTATACTGAGGGGGCTTGTGTCCTGTGGGGTCTCTCTGGTTATGATATCTTTATAGAGGCTTTCATCTCGACAGGAGTTCCCCCAATATTTTGCAGTCCATGAATTAGTCTCAATTGTAATGTAGGAACCATGGCAACCAATTAGCACACAGCAAAATCCCGTGTGATTAGCACAATATCATCTGTTATTTTTTTTCCTTTAATGTTGGTTGAACGATGGATTGAAGTTCTTAAGTGATAGGAACAGAATTACGTCATTCGGCCCATCAAGTCTACTCTGTCATTCATTCATGGGTGATCTATCTTTCCCTCTTAACCCCCTTCACCCATAACCCATGGCACCCGTATTAACAAAGAAATCATCTATCTCTGCCTTAAAAATATAAATTGACGGCCTCCACAGGTTTCTGTGGCAATGAATTCCTCAGTTTCACCATCCTCTGACTAAAGATATTGGCAAAGGCACAATATATAACTCTGGTGTTCTGCTTCAGGGGTTTGCCACCGGATCAGGCAGCCCCAGCAAGTCAAAGGTGAGAATTTGCTCACGTTTTTCATATCACAACTTGGTTTGGCAACAGCTCTGCTCAAGACCTTGAGGAACTAACTGCAGAGAGTTGTGGACGCTGCACAGTCCATCACGCAAACCAACTCCCCCCACCCACCATCGACCACCTACACTTCACGCAGCCTCAGGAAAGTAGTCGACATAAGCAAGGGCCACCTATACCCAGGCTATTCCCTCTTCACCCCTCTCCCGTCAGGCAGAACACACAAAATCTTGAAAGCATGTAACACCAGATTCAGGAACAGCTTCTTCCTTGCTATATTAAACTCTTGAAGATAGACGCAAAATGCAGCATTTTGCATCTATCTTCAGTGTAAACCAGCACCTGCAGTTCCTTCCTACATGTTAAATTCTCGAATGGACCTCTCACATGCTAAGGAGGAATCTCCCCGATCTTCCGCCCAACCTCGGTGCGGCCATTGCACTTTTTTATCTGCACTTTCTCTGAAACTGTAACTTTATATTCTGTACTGTTTACTTTCTCTCTTCTCATTATCTGTCGTACTTGCGCATGGTATGATCTGACTGGGTAGCAGGCAAAAAAAAGTTTTTCATTTTATCTCAGTACACATGAGAATAATAAAGCAATACCAATCCATGGGGCCTGTGTATGAGGTTTCTCTTGTCGGGTTTCATTTGATAGAGTTACGCACAGCATTGCCTCAAACTAAATAGGTTCTTTATGGGTCTAATGATGTGGAAATGTGTAAAGCAAATCATGAGTGTTTAATGATGATAGAACTCCCAGGGGTGAGAGAGTGTGAGTTCCCTAATGTGCCAATAGGAATCATTATCCCAAGTCATATGAATCAGGAGAGGAACAGGCCTGATTATTGCCATGCTCTGAATTGGCTGTTCTCAGTTTGAATTAATTTCATTTCTCATTCCTTGAGAAAATTCAGTCCAGGGTGTTCACTCCTGAAAGATAAACAACAAACTCTTCTGTTATGGGTTGTATTCAGAGAGGGTTGAAAAAATATGACACCATAGGTTTAGGTTTAGATCTATTATTATGTGTACCGAGCTACAGTGAAAAGTACAATCAGATCAAACTCAAGTACGATAGGTAGGGTAAATGGGAAGATACAGAGTGCGGGAATATAGTTATCTGCATTGTAGTGCATGAGTTCCAGAGACAAAGTCCAATGTCCGCAATGGGGTAGAGGTGAATAGGACAACACCCTAACTTATGTAAGGACTGTTCAATGCCTTGTAACAGAATGGGAAGAAGCTGTTCCTTGGGTGTAAGTTTAGGTTTATTGCTACAGGGAAGAAAATAGGTAAAAACGTGGAAAGGTTGGGATGTAGATCCCTGGAGAAGGCACATGGGTAGTGAGGGCAGTCTCGGGTTAGGAGGCCTTCTGTTTCCGAGAACTGCCTGTAAGATCATTTGTCTGCCAGTCAGAAATGTTTGGTTTCTGCAGTAACCCGTAACGTATCGATCTATGTATGCTTGCTTTCATTTCATTACATAATCAACATAACCCAGCCCATTGTTAAACTTATGTAATATATCACAACTTCATCCCAACTGTTATAAGACAATTAAACAGACCTCTCGTGAGCTAATGGTGTGATCTTGATCTCTACCTCACCGAGGATTTTTTTGGGTTGTTTATTTGTTCTTTCCATGAAACTGTAACGCTGTAACACTATATTCAGCACTCTGGTGTTTTCCTCTTTGCCTTACCTGTTGTACTTGTGTATGGCTTCATTGGCGATGGTGAGGAGGTAACGAGGAGAAGGCAGGAGGATGAGATTGAGATGGAATAGATCAGCCACGATTGAATGGTGCAGCAGACTCGATGGACTGTGTGGCCTAATTCTGCTCCGATGTCATATGGTCTTATTGTCTTGTACTATAACGAGGAACGGAGACACAAATGATAGCAGATGCAGTAATCTTGAGCAACAAAAAAATCTGGAGGAACTCAGTCTTTTGAAGGGTCTCGATCTGAAATGTTGTCCGTCCAATTACTTCCGCAGATGCAGCCTGATCCCCTGAGTTCCTCCAGCACTTTATGTTTGGCATGAACCATGGGAGATAGGTTCTGATTGTCTGTACTATCTATCTCACTTAATTTTATACACTTCTATCTGGTCATTGCTCAACCTCTGGATGTTCCAGAGAAAGCAATCTAGGTAATCAGGAGAGAATGGATCCTGAGGAATAATATAAATTGTCCTCAGAATCATCATTTTTCTGAAGTATTTTCCATGTATTAATTGAAAGATAGGGCATGGAAACAGGCCCTTCGGCCCACCAAGTCCATGCAGTCACCTGTTCACTCTAATTTCATGTTATTGCATGTTTGCATCCACTAGTGCATTTAGTGCATGCACACTAAGGACAATTTACAGAGGCCAATTAACCGATAAACCCGCACGTCTTTGGGATGTGAGAGGAAACCGGAGCACCTGGAGGAAACCCACGCGGTCACAGGGAGAACATGCAAACTGCACAAGGACAGCACCTGAAGTCGGGATCGAACGCAGGTCTCTGCCGCTGTGAGGCAGCAGCTCTACCTCATGTGCCACTGTGTTGCCCTATTATTTGTTGAAGAGGATGTGACTGCCCAGACAACTCTTCAGAGCTGGTGATCCTAGGCAGCAGACACAGGCATGGCTACTTTGAATTTTCCAAGTGAGAGGCAGGGAATTCTTTCATAACGTTAGTGCGGGAAATGTAAGATTTTACCATGGAACCATCGAGACACAGACCAACTTTCTGAAGCAATAATCACTGCAGGAGAATCAAGCCTATGCTGAAAATCATTCTATTTAGTGTCATTGTGTATAATTTAACATTAGCAGCTTCAAACTCCTGGCAGGGGGATTTGTTCATGGGCAAAAAATAAAGTCCGTCACTTTCTAAAAGTCTAGATGAACTGTACCCTGTTGCAGTTGGAGCTTTTTTTCTTTGGAGCATAGGAGGCTGAGGGGTGACCTTACTGAGGTGTACAAGATCATGAGGGGCATGTATAAAGCGAACACTTTTTTTCCTCAGGTAGAGGATTCAAAAACTAGGGTCGTGGGCTTAAGGAGAAGTGGGAGAGATTTAAGAGGAACCTTAGTGGCAATCTTTTCAATCAGCAGGTAGTCTGTATATGGAATGAGCTGCCAGAAGAAGCTATGGATGGAGATACAAGTGGGTTTTTTTTTTAAGACTTTTGGGCAGATATATGGATAGAAAGGGTTTGGTGGACAGTGGCCAAATGCAGGCTAATGGGACTGGAATAGTAAGCCAGCTTGGCTGGCATGGACCAGATGTGCTGAAGGGCCTGTCCTCGTCCTATTCAGCTCTATGATGAAGACGACCACTCTACAGTGATTCATAACCGGTTGTACCATTTCCGGCTGTTACTACTTCTTTCGCGCTAAAGTAGAAACGTTTCCACTCCCTTGTCTGATACTCTATTGAGGCCTTAAAATAATTACTGCAATGTTTACTTGCCCTCAACTTCCGATTCTTGCTCTCTTTCCACAGCGTGCATTTGAAACCTAATTGAATTAATGCTCTCATTAGTTCTTATTTATATTTAATGGATTGTTTTATGCTAAAATAATTAATGACAGTCTCTGAAATCAAAATGTTTTGCTTGTCCAATTTATCAGCTTTGAGGCTGACTACTTGGGGTGGGACATTGGTAGATCATCAGCAACACACATCACTGACCCAGCAAGAGCATAAAAGTGTGGAGCCTGTTCTTAGAACTCAGAGAACTCAGATGCTAACTTCAGCTCTTAGCACCACAACATTCGCGAGTGCATTATTTTCCATTGCGCTAGAAATTCTGACAAATTAAACTGAAAACGCAATAAATGCATTGCAAGACAGGCAGCATTGTAGAGAAACAAAGTTAACACTCAAAATCCCTTAAGCTACTCTTTATTCGCACCACTTTCTTTTACCTTAGTTTAGAGATGCAGGCCCTTTGACCTACCGAGTCTGCGCCGATTAGCGATCACCCCGTACACTAGCACTATCCTACGCACTAGAGACAATTAAATTTTTTACAGAAGCCAATTAACCTACAAACCTGCACGTGTTTGGAATGTGGGAGGAAACTGGAGCACCCATAGAAAACCCACGCTGTCACAGGGAGAACGAACAAACACCGCACAGACAGCATCCACAGTCAGGATCAAACCTGGGTCTCTGGCGCGGCAAGGCAGCAGCTCTACCTCTGTGCCACTGTTTTATGTTGAATTTCAAGAGAGTCAGAACAATCCAATTCTTGCTTGCTGCAGCTTTGAAGATTCGTAAACACCCAGATCAATATATGATGATCAATACTAGGATACATTAACAATCAGTGATGGTCGGTAAACTAACCATGATGGGCAAAACCAAAGTCGGGAATGCAACCAAAACTCCATGGTAGATCATAGCTTCTGAGGAAGGGTTGTAGTTAATATTCTGCAGTGATCAAGAGCCAGAATTTTTAGTACCCCAGACTCTCATGTCTCTGGTATTTATGAGCAATCATCAAAAAGTCTGAAGAATAGGCAATTTCACAATTTCTTTTCCCCCCCCCCAAAAAATTGAATTTTGTGCACCGCATTCTGAATCATTTTGTTCACCTGCGCTAGAGTCATAGCTAGTCATACAGCAGGGAAACAGGCCCTTCGGCCCACTTTTCCCATGCCAACCAAGATGCCGCATCTACACTAATCCCACCTGCGTTGTTTAGGTCATATCCCTCTAAACCTATCCCTATCCATGTACCAGTCCAAATGTATTTTAAATGTTGAATTGAAATATAAAAATCTTTGTAACATCCGTCCATCTATGTTTACAGAATACTAGGATGAACTGTGTTTACAGTCTGTTGTTCTGCTGCCAGTAAGAATTTCATTGTTCCGTCTTGGGACATATGGTAATAAAAAACATTCCTGATATTGGCTCAGCTTATCTGTTTTTTATCCTCTGTGTTTTCTTCTTTTTCTTCTTATTTTCTCTCTCTGGGAAAGTGGGAGGAAACAAGCCCAGCCTGACCCACAGGACATATCAGCCTGCTCTGCATTTTGCAACTCTCACATCCTTTTATCCATTCATTCTCTCACCCCCCCTCCCCCCCCCCCCCCCCCACCTCTCCCCCCCCCCCACCTCTCCCCCCCTCCCCCTCTCTCCCTCCCCTCTCTCTTCCCACAGACTATGTTCCTCCTGACTATTGGGTGGCTGAGAATAGACTGTACTTTATTCATGCAAATATTAGAACTTGGGAGACACAGTATAAATGTCTTCAGTCACGATGCACATATCCAATTTAGCACCCAATAAGGCCTGATATTTTCCATCCCTGGAGAGGAGAGTAAACTTGAATTCAAAATTACTTTCCGCTTCAGCATCAGTGCTTTATTTGATGGTAGATTTGATTATTTTATTTGATACAATGTACTGCTGTCGCTAAAATCAAAAACTAAATGTTACATTTTCAACACGTTCAATTTATATTATTTAGTTATTGGTTTATTAAATTAGTTGATTGGACACAAAATTGAAACAGAACAGCGGGGGGGGGGGGGGGGTGAATATTCATTGAAAAATGTTATTGATAAATGCAGATTAATGTTTTATTGATATGAATACCAGCACCTTTTCATCCACAGACAAAGCACTGCTTAGCATCATGTTCCTTTTTCAGATCTGATACTTTACAGTTCTCAGGGTGGCTCAGTGGCTCAGTGGTGGAGTTGCTGCCTTACAGCTCCAGAGTCCTGGGTTCGATCCTGACTACGGGTGCAGTCTGCGTGGATTTTTTACGTACTCCTTATTACCGTGTGGTCTCTTATTGCTCCGGTTTCCTCCCACACTCCAAAGATGTACGGTTTTGCACGTTAATTGGCTTTGGTAAATTGCCCCTAATGGGCAGAATGCAAAAGTAGGATGACATAGACATAGTGAACGGGAGATTGTTGGTTATCGTGGACTCGGTTTTATACGTTCCCCCTGTGACCATGTGAATTTTCTCTGGGTGCTCCGGTTTTCTCCCCCACTCCAAAGACGTACAAATTTGTAGGTGAATTGGCTTTGGTAAAATTATAAATTGTTTCTAGTCTGAAGGATAGTGCTAGTGTGTGGGATGATCGATGGTTGGCATGCACTCGATGGGCCGAAGAACCTGTTTTGACGCTGTATATCTAAACTAGTTTATTTGACTAATAAACTAGTTTAGATATACAGCGTCAAAACAGGTTCTTCGGCCCATCGAGTGCATGTCAGAGTATTGAGTGCAGAGTTGGGAGGTCATGTTGCAGTTGTATAAGAGTGCATTTAGAATATTGTGCTCACTTCTGGGCACCATGCTAAAGGAAAGATATTATCAAGCTTGGAAGGGTTCAGAAAAGATTTACGAGGATATTGCCAGGGTTAGAGGGTCTGAGCTATAGGGAGAGGTTGAGTTGGCTGGGTCTCTATTCCATGGAGCGTAGGAGGATGAGGGGTGATCTTATAAAGGTGTACAAAACCATGAGAGGAATAGATCGGGTAGATGCACAGTCTCTTGCCCAGAGTAGGGGAATCGTGATCAGAGGACATATGCATTTAAGTTGAAGGGGAAAAGATTTAATAGGAACCTGAGGGGCAACTTCTTCACACAAAGGGTGGTGGGTGTATGGAGCAAGCTGCCAGAGGAGGTAGTTGAGGCTGGGACTATCCCAATGTTTAAGAAACAGACAGGTACATGGATAGGATAGGTTTGGAGGGATATGGACCAAGCACAGGCAAGTGGGACTAGTGTTGCTGGGACATTGTTGGCCGGTGTGGGCAAGTTGGGCCGAAGGGCCTGTTTCCACTCTATAACACTCTATGACTCCATAACTAAGCTAAGGGGGCGTTCAACAATAGAATGAGAGCCCACATTAAAAAAAATATTTACTTGGTAATGTAAAAGTTTTTATCTGTCTGGTTTAGTGGCTCCTTTTGACTCTGAATCAATAAGGAGTGAATGAAAGTATCACTGATAATTAGTTGACATTGGGCAAAATTCCATTCTCATTGAATTTTACTGAATGTGTCACTTTAATATGAATCGAAAAGTTTCCTCTAGACATCTCACTTGCATTTGTTCTGCACTGCTATAATCATCAGTTGAAAATAGCTATTTATAAAAGGAAATTAAGCATACATTTTTAGGTGTAGGAAGCGTGAAATTGAAGCAAATAGCAAACTCCTCAAAGTATGAATGAATTAAGACTTACAAGTAAATATGTAAATGTTCCAGATTCCAATGATTCTGCACACAACAGACTTGTACAAACTCTGTTGGAGGAAAGCCTGCCTAATCCACAAAAATAAACCAGCAGTAGGCAAAGAATGTTTCTGCAGTTAAATCTGCTTCCATTGTATTCCATGGGCCCAGATATACTAGACGATTGTTTGAATAGACATGCTGACACAAGCAAGTTAACATCTTACATTTATAACACTCTTTTAAATGTGCATACCCCACCTTCTGAGATGTATAGGCAGGCATGGGAAGACGAGTTGGGTTTATTAATTTCAAAAGATATTTGGGAGGAAAGCCTACTATATATACATTACTGCTCTCTCAATGTCAGGCACTCCCTGATAGAATTTAAAATACTGCAAAGGCTTTACTACTCAAGGACTAAATTGAATAAGATCTTCCCAACTGTCTCCCCTATTTGTGATAGATGCCACCTCCAAGAAGCAACTTTAACCCATTCCTTTGCTTCCTGTATAAAGAGACAAAACTTCTGGAGGGGAATATTTGATATCTTCTCTAAAATACTTAAAATTAAACTGGAATCAGATACAAAACTGATAACATTAGGTATGTCAGAGGCCTGTTCTAAGTTAACGATATTTCAAAGACGTTTCCTTGACTACGGCCTAATAACTGCGAAAAAACATACTCAAATTTTGGAAAAAGACAACAACTCCCACAGTGAAGATGTGGATTGCTGACATGTCTGAGACACTACATTTAAAAAAAACATTAGGCTTGTTTTGGCTGATAAAGCAGATCAACTTTTCAAAACATGGTCTCCTTTCACTGAATTTCTGCAACAGCAGAATGGTTGAACAGAAATTTAAAGGAGTGGGGAAGGATAGTAGGGTATATCTCCATCTTCTCTTTTCTTATTTATCTTCTTTCCTCTCATACTTCTTTGGTAGTTTAGGGGTCTTTTCTTTTTCTTCTTTTTCCTCATTCTTTCCTTTTTTCCCTTTTTTTATTCAGGTGTTAATGTTAAAAATGAAGCTGTACGAAAATTGTATAACTGTCATGTCAATTTCTTCTATTAAAATAAATTAAAAAAAAAAAATCTGCTTCCATTTTATCGAAAGAATGTAACCACTAATCACCATCGCAAGTAATACAGTAAATTTATATTTTGGATCTATTTAGTTTCGTTTTTAGTTTAGAGATACAGATTGCAAACAGGCCCTTTAGCCCATCGAGTCTGCACCGACCAGCGATCCCCGCACATTAGCACTATCCTACACTATCCTACACTATCCTTTCCAGAGATGCTGCCTGTCCCAGCTGAGTTACTCCAGAATTTTGTGTCTACCTTCGGTTTAAACCAGCATCTGCAGTTCCTTCTTACACAATCTACACTAGAGACAATTTTTACATTAGTACTAAGCCAATTAACTGAAACACCTACAAACTTGTACATTTTTTGAGTGTGGGAGGAAACCAAAGTTCTCGGTAAAAGCCCACGCAGGTCATGGGGAGAAGATACAAACCCCATACAGACGTACACCCATTGCCAGGATCGAACCCGGGTCACTAGCGCTGTAAGCACTGGAAGGCAGCAACTCTACCGCTGCGCCACCATACCTAGTCTGTAGGATAGTGCTAGTGTATGGGGTGATCGATGCTCGGCATGGACTCATGACCCAAAGGGCCTGTTTCTATGCTGTATGTCTAAACTAAACTAATAAACAAAACCAGGAGGGTGTATCTGGTGTGTACAATTGAAAGCTTTCCACAATTTAAAGAAGAGACAGAGACTAGACATTTGGTGAAATTTCTAACCAATTCTGCAAGATAAAGTTTGATTCTGAGGACAGATTATAATGGTCTGGATGCAGTGGTCAGCAATAAGTTCATAAGTGATAAGAGCAGAATTAGGTCATTGGGCACATCCAGTCTATTCCATCATTCAATCACAGCTGATCTACCTTCCCTCTCAACCCCATTCTTCTGCCTTTCCCCTTAACCCCTGACACCAGTACTAATCAAGAATCTGTCCATCTATATGCCTTAAAAATATCCATTCACTTGGTCTCCACAGCCATCTGTGGAAAATAATTCCACAGATTCGCCACCTTCTGACAAAAAAAAAAATCCTCCTCATCTCCTTGGTTTTATTCTGAGGCTAAGGCCTCTGGTCTTAGACTCTCCCACTCGTTCACAATGAGTGAACGTTGGCAGTATATTAATTATATACACAAATCTGCAAGCTTTTCCAATAATTATTTCCTCTGGATTGGATGACTGAAATCTTCTGATAGAAGTCTAGGCGTTTCATAATCAGGATAAGCAAACTTAATGCTTAGTGCTTCCTTAATGAGTGGCATGGTGGGGCAGCGGGTAGAGTTGCTGCCTTAAAGCGGCGGAGACCCGGGTTGATCCTGACTACAGGTGCTGTCTGTACGGAGTTTGTACCTTCACCTTGTGACTGCGTGCGTATTGATCGGGTGCTCCGGTTTCCTCCCACATTCCAAAGACCTACAGGTTTGTAGGTTAGTTGGCTTGGTATGATTGCAAATTGTCCCTAGTGGGTGTAGGATGGCATAATGCCCCTGAGCCACTTAGGAAACCTGAACGGAAACCTCGTGAGACTTTGGGCCCCACCTAAGGTTTCCTTGCGGTTCCTGGAGGTTCCCGGAGGTTTTTGCATCGCAACCGGCTTTGACTAAAAAATCACCGATTTTTAAATGGAAACCACTTTCGACCATTAGGGAGACTGATAAAAACCTCCGCGAACTTCCGGGAACCGCACGGAAACCTTGGGTGGGGCGCAAAGTCTCCAGAGGTTTCCGTTCAGTTTCCTAAGTGGGACTGGGGCATCAGTGTGCGGAGATCACCGGTCAGCGTGGACTCCATGGGCAGAAGGGCCTGTTTCTGTGCTGTATCTCTAAACTGAACTAAACGCGCAGGTTTGTAGTTCAATTGGCATCTGTGTACCTGGCTCACATGTTCCACACTGGGCCACTCCTCATCGGAGGGGCATGGTTAGTTGTGTGAAATACCTCCCGGTATTCCTGTGATAGAGAGCGCATAAATCTCTGCTGATTTTCTGTTTGTTTGGATGAGTTCCCAGACCAAGAGCCACAAGACTACTGCATAGCTGAAGAGTATTTGATAACTCCCTCAGGCCCTTGACATATTTGACGTTTGATCTTCCCACTTCACGGATTGTGTTTGGAAATTACCTCTTATATGCTCACTGCTAATCACCGTGTCGCTGCATTTTATCATTACAGTGAGGTAGCCGTTCAGAAAATCATACACTTTCTTCAAACAAATTATAGTTGAACCTTTTATTGCTTCGGGCACACACAAACCTGTTGTGTGATAAATAGATCATTACATTAAATTATTTTGATTATATGACACCTTTAAATTACCTAACACATTCTTTGATGCTGGTGGAAAGGTGTTATATTTTAATCGTTTTTAAACAAGCACTAACCATCCAGTGCTCACCTCTTTTGAATATGAGTGGCTCACATTTTATTTAAAATCCTCATTATGGTTCTGCATAATTGCTTCTGGATAACACTTTGTTACGTCATCGGATAAAACTGTAGGTAAACAGACGTGAAAAGTTGGTCTGTTTATCTCTGACCATGTTCCCAGAGCCAAGAGATCTGCAATTTCCATTCCCCTTTGCCCGAACCAGCAGCTTTTTTCGATTCTAATTATTGTTCCACTGGCTTCTCTATTTGATGTCTGTTTCAAATGGTTTTCACATTCCTGATGAAGAAACTGGTTCTGAATTTGTCTTTCAATAATTTCAGTCTATGCGTATGGTACTGAAGCCATGAATTTTATATTACTTACTGTCTTATAATCCTCTCTGATGTTCCTTCTTGAATGTTTCTTTCAAGGCTTCACTTCATTTCTTTACTTTTATCTCCTTAGCAAAGGTAATATCTGTATTAAAACATAAAATGGACAGTACAACTTCTTCCTTATTTTAATCACCTGGATGTCAGTGCCTTCTGCAAAGTTTCAAACAATGGCAAAACCAAGGTGCATCCAAAGATTGCTTAGATGTCATCATGGTCTAGCTAATGAGATATTTTCTTATAACATGGGGGTACAAAGAACATGAAACCGGACAGCATGGGAACAGCCCTTCAGCCCACAATGTCTGCACCGAACATGATGCCAAGATAAACTAAACTTCTCTCTCTGCATGTGATACATATCACTCCATTGCCTGGGCAGCAAAGTTCAAATTAAAATGATTTAAGTTACAGAAGGATAAATTGACATTAGCTGATGGAGATTGAAACAGTGATATTAACTGAAACAAAGTTAACAAGGCATCTTTTTAGTGAAAGTTGATGACTTAATCGAATTGCAAGGTGTCACTTGTTGCTAGCACAAGGCTGAGGGGCCAGATGAGAAGTGCATCCCACTCCTCAGTTTTTGGTGTGTTAGGGGATACTCTGGGGCTCTCAGTTTGGGAACATTAGGGAGCACTCAGCAGTGAAGTTAGGGTTGGAGCAGACGGTTCAATCTGGTGCCATCTGACCTGCGGCACATGACATTGTTCTACATTGTGGTGAGCAGATAGATGCGAAAGTTCACAAGCCATTGACATCCTCCTATCTGGCTGGGGGTTGTCATTGATAGTGGCATTGAAGAGACTTTTGGAATGGCGCATGGATACACTACAAGGATATGGAGGGATATGGATCGTGTGCAGACAGATAAGAGTTAGACTTGTCATCATGTTTGGCACAGATGATGTGAGCCAAGAGGTCTGTTCTCATGTTTTACGTTCTATATTCTATGAAGACAGCTGACCCCATTTAAATAGTCATGGGATTGTGTTCCATAAGACTGGAAGACATAGGAGCAAAATTAGACCATTCGGCCCATCGAGTCTCCTCTACCATTCGATCGCAGTTGGTCTATCTTTCCTTCTCAACACCATTCTCCTGCCTTCTTCCCGTACCCTTTGACATGCTTCCTAATCAAGAACCTATCAATAAGGTGACATAGCTGGGTGCAGTTTGGTTATTCCACATTTGGAGCTGACAATTCAGTGCAAGCAGTAACAACCCAGACTTGCAAGAGCGTATCACTGAGGATGCGAGAAATCTGGAATAAATCCAGCGAATTCTGGAAATACTCAACAGGTGCGAAAGCATTAGGGGGAAGAAACAATAAATATTTCTGGTTGGTGACCTTTCTTCAGTAGATTCAGGTGAAATGGCATTCCATTAAACATGAGTTCTAAAGCTTGTTTTCTTAATCAATGTTCATCTCTATCGTGTGTGCTCTTTAACAATATAAATTGCCACACCGTATTCTTAATCATGTCCATGGCCTTTGGACTATTTGCAATTATCACTGCCAAAACTGTCTGACTAAATTTTTTTTCCTTGTGCAGGCAATTGGAATCCTCCATTGCAAACAACTTCTGAAGCTGCATCAAAGGTTCACCTCAAATCCGAGAACATAAATGTTTGTTATTCACAGAACATAGAGCAGCACAGCACAGGAAAACCCCTTTGGCCCACAATGTCCGTGCTGAACAAGATGCCAAGTTAAACTAAACTCCTTTTTTTCAGTTTAGAGATACAGCACGGAAACAGGCCATTCGGCCCACCAAGTCCGCACCGACCATCGATCCCCGCATATTAACACTACCCTACACACACGAGGAACAATTTTCTTTTGTATTTATACCAAGCTAATTAACCTACAAACATGTGCATCTTTGGAGTGTGAGAGGAAAAGCAGGTCACTAGGAGAATGCACAAACTCTGAACAGACAGCACCCATAGTCAGGATTGAACCCGGCGCTGTAAGGCAGTAGCTCTATCGCTACGCCATCATGCTGACCTGCCCTCTGCCTGCAGGTGCTCCAGCTGCCGCCATTCCCTGCATATCCACATCCAACTAAAAACTTTAATTACACTATCATATCTACCTCCATCACAATCACTGGCAGCTTGTTCCAGGCACCCAGCACTCTCTGTGTAAATAACTTGCTCTGCACATCTTTAAACTTTCCCCCTTTCACCTTAAATCAATGCCCTCTAGTCTTTGACACTTCCACCCTTTTAGCGTTATTGAAGAGAAAAGACAGATATGGTGTAGGGTGAATGATCATCCACTATCCCACTGAATGGGGGAACAGGTTTGATGGGCTGAATGGCATCTTCCTGGTTCCTCAAAGCTGAAACAATGTTTGGTTAATGCAAACCATTCTTTTTACTTCCTCAATTGGTTTTCTTTTCTCCTGGCTCGAAGCAAATTATTTTATTTCCCCCACTCTCCTTTCTTCCAGCTAATAGGTTTTTATCTATTTACAGCCTATTTATTCTACATAAAATCAATAATTTAGTCAGGCAAACTTCTGTAGCATCTCCTGTTTTCTTTTGCACAGTCTATGAAGAATGACATATCTGATGGTGTGTTGCAAGATAAATGGTGCCATCATTTTTCTGGCAATGAAAGAGGATGTTACTGTCAGTCAGTCCTTAAATTCCAGGTATATTTCAAACGCAAGTAGGTAGGGGACACAAACAATTTGCTGTTGCTGCTATTGCCTGCCTTTGCAAGTGGAAACATCAAATGGAGGTGCAATCCTTCATCCTATGCTGAACATGACGCCTAGTTAAACTAATCTCCTCTGCCTTCATGTGATCCATATCCCTCCATTCCCTGCATATCCATATGTCTTTCTAAAAGCTTCTTCAATTTAACTATCAGATCGACCTCTTCCACCACTCCTGGCAGCACGTTCCAGGCACCCACTACTCTCTGTGTAAAGAAACGAGCTCTGCACATTTACTTTAACCTTTCCTTCTCGGACCACAATGCTATGACCTCTAGTCCATGACATTTCCACCCTGGCAAAATGGTTCTGACTGTCTACCCTATCTGTGCCTCTTATAATTTTATACACTTCTCTGAGGTCTCCCCTCAACCTCTGAAGCTCAAGAGAAAACAATCCAGGTTTGTCTGACCTCTTCTTATGTTTAACACCCACCAAACCAGGAGGTCTCTTCTGCACCATCTCCAAAGCCTCCACGTCCTCCCTGTAATGGAGCAAACAGAACTACTTGCAATACTCCAAGTGCAGCCTAATGAATGTTTTATAAAGCTGCAACACATGACCTTTACACTTGAGGCCAAGTACACCATACGCTTTCTTTACCACTTGCGTCACTAATTTCAGGGAGCTATAGATTTGGACGGTGATCCTAGCAGAAGCAACCAAGGATGTATTCCTGCCCCACTGTGCACTTTCATTAAAATACCCAGTCCTGAATGAATCTATTGTCCGTAATCTTTTTGATTTCGGCAGCACAGTGGCGCAGCGGTAGGCTAGAGTTGTCACCTTACAGCGCCAGAGACCCGGGTTTGATCCTGACAATGGGTGCTGTCTGCACGGAGTTCATACATTCTCACTGTGACTGCATGGGTTTTCTCCGGGTGCTACGGTTTCCTCCCACATTCCAAAGATGTGCAAGTTTGCAGTTATTTGGCTTTGGTAAAAATTGTCCCTAATGTTTAGGACAGTGTTAGCGTACTGGGCGATCACAGGTCAGCGTGATCTCCATGAGAACTAGTTCAATCTGTCATGTTGGCTCAGGGTCATGGAACACCATCCATCTTGAGAGACTGAAAGGTGAGCTGTCTGGGACAATGCTTGCATCTTTAAGGGTTTGTTTTGTAAACCTAGTTGCACACAATTATTGAATCACTCATGTAAATAGCACATCTGACCCTAATGTTCCTTTTTAACACCCCATAATCAATTGCTACCGCTACAGTTACACATACAAATCTCCTTACAATACTGCATTACTTAGATTTAAAACCTCTTATTTAATTTTAGGCACGTTGGAAATAATTGTAAATTAAATTATTCACTGGTATCTACTTTGGCTGAGGTGAACTTTAAACAAATTAATTCAAAGTTATTAACAGGAATTCTGAAATATTATCCTATAAGTGCAGTGTTGTTGCCTATGCATCCTGGTGCCAAATATTAATAGGGCGATTAAACTAATAGGAGGTGATTAATTCTGTGACAAAACATCAAATAATTTGTTTGGCGATTGTATTGTAAATGGTATAATTTAGTTTTAGGTTTATTATTGTTATGTGCACCGAGGTACAGTGAAAAGCTTTGTTTTGCATGCTGTCCAAGAAGATCAGATTATTCCATACTTGTACAGCCATGTCAAACTCAAGTATAATAGATAGAGCAATACAGAGTGCAGAATATCAATCACAGCATTGTAGCCCATTAGTTCCTTAGTCAAAGTCCAATGTCCTGATAACCGAGGGAAAGAAGCTGTTCCTAAGTCTGGTGGCACACTCTTTCAAGCTTCCGTACCTTCTGCCAGACAAGAGTAGGGAAAAGAAGGTGTGACTGGGGTGAGACCTGAAACGTCACGTATCCTTGTTCTCCAGAGATGCTACCTGACGTGCTAAGTTATTCCAGAAATTTGTGTCCTTTTCTCTATTAACCAGCATTTGCAGTTCTTTGTTTCTATATAAGTTTGAGAGGAGAGAGCACTGGGCAGAGAGGGTGTGAGTAAATCCTAGTCCGTCTGTTCAATAATCCACTTACATTTCTAACCATGTACTGAATCTACTTTCTTAATTATTCCAAACAGGGGAATAAAACCAACCCACTATACTTGTTGGTTCAGTATTTCAATAATTCAGCAACCACTTTGCCAATTGAGAAAACAAACCAACCCTTGCCAAACGACATATATCATTACATCCATTTCATCTTACATTCACTGACCTTGTTCCATCTGCTATTCAGACAGTTTTACTCAACAACAGATCAATAAAAAATCGGGGAAAGTTTTAATTGTAAAATTTCTCTGCACTCCTATTAAATAAAATAAATATGAACATTCCTCCAATCCCATCATGCTAAATGATTAGTTCCTTTATGATCAAATCTTTAAATGTTTATTGGGGACAGATTGATTGCATGTTGTGAATGAGCATAGAACATGCGTCAGTTTGACTGAAATAATTTTTTTATGTGGAAAAATTAAATGTGGAAAAAAATTGCTGCCAATCCTTTGATAGCATACTGATAGCATTAAAGGTGGCACAGTGGAACAGCTGGTAGATCCTGGTTCGATCCTGACATCAGATGCTGTCTGTGTGGAGCCTGCACGTCCTCCCTGTGACCGCGTGGATTTCCTCCAGGTATTTCCCAAAGATGTGCAGGTTTGTTGGTTAATTGGGCTCTGTAAATTGCCACCAGTGTGTAGGGAGTGGATGCACAAGCAGCATTACACAGAAACTAATATAAACGAGTAATCAAAGGGGTTGGCGAAGACTCGGTTGGCCGAGGACCTGTTTCCATGCTGTATCATTCAATTTGGTCAATCAACCAATCAAAGGCATAATTTGAACAATGAAATAAGTTAAATTAAATATGTATTAATTAAATCTACTAAATTTAGACCAATCTGTCTTTATTCTTCCATTCACTTGAAATCAACTATTCATTACCACATAGAAACAGAAAATCTACATAAAAAATCTAGTTAGTATATATTATATATGGTCCAGGATACAGACCAAGCAAAATGAGTCATAACATTGATGATGAATTTAAAACTGTGGTTGAAACATCAAGATATTATTGGTTCAGTAGAGTGAATCTGTAACTTATGTTGCATGCTTTCAAGCTTATGTATCTTCTGCTGGACGGGAGCAGGTAGAAGATGGAATGACTGGGGTGCGACACGTCTTTGATTCAACTTCAAAGACATTTCAGCTCCCTGCCTCATCAAGCACTTCCTGTTGCAACTGTGACAGAGTCCGCAGGTCCCAGAATGGCCTCTTCAGACAGCACAACGCCACAAAAGTGCAGTGGAAGCATGTTATCCTTCACCCCAATGCATTATCTCCACCCCTCCATCAAGAAAAAAATATATCTAAGTCAGAATTTATTATCCTTTTGTCCACATTTTAAAATTAAACTTGTCAGCAATTTTTTGTGTCTGAATAGTCAAGCTTAAACTTTTCTGGCACAGAAATTGGAAGTTTTCAGTCTGGGATTAGCTGTTGGAAATTTTCCATGGACACTAATATTGTATAAGTGCAAGATATCAACATTTCATAAGTTCATAAGTTCGTAAGTAATAGGAGCAGAATGATGCCTTTCAAGACCACTCTGCCGTTCAATCACGACTGATCTATCTTCCCCTCCATTCTCCTGCCTTCTCCCCATAACCATTGACTCCCGCACTAATCAAGAATCTATCTATCGCTGCCTTAAAAATATCCATTCACTTGGCCTCCATAGCCTTCTGTGGCAATGTATTCCACAAATTCACCACCCCATTTCATTCAATGTGGTCATTAGGACTAGAATGGAGCACCTCCAAGATGGAAGGTTTGCTGATTTCAGATAATAGACAATCGACAATAGGTGCCGGAGTAGGCTATTCGGCCCTTCGAGCAGCACTGCCATTCAATGTGATCATGGCTGATCATCCCCAATCAGTACCCCAGATGTAATCAGTAATCAGATGCAATAGATCACATGGGAGTTTTAGTGATAGTAACTTTGCTCACAAATTGACCTTACGATGGAAAATCTAGCACAAATAAAACATCTTCCTTCGTTATTGTGCAACGTAAGCTCCGTACCTCTGCGTTGCATTTGCAGCGACTGTTATTGTAGCTGTATGATTGCTATGAGCAATGGATGGATCAGTGTGCAGGAGACGGATAGAACGCCTGGATGAGTGGTGCCACAACTCACACCGCTCGCTCAATGACAGAGTCCACGCCGACCATGGATTACCGTTCAGCAGCTGATCGATGACCAGAAAAGGGAAGTTGGGAGACCATGAGCAAGTTTTCATCAGTGGGTCGGTAGTGGTAAGAATTAGCAGCTTCAAATTCCTGGCCGTTAACATCTCAGATGACTTGTCCCACAAGGGTGCAATGAGGGCGGTTCAAGTTGTCTGGTAACAAGAATCTGGGAAGAAGCTGTCCCTGATTCTGGAGGTGTGTGTTTTAACACCTCTATACCTCTTGCCTAATGTGGAGGGGAGAAGAGGGAGTGACCAGGGTGACATTTGTTCTTGATTATGCTGCCGGCCTTGCTGAGGCAGCATGAAGTATAGATGGTGTTCGTGGAAGGGAGGTCGGTTTGCGTGATTGTCTGGACTGCGTCCACAATTCTCTGCAAATACTTGCAGTCATGGATGGTGCTGTTCCCAAACCATGCTGTGATGCATCCCGATAAGATTCAGCATCTCTCTGCAGACTCTAACAAATTTCTGCAGATGCACTGTAGAATGTTTCCTGATCTGTTGCCTCACAACAGATGAGCAACTTGTTCACCAGCTCGCCCATGCTGATCTGGACAAAGGATTTGAATACTCACTCCCACACCCTCTCAGCAAGCAACATGTTAGCCTTGAATTTGCTGTGATAACAGGAGTGAATGTTGTTATTGTACTTCATCAAATGATATTTCATCCGAAAGGACAATACATCTGATGTTATTCATCTCTCTCCGTGATACCATGTTAGCTCAAACGTTACTGTATTGAACTGAATCTTTCATCTGCGTGTTCATTCCATCAATTACCTCCTCTGTCTTTCCTCGCTCTGCTTGTGGACTGCAGGGGTTGGAATAATGTCCTTCACGCACAACACAAAATCATCTCTGCATATTGAATAGAAAAATTACTGAGGGAAAGGGGTTTAAAGCAATCATTGGTAGGTGCAGAGTGGAGTTAAAGAAGCGTTAAAGAACCAAAATAAGAAGTAGGGATATTTAAAACAATTTTGGAAGATCGGTGGAGGTAGAAAGCAACAATACAATCAAAACGTATCTGGATGAGCATCTGAAGAATCGTATTTACATGCTCAGAGTGGGAGGTGGGATTACGTTAGACTTTAGAGATACGGCATGGAAACAGGCCCTTCGACCACCAAATCCGTGCTGGCCAGCGATCACCACATGCCCTATCTCTATTCTACAACTTACCAAAGCCAATTAACCTACAAACCTGTACGTCTTTAGAGTGTGGGAAGAAACTGGAGAACCCGGAGAAAACCCACGTGGTCACAGGGAGAATGTACAAACTCTGTACAGACAGCACCCGTGGTCAGGAATGGACCCGGGTCTCTGGCGCTGTGAGGCAGCAGATCTACCACTGCGCCAATGT
This sequence comes from Okamejei kenojei, assembly GCA_035221665.1. Lineage (NCBI taxonomy): Eukaryota > Metazoa > Chordata > Chondrichthyes > Rajiformes > Rajidae > Okamejei > Okamejei kenojei. The sequence continues at coordinate 28,219,335 of CM069159.1, read as the reverse complement.
GTCGCCTGCTGAGTAGTGGGGGCTGCTTTCTTTCTTGCTGGCTTGGCTACAGATAGCAAAAGGTATCTGCACCACTATGGAACCAAAGCTAGGCCACACCATCTTCAACCTTCTCCAGTATGGCAACACTCATTTGTGTACATCAACTGTTTGCACAAACTGACCATTCCCTTTCATATTAAAGCTCTTAATTTCCAATTAACGATCCTTTCAAGGATCCTAGCAGATCCTGGATATTCCTAAATACCTTCTGATAAAAAACTTGAATACATTCACTGCTTTGTTTTCCCTGGGGTGGAAATGTCAAAGACGGAAGGCGAGAGGGGCAAAGTTAAAGGAAATGTGTGGGGCAGGTTTTTACACAGAGAGTAGTGAGTGCCTAGAACGTGCCGCCAGGGATGGTGGTGGAGGCAGATATGATAATGGCATTTGGAGTCTGTTAGATCGGCACATGGATATGCAGGGAATGGAGGGATCATGAGCAGGTAGAAAAGATTAGTTTAAATAGGCGTGATGTTTGGTACGAACATTGTGGGCCAAAGCGCCTGTTCCTGTGCTATACTGTTCTACGTTCCATGTATTCCTTTTATCTGGACAATCATTAAATATTTGTTTTTCTTAAATTTGCAAGCACAGTATACTCTCAGCGCACAGTTGAAGTGAGCAAGGTGTGGTAGATTATTGGTTGGATTATCCAATTGAAGAAGTTTTGATTGCACTCTTTGGCAGCGGCATCAAGTTCAGAGAATCCAAATTACCTCTGGAGCTTGCAAGTGGCTTTCCAATCTCATACCTCGTGCAATTGAGGTCCCCCGGATAAAGTCCGTGAAACTCCTTCAGGATTTTGAGGCAAAACTACACCTGAAGTTAATTGCATTCAGAACAGCATCCGATTAATTTAAATCCTGTTATTACTTCCAGAATCATATATTGCCCAACATTTTTACCAAATGTAAAGCCACCACCTCAGAGACCTCGATCAACTCTGGAAAAGTAATGGTTGCCCTCTTTTAGCTTTGTCTGCCATTTTGAGTGTCAAATTCTTTTTCTCAAAAGGATTCTGTCAATAAAAATAAAGTTGGAAGGAATTTTATTTCTCTGTTTTTTTTAAAACAGGATTCAATGAGATATCTCTTGAGGAAAGAGGGAAGCCTGTTGGAGTCGCAGGTTCAAAATGCAGTAGCAGGATACTGTAAATGGCCCTTGGGACTTGTTCAGCTTGGTGCAACCAAAATAAAGGAGCAGATGTGGGCTTGCGACATTGAGGAGCTTTGTCAGTACTCAGCAGAACTGTGGAACATGAGTTAAACCTCCTGAAAACAGATGGCTGGAGTTGACCCCAGTTGAGAGGAGAGTAGATTTTCCAGCTAATGTAGGAGTCAGTAGTCCTCTCTATCTCTGAGCTTTCCTGGCAAAAAAAAATGAAATTACAGCTTAAAGAATTGGAGAGGGTCCAAATAACACTGGGCAAGTAATAGAAATTGAATGTAATTGATTATGCACTGTGAGATTGATTTATGTCGGACAGGGAAAAATTGGTGTCAGAGACTGGAGCAATTAGGGAGTATTTCGGAGATGGCTTAATCTTGGAAAAACTCTGTCAGATTGTCAGGCTAGGAAATAATTGGCCATTGAGGCTCATCTAAAACATTCCGTCCATATTCCTCTAGCTTCTGTTTGGGCAGTTAGACGAATCATCTGTGAAGATCTTTCCTGGTCCAAGAACACAGATGCAATTATTAAGAAAGCTCATCAGCGCCTCTACTTCCTGAGAAGATTACGGAGAGTCGGTCTGTCAAGGAGGACTCTCTCTAACTTCTACAGGTGCACAGTAGAGAGCTTGGTGACCGGTTGCATCGTGGCTTGGTTCGGCAACTTGAGTGCCCTGGAGAGGAAAAGATAACAAAAAGTAGTAAACACTGCCCAGTCCATCATCGGCTCTGACCTTCCTTCCACCGAGGGGATCTACCACAGTCGCTGCCTCAAAAAGGCTGGCAGCATCACCAAGGACCCACACCATCCTGGCCACACACTCATCTCCCTGCTACCTTCAGGTAGAGGTACAGGAGCCTGAGGACAGCAACAACCCGGTTCAGGAATAGCTACTTCCCCACAGCCATCAGGCTATTAAACCTGGCTTGGACAAAACTCTGAACATTAATACCACTCCATCTGTTATTTGCACTTTATTAATTTATTAATTAATGTGTGTATTTACGTATATAATTGTAGTCAATGCCTACTATGTTCTGTTGTGCTATGCAAAGAAACAATTTCATTGTCCTGTCAGGGACACATGACAATAAACTCTTTTGACTTTTGACTGACTTGAATCAGAAAAGTGGAGGCTTAGTTGGAAACCAAAACCACTGCCAAGATATTAAAACACAGTGCTGGAGGAACTCAGTGAGTCAGACAGCATCCTTGAAGTGAAATGGACAATTCATCAGTCTGGAGAAAGGTCAGGACCTGAAACATCGCCAGACCGTACCTTCCACAAATGCTGTCTAACCCACTGAGTTCCTCCAGCACTTGGTGTTTTGCTCAAGATTCCAGTTCCTTGTGTCTCAACTTGTAAGGAATGCTTATTAATTAACAAAAAGCAATGTATTATATGGTTAATAATAGAAAAATGATAACAATAGATGATCTAAGGGCAATATTTTAAACAGACCTACTATCTGCAGGATGTCATGTCATCCGGATGGATTGCAGTGTTAGATGGATATCATGGTCAGAGCTCCTGAAGCACTTCACATCAAATCATCCACTCTGTGTTGTTGAGGGTGCTTGACCTTTGCAAATTCAACCTATTAAGCAAGAAATGTGGAATAAATTAGTAGATGAATAAAATTCTCATTTATGCACTCTCATTCTGTGTTACTGCTATTTTTGACTTAATATTATTTACTTCACAATGTAATTAAAAATTGAATTTAGTCATAGAGTTATGGAGTCATATACAGCATAGAAACAGGCCCTTCGACCCAACTCATCCATGCAGGCCAAGATGCCCCATTTGTACTAGTCCCACATGCCCACGTTTGGTTCACATCCCTCTAAGCCTTTTGTAATCGAGTACCAGTCCAATATTTTTCAAATGTTGTTATTGTACTTGTCTCAAATACTTTCTCTGGCAGTTCATTCCGTAAACCCACCACCCTCTGTGTGAAAAAGTTGCCTCTCAGGGTTCTATTGAATATTTCCCGTCTCACCTTAAATCTCTGCTCTCTTGTTCTTGATAAGCCTCACCTAGAAAAAAGACTGCGCATTCACCCTATCTATTCACCTTGTGATTTTGTACACCTCTATAAGGTCAGCCCTCAGCCTCCTGCACTTCAAGGAATAAAGTATTAGCCTGCTCAACCTCTCCCTGTAGCTTGGGCCCTCAGGACCTGGCAACATCCTCCTAAATCAATGCATATCTTGAACATAACCGGCATAACAGGAACTTAAAGAAAATGTTTGTAATAAAAAGTTCACAGCTGCTGCTGTGCCCGATCCTATCAGAATTCGATTAAAATATCCCTCCCTCCCCCCCCCCCCCCCCACACACATTTTGTTGTGCCACTCTGCCTGGTCTAGTCTGCTCCCCTTCTAATTCTAATTTTAATTAAAATGCCGTTGCCTCTTCACTATTTCTCATTTACGTGCTGTCTTAGAGAAGCTTTATTAAAATACAGAGCTTTGTAATAAGTACCAAAGGAAAGGACAAGGTACCTAAGGATTATTGGCGAATACATTTCACTTGTATAAGTATAAAAACATACTTCAATGGAAGTCTATTGAATACCATAACCAATCTGATGTTCCTCTTAAGAAGTAAGACAGTAACAACATAGAGAAACAAGGAACTGCAGATGGTGGTTTACAAAAAGAAACACAAAGTGCTGGAGTTACCCAGTGGATCGGGCTGCATCCCTGGAGAACATGGACCGGTGAAGATGCGGGTCAGGCCACTTCTTCGGACTGAATGGGGGTCCTGACCTGAAATATCTTGTATCCATGTTCTCCAGGGATGCTGCCTGCAGCATCACAAAATTGTGTTTTAATTTAATATTTGTTTATTCGCTGGGGTACACTGTCCAAAGTTTATGATATTGATGACACTTCTTCAATAGAGCTTTTATATTCTTGGAAGCACCAGATCTCCAAGGATTATTCAGGGTTTATTGTTAAAAATTGTCAAAATTCAACCGCAACATATTCCATTTAGAGTCATGGAGTGATACAGCGTGGAAACAGGCCCTTCGGCCCAACTTCCCCACACCGCCTACAATGTCCCAGCTACACCAGTCCCACTTGCCTACACTTGGTCCATATCCCGCCAAACTTGTCCTATCCATGTACCTGTCTAAAGGGCCTGTCCCATTGTTCGAGGTAATTCAAAAGCTCTCCCGAATTTAAAAAAAAATCAAACTCGTGGTAAGCACGTAGAATGTACGTAGCGGGTACGTCGGAGCTCGGGACATCTCAGAACGGCTCGTAACGCTAACGGCAGGTACTTGGCAAACGCGGTAAACTCGTGAAGACTCGTGAAGACTCGTGAAGATGTTGAAAAATGTCCACGAGAGCCCCGAGTACCTACAAGCGGCTATTACCGTAATTCTCCAAGTTCGATTCAGGGGAAACTCTTGAATTAGCTCATACAGTGGGACAGGCCCTTTACTGTTTCTTAAATGATGGGATAGTCCCAGCCTCAACGACCTCATCTGGCAGCTTGTTCCATACACCCACCACCCTTTGTGTGAAAAAGTTACCCCTCAGATTCCTATTAAATCTTTTCCCCTCTACCTTGAACCTATGTCCTCTGGTCCTCAATTCCCCTACTCTGTGCAAGAGACTCTGTGCATCTATCCGATCTAATACTTTCATGATTTTGTACATCATGATTTTTTAATGATTATTTTTGGTTAAGGGAAAGTATAATATCTCTATCGGACATTTTCCAGGTGGATTTATGTTGGCCACCTTCAGTAATTTGTTCAAATGATAGATGCCATTAAACAGCAAAATATGCGGGATTAAACACAAGAACAAGAATGTAGTTAGGTGAAATCAAGATGATTAACATAAATTTGGGCACAACGCAGATGTCATTATCTGTTTATTATTTTGTATTATATATACATATACATTTTCAATGACAAGAATTTTCCCATAAATAGCCAGCTATATTTGAGCACTCTCCTACAGATTGGAGTTATTGGACATCTCTTACTGAAGCATTGCCTGATACCAGCTAACAGAAAAGGCAGAGCTATAATTATTGCACTGCTACATGCTTATTATGTAATGAGACATGATATCAGACAGTGATTTATATAAAAAATGGAAAATTAGCATTTACTGCACCTCACCGTGCACTACAAGTGTAAAATTATATTAATCCAAAGTCTAACAAGTTCTTTAAGCAATTTTTCTATTTCGGAGACACGTGCATATGTTCATCAAAACAGAAACATTATTAACGGTGTAATTATTTCATGCTTCCATTTAAAATTAAACTTTCCTGGCGATATTGCTGTAGCCTGCAGCATTACCTCCTGGTTCCTCATCAACTTACACATAAAGGGGGTGACACAATGGTGGTGGGTTTATGGGACGTGCTGGCAGGGGAGGTAGTTTACGTTAGTTTATTTTAGAGATACAGCGCGGAACCAGGCCCTTCGGACCACCGAGTCTGTGCCAACCAGCGATCCCCGTGCACTAACACTATCCCACACACGTTCGTGAAAATGTACAATTTTACCAAAGCCAATTAACCTACAAACCTGTACGTCTTTGAAGTGTGGGAAGAAGCCGGAGGTCCTGGAGATAACCCACGTGGACAACGTACAAACTTTGTACAGACGAGCACCTGTAATCAGGATTGAACCCTGATATCTGGTGCTGTAAGACACCGTGCCTCCCTTCGGCAATTGAGGCAGATACAATCACAATGTTTAAGAGACTTTTAGACAAGTATAAGCAAAGGATGCGTTTAGAGGGATATTAGCCAAATTCAGGCAGGTGGGGCGAGTGTGCAGGATGATCGGTGTGTGGGCAAGTTGGGCCAAAGGGCCTGCTTCCACACTCTATGACTCAAGAGGTGTAAGACCCTAAGTCACCCACTTTTCTTGGGAATATTTATTACTCCTTTATAATCAATTATTACTCCTTTATGTGGAGCTCCCTCTTTAATGTCATCATACATGTACTGGACAGGGAAGAGGCAGTCTCAGAATATAGAATATAGAACATAAAACATAGAACAAGACAGCACAGGGACCGGGCACTTCGGCCCACAACGTCTGTGCCAAACAAAATGCCAAGACCAACCTTTATCTGCCATCACATAATCAATATCCATCCATTCCCTGCATATCCATGTGCCTATCCAAAAGTCTCTTAAAGCCACAATCGTATTTGCCTCCACCACCACCCCTGGCCACGTGTTCCACACACTCAACACCCTCTGTGTAAAAAAACCTGCCCTGCATATCTCCTTTAAACTTCGCCCCTCTCGCCTTAAAGCTCTCCCCTCTGGTGTTTGATATTTCCACCTTGGGAAATAGGATCTGAATGCCTATGCTATCTATGCTTCTCATAATTTTATATGTTTCTATCAGGTCTCCCGCAACCTCTGGCTTTCCAGAGAAAACAATCAAGTCTGTCTAACCACTCCCTGCATCTAATGCCTCCAGATCCAGGCGTCATTCTGGTTAACCTCCTTTGCACCCTTTCCAAAGCCTCAAATATCCTTCCTGTAATGCAGCAGTCAAAACTGTACACAATCACAGAAATGACAAATGAAGAGGGGACTCCACAGAAAGGTGAGATAATTGACTATGAGGGAGTGATAGATATTCACGAGGCAAGTGGGTGATGCAGAGTTATTATCATAGAGTTATACAGAATAGAAATAGGCCCTATGGCCCAACTTGCTCACACTGACCAACTTGTCTCATCTGTTTAAGAAAGAACTGCAGATGTTGGAAAAATCGAAGGTAGACAAAATTGCTGGAGAAACTCAGCGGGTGAGGCAGCATCTATGGAGCGAAGGAAGGTATTAAGCCTTGTCTGGGTTTCTGGCAGATCAGGGTAAATGTTTCTAAGTTGGCTTCCTTGCGAAGTCTGGTTTGAATACAATGTATTGAGCTGCTGTATTATTGGGTTAGACAATAGACAATAGACAATAGGTGCAGGAGTAGGCCATTTGGCCCTTCAAGCCAACACCGCCATTCAATGTGATCATGGCTGATCATCCCCAATCAGTATCCCGTTCCTGCCTTCTCCCCATATTCCCTGACTCCGCTATTTTTTTAAAGAGCCCTATCTAGCTCTCTCTTGAAAGCATCCAGAGAACCTGCCTCCACCACCCTCTGAGGCAGAGAATTCCACAGACTCACCACTCTCTGTGAGAAAAAGTGTTTCCTCGTCTCCGTTCTAAATGGTTTACTCCTTATTCTTAAACTGTGACCTCTGGTTCTGGTTAGGGATATGTCTGTTATGTATGGGGTTAATCGATATCTGTAATTGGGTTATTAAGAGACCATCCCCATGTGGTTCGGCCCCTCGAGGTCCTGGGACATATAAAAGTCCGCTGCCACAAGGTCCAGCTTCGATCTTCTGGGAGAGCGCTTGAGACTGTGTGAACTTCTGGAGTGTCTCTGTCTGAGCGAGGCCTAGAGGGCTTTAAGAGGCAGATACGAGGATTGAACCAGCGGTGGGATAGGTACAGAAGTTGAACTGTAATGTGCTTTTGTGAAAATAAAATTTAGTTGTTTCAAGTGCTTGAATCAGTGTTTTTACTGAAACTGGACTGGGGGGGAAGCTTTGAAACGAGCAATTTACATTATCAGAAATGATGGTGGATTTAAACTCGTGCAGTCATGAGTTAAAAGCATTAGGTTACAGATATCTGACCTAGTAACATAACAATGAGTGTAACCAAGCCTGTAGCAAGAATGCATTTAGCTCATGATAAACCAACATCAAAGGGGTGAGATAGTGGCACGCTACAGGTGGTTTAATACCTCCTTAAACAAAATTAGCCAAACCTGAGCCAAAGGGGATTTTAACTTTTGAAAAGAGTTGTTACAGAGATGCAGGGGGAGACAGACATGATAGGCAGATCTTTTGCATCCACCAACCCGAGCAATCAGAGCACAAAATGGCATGAACAAAATACAAAGTGCTGGAGGAACTCAGCAGGTCAGTCAGCATCTCTGGAAGGCATGGACAGATGACATTTTGGGTCGGGACCCTTCTTCAAACCGATGGAGTAGTGGGGAAGAAGGAATGCCCAGAGTGGAGAAAAAGGTCCTTGATTATGTTGCGTGCTTTCCTGCGGCAGCATGAGTCGACGGTGGGGAGTCTGGTCTGTGTGGAGAGTCTGGACTGGGCTACATCCACAACTCAACACTTTCTTACGTCTTTGGGCAGAGCTGTTGCCAAACCAAGCTGTGATGCGTTCTACGGTACATCTGTTGGTAGGAGTCTTTGGAGACAAGCCGAACTTCCTTGGTCATCTGGGGAAGGAAAGGTATTGCTGTGCGTTCTTGGCCATAGCTGCACTTTGACAGAATATTTGCCAGGATATTCATCCCCGGTCAGTACGAGTGAAACCACTGCCCTGTGGAATCTGAGCAAAACCTACTGTCAACACTACAGTACATAATCTGTTTAGAGCTATCAACAGGAGATGTGTGTTTTTTTGGCGAGGATTCTTTTATTCAATTACAAATAATCTGTGCTGAGCTGAGAGGATCTTGCTATCCATTGCATCATTGCCTCTCATCTGCTCAGCTACATGCCAGCTCAGCTTATGTTGTGTAGTACATCAATGGCCTCCAGATCCCAGCTGTGATCCACAGGTCAGAGGATTGAACCTTGAATTGTGGAGGCTTATGGGGGTCTATTTTCCAGAGGTCTTTCTTCCTTTGAAGTGTTGGCAGTGATCTTTGCTCACATCGCAACAGAGCTGACTGTGTTTAAAAAATCTGCAGGAAGGAACTGCAGATGCTAGTTTACACCGAAGATAGACACAAAATGCTGGAGTAACTCATCAGAACAGGCAGCATCTCTGGATAACAGAAATGGGTGACGTTTCGGATCTCGACCTGAAACGTCACCCATCCCTTCTATCCAGAGATGCTGCCTGTCCCCCTGAGTTACGTACGGCATCATTTTGTGTTTAAAAATCTGCACATCTGTTTAGCGTCACCAGCTTAACCAAGGACATGCACCTGTTTCGTGGCTTCCAATATCAAATCTAGGCTGCACAGATGGACAAAGCCTCACTCCATTTATTCATGTATTCTCTGTCCAGCTGAGAATTTGAAATGGAGCTGCATCTTGATGTTTAAGAACTCTTTTCAGTTTAAACTGAAAACAAAAAAAGCTAGTTATATTCAGCAGGTTGGGCTGCAACTATGGAGGGAGAAATAGAGTTTCATTGATCTGAAACATTAGTTCTATTCCACTCATTGCTAAGGTTGCCTGACCTATTGGATACTTCTTGCATTTTCTGTTTTTATGTCAGATTTTTAATATTTGCATGCTTTTGCATGTAGGCTTAAGAACATTTACTTCCCAGCAACCATTAGGCTCTTGAACACTACACAACACTAACCACAACTGTACCTCAGCAACTATGATCTCAGTTGAACTGATCTTATCTGCCTGCACATAATCCATATCCCCTGAACTTCCATGTGCCTATCGAAAAGCCTCCAGACGGCACAATCGTATCTGCCTCCACCACCACCCCTGACAACGTATTCCAGCCCCCACCACGGTCTATGGACAGAACTTTACCCGCACATAACACCATATAATAACACCATATAACAATTACAGCACGGAAACAGGCCCTCTCGGCCCTTCCAGTCCGTGCCGACCATTTGTTTTCCCCTAGTCCCATCTACCTGCACTCAGACCATACCCCTCCATTCCCTTCACGTCCATATACCTATCCACTTTACTCTTAAATGTTAAAATCGATCCTGCCTCCACCACTTCTGCTGGAAGCTCATTCCACACAGTCACCACCCTCTGAGTAAAGAAGTTCCCCCTCACGTTACCCCCGAAACTTCTGTCCCTTAATTCTCATGTCATGCCCTCTTGTTTGAATCTTCCCTACCCTCAATGGGAAAAACGTATCCACGTCAACTCTGTCTATCCCTTTCATCATTTTAAAGACCTCAATCAAGTCCCCCCTTAACCTTCTGCGCTCCAAAGAATAAAGACCTAACTTGTTCAACCTTTCTCTGTAACATAGTTGCTGGAACCCTGGCAACATTCTAGTAAATCTCCTCTGTACTCTCTCTATTTTGTTGACATCCTTCCTATAACTAGGCGACCAAAATTGTACACCATACTCCAGAATTGGTCTTACCAATGCCTTGTACAATTTTAACATTACTTCCCTACTCCTATATTCAATGCTCTGATTTATAAAGGCCAGCACACCAAAGGCTTTCTTTACCACTCTATCTACATGCGATTCCACCTTCAGGGAACTATGCACAGTTATTCCTAGATCCCTCTGTTCCACAGCATTCCTCAATTCCCTACCATTTACCATGTACTTCCTATTTTGATTTGTCCTGCCAAGATGTAGCATTTTACACTTTACAGCATTAAACTCCATCTGCCATCTTTCAGCCCACTTTTCCAAATGGCCCAAGTCTCTCTGTAGACTTTGAAAATCTACTACTTCATTATCCACAACACCACCTATCTTAGTATCATCTGCATACTTACTTATCCAATTTTACACCCCATCATCCAGATCATTGATGTACATGACAAACAACAGAGGACCCAACACAGATCCCTGAGGCACCCCACTGGTCACCGGCTTCCAACCTGACAAACAGCCATCCACCATTACTCTCTGACATCTCCCATTCAGCCACTGTTGAATCCATCTTGCTACTCCGCCATTAACACCCAAAGATTGAACCTTCTGAACCAACCTTCCATGGGGAACCTTGTCAAAGGCCTTACTGAAATCCATATAGACAACATCCACTGCTTTACCCTCATCAATTTCCCTAGTTACCGCTTCAAAAAATTCAAGAAGGTTTGTCAAACATGACCTTCCAGGCACAAATCCATCTCCATTAAATTTTCCTCTCTTCCATTGTAGCTATATCCTCTTGTGTTGGATATGTCCTTGGAGAAAGGTTCTGACTGTCTGCACTATCTATCCCTCTCATAATTTTATACCCTTCTATCAAATTTCCCCTCAATCTCTGAACAATCCAAGTCGTCCCAACCTCTCCCTGAAGCTGAAACCCTCTAATCTAGGCCATATTCTGGCAAACTTCCTCGGAACCCTCTCCAAAGACTTCACATCTTCCCTGTAATGGGGCAACCAGAACTCCACGCAATCCTCCCAAATGCGGCCTAACCAAATTCCTATAGAGCTGCATTGGACAGGTAAAATCAGGCAGTCCCATAGCTTATGGAAGGATCAGAAGCCTGATAATGGAGTGGAATAAGCCTGAGTCTGGTGGTGCGCACTTTCAGGCTTCTGTACCATTTGCTGGACAGGAACAGGAAGAGGAAGGAATGACCAGGGTGGCAAAAGTCTTTAATTATGTTGGCTGCTTTTCCGCGGCAGTGTGAAGTGTAGATGGAGTCATTTATCTGTGATTTATTGGGTTTATGGGCCGGTTAAGCTGCAGCAATGAAGAATTCTGCTGTTCTGTTGCTGATACAGATGGCAAACACTCTGAACTCTTGTTTCTCAGTGTTTTCTACACAAAGTGAACTGAGACGGTGGTTTGTTTGATGCTTCAGTCGCTAATCCCTGGGTGAGGGTGGTCTAATCCATCTTTGGAGCATTTCATTTTTTTAGCCAGATATCAAGGAATAAGAGATGTCCCACTGTCACACTCTCTCACAATCTCACAGCGTCCCTCAATTAGAGGGACTCGTAATGCTAACTTGAAGAGAATAACTAGTTCCAAACCCAGGACTGTCAACAGGAGTGAGATAATGATTTTCAAACATTCATTAAACTTTTATGGAATTAATTAAATGTTAAATGTCATATAGATTAGGATAAGGAAAATTCGAATTAAAAAGAAATACATCATAAATCAGATCCCTGCTTTGAAGGTTATCTGCATGGTGGGCAATGTCTTTTGGACCTTCATCCAAGGTCTCCAGAACGTAGCGGGAGATTATGGTCAACCTTTAATTAATCACCAGAATACTTGATTTAAAGTCTCAAGACATGTTTATACAAGCATGATTAACATTTCTTGAGTAAATCGTGCTGCTAAAATATTGTAATAATGTGATAATGAGCTCTGCTTCAGAGAGGGTTGCCAGGGGCTGTTTTAAACATTTTTGTAAGCTATATTCGTTCAAGCATTGCACGGTTTGGCGGGCGTTTACAGTCCAAACCTGAATCTTATCAGAATTGAGGAAGGGGTTGCTGATTGAGTGAGGAAGGCAAATGACTGCCTCACCTGATGGACTTTGCTGGTTATGCCAAAGATTTGTATATCATCACTCCTTTAGTTGAGACACACACAAAGTGTTGGAGTAACTCAGCGGGTCAGGCAGCATCTCCGGAGAAAAAGGATGGGTGACGTTTCTGGTCGGAACCCTTCTTCAGACAGATTGTCTGATCAGCAGAGAAAGTTATTGGCTGCAACCTTCACTCCATTGATGAACTGTACACTGCAAGGGCTAGGAAGCGAGCGGGCAAGATCATCTCTGACCCCGCTCACCCTGGCCATAAACTCTTTGAATCACTTCCCTCTGGAAGGCGACTCCGGACTGTCAAAGCTGCCACAGCCAGATATAAAAACAGTCTTTATCGACGAGTAGTTGCTCTACTCAACAGCCAAAAATATGTAGCCTCCCTTTGATCTGGTATTTTGTTGGTTCACATGCTTGGTCAATGGTGTTCTAACATTAATGCTTTATTATTATTATTAATGTTTAGTGTTTTCTGAGTCATTCTTAACTGTCACTGTATGTCATGTTGTTACTTGTGTGCGGAGCATCAAGGCAAATTCCTTGTATGTGAATACTTGGCCAATAAACTTACTTACTTCTCAGTTTTGTGGCATTACAGTACCAGAGAAAAAGATATGTCTGCAATGAGTTTGGGGTGAATCGGACTGTACCCTAGCTTATGGAAGGACTGTTCAGAAGCTTGATAAAAGAATGGTCAAAGCTTTCCTTGAGTCTAATGATGAATGCTTTCAGCGAGGGCGCGCGGGCCAGCGATCCCTGCACACTAACACTACGCTACACACACTAGGGACAATGTACAATTATACCAAACCAATTAGCCTACAAACCTATATGTCTTTGGAGTGTGGGAGGAAACCAGACATCCCAGAGATAGCCCATGCAGGTCACGGGCATAAGGGACAAACTCCATCCAGACAAGCACCCATAGTCAGGATCGAACCTGGGTCTCTGGCGCTGTAAGGCAGCAACTCTACCGCTGCGCCACCGTGCTGCAGTTATGTAACAAGCTGGTTGCAATTTGAAATGTAATTGCATTTTATTTTGTTGTTTTCTCCCAGAAGACCAAGCAGAATAGCAGTGAGGTACATTGACTGAGATTGCATGGAGCCACCATCTCTTTGAATGTCTGGTCACTCTCTGTGTTGAAACTGTAGTTACAGAGCACGGCCCTGTCCAATTGAACATATCATTGCAGTGGATAATTTCAATGCTGACGCAATTCTTGCAAAGAAAGCCAATCTTCCAAATCAATCTCTGTTCTTTAATAATTTCTGATTGTTATTTCCAAAATTCTAAATGTTTTAACAACTTTTGATTAACTAGGTCTGTTTCAAGATGCATATCTTTTTTGCCAGTTGACCCGAGTTGTCGTTCAGCTGGGTACAAATCAAGTTGGGATAACTTTGTCCAGGTATAATTAACTGCGAGAGTAGAGTGTTACTACTACAGAGATACTTTAGATAAAAAAAACAAAAAGGTCATAAGAAAATAGTTGGGAGATCAGGGGTACACTTTTAGTTCATACAAGGTCCATTCAAGAGTCTGATAACAGTGGGGAAGATGCTGTTCCTGAATCTAGTGGTACATGTTTTTCAAGCTTTTGGGAGAAGGGGGGAAGAGGGAGTGACCGGGGTGTGAGTGGTCCTTGATTACATTGGCTGCTTTCCTGAGCTAATGAGGAGGATGGTTGGTATGACGTACTGGCTGTATCCTCAACTCTTGCTATCCTGGGCAGAGCCCTACCAAATTGTGATATATCTCGATAGAATGCTTTTTGTGGTATATCTATAAATATATTAGGTAAAAGTCAATTGAGATGTGACGGATTTCCTTAGACTTACAAGGAAGTAGAGGCATTAGTGTACTGTCTTGGTCATAGAGTCAATATGAATGGACCAGGACAAATGATTGGTGATATTTACACAAAGGATCTTATAGCTTTGACCATGTCTGCTTTAGCACCGTGCCTGTAGACTAGGGTGTCGTCCACCCCACTACCTGAAGTGGATGATCATCTCCTTCATTGAGGGAGTGCTTGTTGACTTGACACCTTGGGGTGGAAGGGGGCAAGAAGGGAGGGGAAATATTGAGGGTATAACGAGGAATGGAGATCTTGCGGATGGGAGAGAAGCATTCAAAGGATTGAGAAGGTCCAAGGTGACTCGGGGGGGGGGGGGGTGGGAAGTGTAGAGAATGTCTGCTTTTGGTGGATGGAATGAGTACACACTGGAGTGGGGAGGTTTACTTGAAATTGGAGAATTCAACATTCACGCTAGATGCAACATATCAAGTGGATGTAATGTATTGAATCAAAAGCAGTCGTTGTCAATCTGTGTGTTGTTTTGGCTGCAACTTGGTGTCAGATCCTGAAAATAAAATGAGGATATCAGTGCCGCACAGCAGGAAGACCTACGTTTCCCTTAGGAAAAGCATAGATCCCGGCTGTTGAAAAATATATCATTACAAGAAGGCCTGTCAACATCAGACACGTTTGGTGGTTCTGCGTCCCAGTGAAACAGTGTTTACAGAATGAAAAGGCAAATAATTGCGCAAAGCCTCTGCCATTTTCCAATGCGTCTGCTAACAAACGGCTTAGTAATCACTTCACTGGTCCCTCATGAAGTAAGTTAATTGAGAATTCACACAAAATAAACCGATGTTGTTGTTTCTTTTGAAATTTGTGGCAGATCACGCAGTGCTAAGATTAAATCAAGGTATTTACTGTACGACTGATTGGAAGTTTGGTTCCCAAGCCACGTCGGGGAACAGTTTGGCATCTTCCAATGCTACGTTCTGTCTTTACAGCCACAATTAATGCCTCGAACGTACATCAAAAGCAGCCTCTGAAAATGTTGTGTGTCAGAAATGGATAATCTGTCGTTTGCATTGATAAAGTAGCAGCTGTTCGTGATACTAGCTTCTAACATTGGGATTTGGTTACTTCAGTCGAACTGGACGATTTATGTGTTCAACATGAAAGACTAGATATTATTAACACAAACCTGCAACAAAACACACCGGTGAAATATATTTTCTCTGGCATTGATAAGCTTTCAACAATCTAAGAAGAATATATATTTCAAATTATGTTATTTGCAAATATTTAGAATTAAATATATTTCTTCAAAATTGAAACGCATGAAAAAAAATAAATACAGTTTCCAACTCAATTAATTTTAAAAATATGAATTAAAAGAATGTTACATTGCTCCCTCGTGGTTCCTCCTCTCCGTTGAAGTGGATGCGGTCATTAAAGCCGCCTGAAGTTTGGCACAGATTCAGTCGGCAGAGTTCCCAGTGTAACCGCAGGAATCCAATGAAAGGCATCAGCCAGGAGATCGCTGGCAATTAGCGTTGAGAAATTTCAGAGCCTCAGTATCTGAGCCCACCTTTATGGAACTCTGACATTCCTGGTAGTTGAAGGTGGAAATGCTGCCCAGAGCCCAAGAACCTGTTGGCATTCCCGAAGAGAAAATATTCCTTCTATGGTCAGTCATGTTCAAAGTGATTGGACACATCAAGTACATTTAAAGTGATTCCTATTTTTTTCTAAACATTCCCGCTCTGGGGGGAAACCGTGAACTTTGGTGGAAGCCCAAGATGAGCAATATTTACTGATACTTGTATGGAACATGGAACCTAGAACAGTACAGCACAAGAACAGACCCTTCATTCCACAATGTCTGTGTTGAACATGACGCCAAGTTAAACCAATCTCTTCTGCCTGCATGTGATCCATATCTATCCATTCCCTGCATATTCATGTGCCTTTCTAAAAGCCTCTTCAATGCCTTTACTCCATATGCCTCCACCACCACCCCTCCAGGCATCCAACACCCTCGGCGTAAAAAAACTTGCCCCACACATCTCCATTAAACTTTTCTCTTCTGACTTGAAAGCTGTGCCATCTAGTGTTTGATATTTACATCTTGGGAAAAACATTTTGATTGTCCATCCTATCTGTGCCTCTCATAATTGTATCCACTTCCATCAAGTCTCCCCTCAGTTATTCAACTCTTCAGAGAAAATAATATAAATGTGTCCAACCTCTCGATATAGCTAATACCTTCCAATCCAGTACTAAACCATGATGGATCTTACTGGACGAAATTTGGTGCAAGTTCTAGTACTTGTACAACCTGCAAATCTCAATCTCAATTTCTCTCAAAGATCATAGAATTTTACAGCACAGAAATGACTGACCTATATCCCTCGATGCCTTTCCTATCCACATATATGTCCCAATGCTTTTTAACATTGTAATTGTACCTACCACCGCCACCTCCTCTGGCACTACCCTTTACATGAAAAACGTATCAGTCAGATCTCCTCTAAATGTCTTCCCTCACCATAAACGTGTGCCCTCTAGCTCTAGATTCCCCCGCCTAAGGAAAAATACTTTGATTATAAGGTAATCACTCCTCAGCCTCCTATACTCCAGTGAGAATAAACTTACCTCATCCACATTTTTTTCCATACTGGTGAACCTCTCTACATACACTCTATATTGACACCATATCCTTGTGTTATGACCAGATCTGTACACAATACTCCAATACACTCCCTCAGATCAGTCTGAAGAAGGGTCTTGACCCGAAACGTCACCTATTCCTTCGCTCCATAGATGCTGCATCACCCGCTGAGTTTCTCCAATATTTTTTGTCTACCCTCTCTCTCTCTTTTTCCCTACCCTCTCTCTTTCTCTCTCTTCATCTTTTGCGCTCTCCTCTTTTCCTATTTTAGCTGTAAATGTGTGGAATAAATGCAAATTATTATATTACTCTCTTAGCTCTTAAACTGTAGACCATTCTTAAGAGTCATTCTTAGGTCCACTGCAGACACCATCTCCCTGACCCTACACTTATCCCTGGAATATCTGGATTAGATGAACACCAGTGTAAACTATTTATTGACTGTAGCTCTGCCTTCAGTTGAGCGGGGAGAGATTTAATAGGAACTTGAGGGGCAACCTTTTCATCCAGAGGGTGGGGGTTATATGGAATGAGCTTCCAGAGGAGGTAGTTGAGGCAGGTATTAATGCAACATCTAAAAGACAGTTGCATTCGTACATGATAGGAAAGGTTTAGGGTATTTGGCAAAATGCGGGCGTGCGAGTAGCTTAGATAGGGTGTCTTGGTTTGCATGGGCAAGTTGGGCCGAATAGCATGTTCTGTGCTGTATGACTCTGTGTCCATAATTCCAACCAAACTCAGCTCTAAACTCCTGGACCTAGGAATCAGCACCTAGGGGATAATGGGATAATTTTGGTCTACGGGACTTTCTGATCCGTAGACCACAATCAGTTAGGACAGATGAGAATATCTCCACCACAATAATTCTCAACACCGGTGCCCTGCAAGGATGCATTCTCAGCCCCTTACTATACTCTCAACTGTGTGGTCAAATCCTGTTCTAACTCAATGTACAACGCATCGCCAGGAATGGTGGTGGAAGTAAATACAATAGTGCACTTTAAGAAGCTTTTAGATAGGCACATGGATTGGCAGGGAATGGAGGAATATCCATAATTTTCAGGCAGATAAGAACCGTTCAGCTAGGCATCATGCTTGGCACAAACATTATGGGTCGAAGGGGCCCGTTCCTGTGTTGTACTCTTCTATGTTCTATGTTAAACACTCTCTTGACTCTCTCTCTCTCTCTCACCGACTTCCTCAGAAGGCTAAGAAGATTCAGCATATCTCCCATCACTCTTATTAATAACGGCAAATGCACCACAGAAAGCATCCTGTCCAATGCATCACAGCTTGGTAAGGCAACTGCTTTGCCCAAGGCCGCAAGAAATGGTTGTGAACACATCCCAGTCCGTGAAATAAACTAGTCTCCCCCACCACACTTCCATCTCCTCACCTTGAATCCATCTGCATTACTCGCTGCCTCGGGAAAGCAGCCAACATAATCAATGAAACCTCACGCTCCAATCATCTTTGCCTCTGCCCTTTCCTGTCAGGCAAAAAATATAAAAGAACGTACCACGAGTTTCAAAAACTGCTTCTTCCCAGCTGTTATCAGACTCTTGAATGGACCTCTCGTATGCTAAGAGTGAAATCTCCAGCTTCCAATCAACCTCATTGCGGCGTATGCATTTTTTTATTACCTGCGCATTCTTTGTAACTGTAACACTCTACGCTGTAACACTATGTTCTGCACTCCATTTATTTTTATTTTTGCACTACCTGTTGTACTTGTGTGAGGCTTGATTGCACTCATGTAGTGTGCGATTTGACCGGATAGCACACAAACAATGCCTTTCACTGTATCACACTACACGTTACAATAATAAACCAATACAAACACCGGTAATTGAACAGGTTGTACTGTTAATCTAAAGGAAGGATTTCAAAACAGAACCAACATTCACCTATTAAGAAGCAACATCTTCCAGGTTAAATACTGAGGATGTAATAGCGGCTTCCCTCTGATGGGAGAGAGAGAGAGAGAGAGACGCAGAAATATTCAAAGGAATTAATACTTGCATATACGACATGTGGCAATATTGCCTAGCAACAGTTTGTAGCACTACCAACTTCAAGGTTAAGCAGTTCAAGTTGAAAACGATTGTGTTGCTGTTTGAATGTTGTTATTGGATATTCAGTGGCATGTATTAATTCCCTGTTTAAGTACATTTTTTAAGCTAAAACAGCCGCTTTGAAGGTTTTGTAACCAAACATAAACTATCTCTGAAACTTCCGTGCCATCCATCACAATCCTCTTTAATCCTTTGTCTGACGAAGGGTCCTGACCCAAAACGTCACCTATTCCTTTTCTCCAGATATGCTGCCTGGCCCGCTGAGTTACTCTAGCATCTAGTGTCTATCTTCTCTTTAATCCTTTGTGAGACTGAGCATCGCCGACAAGGCCACCCCACCTCCTCACCCCGAACTGTTCCCCACTCTTAACCACTGCTGGTCAAGGCACAGCTGTGGGGTTTGGGACTCTCGGGTCCAACCCCAACCACATCGAAGGACCACACAGGGCATGTTGGTCAGCATGGGTAACTTGCGCCAAAGGGCCTGTTTCCATGCTGGATTACTCTATATGACTCTATGACCAATGATATATATATATATATCAAAAATGGGATGGAGGGGTACGAACAAGCCGTCATGTTCCCCAATCAGCCTGTGCTTCCCCACTGACTGACAATAGACAATAGACAATAGGTGCAGGAGGAGGCCATTCGGCCCTTTGAGCCAGCACCGCCATTCAATGTGATCATGGCTGATCATCCCCAATCAGTACCCCGTTCCTGCCTTCTCCCCATACCCCCGACCGCTATTTTTAAGAGCCCTATCTAGCTCTCTCTTGAAAGCATCCAGAGAACATGCTTCCACCGCCCTCTGAGGCAGAGATTTCCACAGACTCACCACTCTCTGTGAGAAAAAGTGTTTCCTCGTCTCCGTTCTAAATGGCTTACTCCTTATTCTTAAACTGTGGTCCCTGGTTCTGGACTCCCCCAACATCGGGAACATGTTTCATGCCTCTGGTGTGTCCAAGGTGATAGGTCACAGTTTGGGAGTACTTGGGTAGTAACTGCAGTGATTTTGTAGATGGTACTGCAGTCTGGTGCATCAAATTAATGTGTGTGTTGGCGTGCTTAGCCGCTTGTGTAGAACGCTGTGTGCGAGTAGAATCTTTAATTTTTTACCAGGGTCTGGGCATCACTGTTGAGGGCAGTGTTATTGTGCATCAATGAATTGAGTGGTCACTTCAGAAGACATTTAAGAGTCCTACAGCAGAGACACACTCCCATCAGCCCAACTTGTCCATGCCAACCAGGAAGCCCCATCTAAGCTAGTCCCATTTTCCCTCGTCTGTCCCATACCCCTCTAAACCTTTCCTTCCCAGGTACCTATCCAAATATATTTTTAAAGTTATTATAGTTCCACTGCTTCATGAGTTGACTGAAACTATGAGTTGTCCCAGTTCACGAGTTGTCCCTGTTTATGAGTTGCCTTCAGACGTCAGACTTTAGAAATACTGTGCAGAAACAAGTCATTCTGCCCACGAGTCCGTGCCGACCAGCTCTATCCCTGTACACTAACATTTTCGCTGCACATCCCGTATGTGTATGTGACGAATAAACTTGACTTGACTTGAATTTACAATTTTACCGAAGACAATATGCCTACAAACCTGTACGTCTTTGGTGTGTGTGAGGAAACTGGAGCACCTGGAGAAAACCCACGCGTTTATGGGGACCATGTGGAAATTCTGTATATTCAGCACCCGTAGTCAGGATCGAACCTGGGTTCCTGGTGCTGCAGGGCAGGAACTCTACCGCTGCATCACCGTGCCACCCCTGGTTTCCTGGTATCACGAGTGGCAGTTGGAATAACCTCGTTGTTTCAGCCTGATGAACATGGTTTCTGGTCCATGCTGGCTTTTGCACTATCTTCTGGAAGATGAGGCGTATAATTCTTAAACCTGGAATACTGGAACGGTGTCATGTAAAATCTCTGCCAAAGCCTCAGGGAGGCAAAATAGATCATAAATGATCCACAGTATTTAACTCCCATCTTGACCCCCAAAACCAAATGATGTAAGCATAAAATGAACAAGCCTTCAGTAAAATCTGCAAATTAACAGCGCTTCTCCCCATGGATGGAAGCATATAAGGAATTGACTGCCAGCAAAAGCAATTAATAACATGCCAATTATATAATTTTCTATTTAAGGAAAAAGCTAATTGATCATCTGATTAATAATGGTATTCAAGGTGAGGCAGCTACCGGAGAGCCTTTAATAGCCAGTTAATTCACACCTGCAGGCTTTGACAGCTGTCGTGGACTTTGAAAATGGTTGAGTGTCTATTAAAAATCAATGAAATTATATTAAACATATATTAAACACCTAAAGAAATAATAAGAAAACTTAAAATACCGAAACACTCAACCAATTAAAGATATTTAACAAATGCCAATTAGCGGCAATTATTGGACAAGTATCAATGGTTTCTCGCTAAAATTTTAGCAATTGCCTACAAGTTGCAATATAATGGCTTATGTGCAGCTAGAAAGATGGAATGGCTGTTTGGGGGTGAGTTTAGATAAACACAAAGTGCTGGAATAACTCTGTGGGTCAGACGACATCCTTGGAGGAGGCATGGGAATCAGAATATGGGGGGGAAGGGGGGGGGGGCACAAATTCTTGGCGGCCATGCGCGCGCGCGCACACACACACACACACACACACACACACACACCCACCCTCCAATCACCGCGCTCAATCCTCAGTCCCACACCCCCTACTTCTGCCTCTGACCGACACCTCCCTCCTCCAATGATTGCGCTGAATTATCATGTCCTGCCCCCAATGCCTGCTCTCCGACGTCTCTCTCGTCCAATCGGCGCCCTCGATCAGCAGTCCCACCTCCACTGTCACATGAAAAGCGGAGATTTCGCTGAGTTTTTCAATCTGGATTACAAAAAATGGGATGGGGTTCATCCCCCACCTCTCAAAACAGGGGGGTGTGGGGAAATGTGTCCCCCTGCCCCCCCCCCCCGGGATTTCCGTCCCTGCCTTGGAGAACATGGATTGGTGATATATCGTCATCTATCCACGTTCTCCGGTGATGTTGCCTGATCCACTGAGTTACTCCAAAATTTGTGTCTATCTTTGGTAGAAGGCAGCACCTGAAGTTCCTTGTTATTACAGGAGTGAGTTTGGCTTGGAACCATTACCTATTCATTGGTCGATGGTCGCGTACATCAGGATGCAATCAATTCCCTGTTCACATGAAGCTCACAAAGTAAACAGTATACATATGGTAAATGTAAATACAATTATGAATACCGCAATTAGTGCAAAACAGCAGAATGGTGCGTGGTTGTTGTGCACTATCTTTCAATGTTTTAATTAATTTTTGTTTTAATTATAAGTACATAATAAAAAACATTTTGTTTGTGGTGGTCATACATTATTAATATTGTCAATATTATCAATTATTTAATAGTTGTACTTCTATATATTTTTTTATTTTTTATGTAGATAGAAAATAATAGAGAGAGAAAAGAAACCAAAAAAAAAAATCCAAAAAAAAATAATAATAAAAGAGAATGGAATAATTAACTAATTATACATCATTGGAAATATGTCCGTGAATTATAAAATGTAACGCTTCATCTAATCATTCTTTCGGGTTTCAGTCAGGTTCTCGTGCCGAACCAGTTTGTTCCTTCAAATAGTCAATAAATGGAGAACATATGCTGATAAAAAGTTCTTGTTTGTCCATTAAGACAAATCTTATTCTTTCCAAGTGTAGGGTCTCCGACATCTCCATAGTCCACATTTTAATTGTGGGCGTTATAGGATCTTTCCAAAATTTTAATACTATTTTTTTCCCGATTATTATATTTGATTTTGTTCTAATATTCCTAATATTATTAGTTTTGAGTCTAGGTCCAATTGGATGTTGACAACTTCCGAGATTATCTTAAAAATTTCCGTCCAGAAATTATTCATTTTTATACAATTTACAAATGTATGCATTAGGTTGGCCTCTAAGTGCTGACATTTTTCACAGATAGGAGATATACTTGGGAAAATTCTATTTAATTTCGTTTTTGAATAATGTAATCTATGTAATACTTTAAATTGTATTAAGGAGTGTCTAGCATTTAACGAACAGTGATGTATATGTTGTAAGCTTTCGTCCCAAATATCTTGCATTATTGGTTGGCCTAGTTCATTTTCCCATGATTGCCTATATATTTCCGTCGTGGGTGCATCACTGTCTAATAGAATATTATAGATATAAGAAATTAATTTTTCTGTGTTAGGGTGTTTGTTCAAACATTCATCAAGAATTTCTGTCTTTCTATTTCTATAGTCCTGTGTATTTGATTTAACATAATCTCTAAGTTGTAGGTATCTGAAATAGTAATTTGAGTGAAGTCCATAGAGTCCATGAAGTCCATAGTGCAAAATACTTTAAAGTACAGGAACTGAACAAAGTTGAGTTAAGAGTGCGACTGCGTGACTGCATCTCTGGGAAGGTTGTGCATAGAGGAGACTGATTTCGGAATGAAAAGCTGTACTTAAGTCTAGACATCTGAGCTGCCAAGCTCCTGTACCTACTCCCTGAATGTAGAAGAGTGAAAAGGGAATGTCCAGGGTGACGGGCATCCTTGAAGATATTTGTAGGTTTCCTGTTGCAATACTCCGTGAAGATGGACTGATGGAAGGAGGTGAGGAGCCTGTGATGGACTGGGCTGTGTTCACCACTCTCTGCAGGTTCAGGTGGTCAAGAGCAGAGCGGTTTCCATACCTGACTGAGATATGTCCCATCAGAATACCTCCTGCAGCACGTCTGTCGATATTTGAGAGAATCCTTGCGTACACGCCGAATATTCTTCACTGCTCAAGAAAGAAAACTTCGCTGATTCAATTTTGGTGTTGTAACTCTAAACTAAACTAACCCAAAGTGGCAGAAAAACCAGAGAATAGTCTCACCTGACTATTGCTATATACATTGTACTTAATCTGCATGCAAAAAAAAAAGAATTTCATTGTACCTTGGTACATATCAAGTCAAGTCAAGTCACTTTTATTTTTATTAGCACATTTAAAAAACAACTCTCGTTGACCAAAGTGCTTTACTTTGGTGGAGGTACTAACGTTATACAACATTGGTTCATAGATTAAGTACATACATAAATACATACATATAGCCCTCCCTCAGAGGACGTCAAGAAAGGCTTGGGAGTACAGATGAGTTTTAAGCCTCGACTTAAAAGAGTCGATGGAGCGGGCAGTTCTGATGGGAAGAGGGATGCTGTTCCACAGTCTAGGAGCTGCAACCGCAAAGGCCCGGTCGCCCCTGAGCTTATGCCTAGACCGCAGGATGTTCGGTAACCCCAAGTCGGCCGATCTGAGGGACCTGGAGGTGGTGTGGTGGGTAAGCAAACTTTTGATGTAGGTGGGGGCAAGCCCGTTAAGGGCTTTGTAAACATAAAGAAGGATCTTGAAATTTATTCGGAATAAAGATAATGATAATAAAGAATAATTGAACCAGTTCCCTGACATAAGGTTCTTAATTTCTCTCCACTATTTCATCTTATCATTGTTGTTGATTCTGTAGGGTCCATGGATAAGTGAAGAAGCCCGCAGGTTGTATAGCAGGAGCAGTTTCGTTTTTAGTTACGTTTTGAGATACCTCGTGGAAACAGGCTCTGCAGCCCACCGAGTTCATGTCGACCAGTGATCCCCACACACTAACACTATCCTGCACACACTAGGGACAATTTACAATTTTACCAAGTCAATTAGCCTACAAGCCTGTACGTCTTCAGGAGTGTGGGGGGAAATCGGAGCATCTGGAGAAAACCCATGCAGGTCACGGTGAGAACGTACAAACTCCGTGCAGACAGGATCGAACCCGGGTCACTGATGCTGTTAAGCAGCAAATCTACCAGCGTGCCACCATGCTGGTGAGTCAGGAGTGAGCTGTCTCTCAGTGAAACATAGAACCCAACAGTTGCTGTTCTCTCTTGGAAACAGCGGCCTTGCTCAAGGCTCCTCAAGCTTGTTCTCAAGATACTGGACGTGAGCTGCAGGTATGCTGTGGAAGGGATCTGAGATATCCGCTGGTTCAGCCGCACCTGGAGCCCCCCACCTGCCCAACTAGCATCCTTCCTTGCCACTTTAGTGATCACTGCTCTACCAGTAGTGTTGGATCTGCTGCAGACTGGCAGATCCAAGATTTCCTTTGAAGTACCGATGGTTGACGGGAGACTTTCACCCCGGAAACTAGAGTGATGGTGTCAGACAGCATGGAAACAGGCCCTTCAGCCCAACTCATCCATGCAGACCCAGATGCGCCATCTCAACTAGTCCCATTTGCCGCTCTCCTGACCTACCATCTACCTCGTTACAGTCCTTTGGACTATCCTTAATCGGACCTTACTGGAATTCATCTTGCACTAATCATTATTCCCTTCATCCTGTATCTGTACACTGTGAATGGCGTGATTTTAATGAACTATAGTCCTTTCGCTGACTGGATAGCACGCAACAAATAAAAAAGTTTTCACTGTATGTCGGTACACGCGACAATAATAAATGATAATTTATATAGTATATAATATATAATATATAAATAATAAGTTGGCCCCTTTTCCTTTAAACCTTTCCTGTCCATGTACCTGTCCGAAAATCTTGTAAGTAAGTAAGTAAGTTTATTGGCCAAGTATTCACATACAAGGAATTTGCCTTGGTGCTCCGCCCACAAGTAACAACATGACATACAGTGAAAGTTACGATTGACTCAGAAAACACTAGACATTAATAATAATAAAACATTAATGATAAAACACCATTGATCAAGCATGTGAACCAACAAAATACCAGATCAAAGGGAGGCTACAGATTTTTGGCTGTTGAGTAGAGCAACTACTCGTGGATAAAAACTGTTTTTATGTCTGGCTTTTAAATGTGCTTACTGTTAAAACTAGCAAATTTTTGTGTCCGATGAAGGGTCCCGACCTGAAACATTGTCTGTCCATTCTCTCCATAGATGCTGCCTGACCTGCTGAGTTCCTCCAGCACTTTGTATTTTTCTTTAGATTCCAGTGCCTGCAGTTCCCTTTGTCTCAGAGCAACCATTCTATTTGCAAGGAGCGTAATTAGATAATTGGTTGCAACACAAATTAGACTTGTACAACAGCCATGGAAATTCTATTAGTCTGAATCCAAGGAGTAATTAAAGCGTCTGTTTTTTTTTCAATGAATGATGAGTAACATTTCAACAAACACCGCTTTGAACCTCCAGCAAACCTTGAATCAGTTAACAGAAACCATTGTAAGCAGTGTGTGCTCACTTGGCTTATACAAAATGAATGCTGTTAGCAATATATTGTGGCAGTTTATGACAGCTAAGTGCATTAACTGATTACAATAACCTTAACCACTCCATTATAGTTTCGTATAAAGGAGTGTTAAACCGTGGATAAAGTGGCAGTCCTGACTTCTTGTGAATGTAATCATATTATGCAACAATTAGTTTGCAGTAATGGATGGCTGATGCCAGGCTCCATATTCCCATGCCGTTTGTTTGCACGGCTCATCTCGTTGTTCTTGGTTTTTATAACTTTGTTGGTGGGCATTGGGTATAATTCAATCGAATGAGGATTGACTGCTTCGTCGGCTGCAGATCAATAACTGCTCTCCTCCTGACTCTGCCAAAATGTGTGTTCAAGTGGAGAAACCCACGGATGTGCCGTCTCCTAACATTTCAGTTTCAGTTTAGTTTACTGTCACGTGGACTGACGTACAGTGAAAGGCTTCTGTTGCGTGCTAACCAGGTCGGCGGAAAGACAATACATGATTACAATCGAGCCTTGAATTCTCCTACGCGGATTGTCACCTTGTCGTGGTGGAGAGGCTTGTGTGGCCCTGAGATCCTGAGAGCGATGCCGTCTGGAGCTTTGCTCCAGGTAAGGTCGGTAATGGCGGTAAGGTCGAAGGGGAGGTCTCTGAGAAAGAGCAATCCAACCAAGACCTCAACGGTGGAACAGGCGGAGGATGATGGCTGACCTTAGTGGAGCATCACAACGGCCGGGAAGGCGGATGAAGGCTGCAGCAGAAAAGGGTCTCCGGTCGTCTTGGATTCCATGCCACTGGATCCTGACCCAGATCTGTCAAGGACCGTGTGGTGGCCGTCTATGCACCAGTCTCCCCACGTTAAACAAAGTCATGCACATGTCCTCCAATGATAGATACTTGATTTACAGTGTATAGATACCTGATTTACAGTGTATAGATACATGATTTTCACTCAGTGAGCGTGTGGGCAAGGTACAGGTTTCCATCCAGGGAATGGTGTGTGTACAGTGGAAGCTTTGGGGCTTGCAGTGAAGATCAACGTAATATGGGCTGAGGAAAGAGAAGATTTACAAGGATGTGGCCAGGACTTGAGGGCCTGAGCTACAGGGAGAGGTTTGGCAGGCTAGGACTTTATTCCTGGAAGAACATGAGGCTCAGGGGGGATTTTAAGTTTATGAAATCATGAGGGAATAGAGGGCGTGACTGCACAGAGTCTTTATCCTGGAGTTTGGGAATCAAGGGCATTGGTTTATGGTGAGAGGGGAATGATTCAATAGGAGCCTGAGGGGCATTTTTTCACACAGAGGATAGTGGGCATTGGGAACGAGCTCTTAGATGTAGCTGAGGCAGATATAATATTAACATTTAAGAGCCAGTTAGGCTGGTGTATGGATAGGAAATAGTTTAAGGGATATTGGTTAAATGCAGGCAGATGGGACTAGCTTAGGTGTCCCTTGGTTGGCAAGGATGAGTTGGGTGGAAGGGCCTGGTTCTGTGCTGTATGACACTAGGGTTCTAACATTGAAGAATCAATTGTAATTTTTACTGAAAACAGAACAATGAATTTCTCACTTGTGGCATTTTTGTTGGCCCATATATTTAATACCCATATATGTATAATAATTTATAATATTATATATAATCTATAATAAATTCAAGAAATTAATAACTGTTACACTGGTGCAAAAAACTAAGTCCTGAGTTCAACCAACGACTCTAAGAGACCGGACTGAAGAATATTTTTGATAAAATGTCAGTGTGGAATCGAGTATATTAGCAGTTGCGTGATAAGTAAGTGGGGCTTAAATTGATTAGTGTTACTTCCTCTGTGGCTGATATCAGCTGTAACTCACATCCTGCACAGCCGTGTTACTGATGTTCATTGATGTTACAGCTGCCTGTGTCAGAGATCGCTCACAGATACTCTCTGGCAATCTGTCTTCTCTGCAGAAAATTCTGTCATTATCTGCTCAAACTGATTTTACCTTGAGCCAGGAGATGAGATTGCTAAAATCACAGGGCACAAGGTACGATTAGAATGTGCTGGCATTTACGCTGCACTCTCCCATTCCTTCCTCACTTAAACCTATAACTGTGATCCTCTGCTCCCTGTTCGCTTACTTGCTCATCCAGTCTCCCTTTCATGTGACCACATTAGACAACAGACAATAGACAATAGGTGGAGTAGTAGGCCATTAGGCCCTTCGAGCCAGCACCGCCATTCAATGTGATCATGGCTGATCATCCCCAATCAGTACCCCGTTCCTGCTTTCTCCCCATAATCCCCTGACTACGCTATTTTTAAGAGCCCTATCGAGCTCACTTTTGAAAGCATCCAGAGAACCCGCCTCCACTGCCCTCTGAGGCAGAGAATTCCACAGGCTCACCACTCTCTGTGAGAAAAAGTGTTTCCTCGTCTCCGTTCTAAATGGCTTACTCCTTATTCTTAAACTGTGGCCCCTGATTCTGGACTCCTCCAACATCGGGAACATGTTTCCTGCCTCTAGCATGTCCAAATCCTTAACAATCTTATATGTTTCAATGAGATACCCTCTCATCCTTCTAAACTCCAGATTATTCTCTAAACTCCACATTATTCACCTCAACCACTCCCTGTACAAGCACACTTCACATTCTCCCTGTTCTTTGGTAAGGACGTACTAAATTCCCTGTGAAATGTCTTGGTGACCCTTTTCCGTTGACAGCCTCGAGTTATACCCTTCCCCACACCTGGAAACATCTCTGCATTCATAAGGTCATAGGTAATAGGTGCAGAATTACACCATTTGGCCCATCAAGTCTACTCTGCAATTCAACCATGACTGATCTATCTCTTTCTCGTATCTGTCCCATCAAACCTTTTCAAGTTAGAGTCATAGTCATAGGGTGATAAAGTGTGGGAACAGGCCCTTCTGCCCAACTTGCCCACATTGGCCAACAATGTCCCAGCTACATGTCCCACTTGCCGGCGTTTGGTCCATATCCCTCCAAACCTGTCCTATCCATGTACCGGTCTAACTGTTTCTTAAGTGATGGGATAGTCGCAGCCTTGTTTGTGAAAAGGTTACCCCTCGGATTCCTATTAAATCTTTCCCCTTCACCTTGAACCTATGTCTTCTGGTTCCTGATTCCCCTACTCTGGGTAAAAGACCGTGCATCTACCTGATCTATTCCTCTCATCATTTTGTACATCTCTATAAGATCCCCCCTCATCCTCCTGCACTCCATGGAATAGAGACCCAGCCTACTCAACCTCTCCCTATAGCTCACACCCTCTAGTCCTGGCAACATCCTCGTAAATCTTTTCTGAACACTTTCAAGCTTGACAATATATTTCCTATAACATGGTGCCCAGAACTGAACACAATATTCTAAATGCGGTCTCACCAATGTCTTATACAACTGCAACATGACCTCACAACTTCTCTGCTCAGTACTCTGACTGATGAAGGCAAATGTGCCAAAAGCCTTTTTGACCACCTTATCTACCTGTGACTCGAACTTCAAGGAACCATGCACATGTACTCCTAAATCCCTCTGCTCTACAACACTACTCAGAGGCCTACCATTTACTGTGTAGTTCCTGCCCTTGTTCAACATCCCTGATGCAACACCTCACAGTTCTCTGTATTAAATTCCATCAACCATTCCTCCGCCCACCAGGCCAATCGATCGAGATCCTGCTGCAATCTTTCACAACCATCTTCACTATCTGCAAAACCACTCACTTTTGTATCTTCAGCAAATTTGCTAATCTTGTCCTGAATGTTCTCATCCAAATCATAGATGTAGATGACAAACAGTAACGGGCCCAGCACCAAACCGTGAGGCACACCACTAGTCACAGGCCTCCAGTCTGAGAAGCAACCTTCCACCATCACCCCCTACTTCCTTCCATGGAGCCAATTTGCTATCCATTCAGCTATCTCTCCTTGGATCCCATGCGATCTAACCTTCCACAGCAGCCTACCATGTGGAACCTTGTCGAATGCCTTACCAAACTCCATGTATACAACATCTACAGCTCTGCCCTCATCGACCTTTTTGGTCACGTCTTCAAAAAACTCAAGCAGATTTGTGAGACACGACCTCCCACGTGCAAGGCTGCTAGTCACCCATCAGCCTCACCTCCGCAAGTGAAAGAAGACCCAGTTTGCCCATCAATGATAAATATCGTGCCATGTTTCCCCAAGATCATAAGACAAAGAAGCAGAATTAGGCCATTCAGCCCATCTTTTTAGAGGTGCTGGCATGCCCTACTGGCATGTACTCCCATAAAACCACTGCCATATTACAACAGTAGCTCTTAACTCTTACTCTTAACGTTACCTCATTCAGTTATTCCATTACTGTACCGGTACTTTTTAAAAATTACTTACAGTAAGATTTTACTACATGATGGAGATTGAGTTGGAATTGAGTTGGGAACCTGAAGATAGTGTTTTCCCTTTTACCTACTATCCTAATTCCTTGGCTGGTCGAGGTCTCAGTTTTTTGGCCATCGATCACCTGTTCACACCACTTCTATTTTACACTATATTCTCAGTACACTAGAGTAATGCTGTGAGGACACATCAAACTGGGGGATCTGTACCTCATCCCATTGTGGCACCTATAACCCAATGGTATAAATAGTGAAATCTCCAATTTTAGGTACCTAACCCACAAATATTGCCCCCCACCATTTTCCTCCCTCTCTTCCCTGTGCACCCATTTTCTTCCACAATCCCACCCCCCCCCTTTCCCCTTCTTCCCATCCCCTTCAAACTTTTTCTGACCACATTTCCTCTCCTTTTCTTCTTATCTCACAGCCTTTTGGCTTTTCATCTCTGGTCTTTGACCAACCATTAACCCCCCCGCCTCACTTGTATCCACCTATCACTTGTCACGCTTTGTCCTGCCCTCACCTTTGTCAAGTCATGTCACTTTTATTTCTATAGCACATTTAAAAAACAACTCTTGTTGGCCAAAGTGCTTTACATTGGTGGAGGTACTAACCAACGTTATACAACATTGGTTCATAGCTGGAACATTGTTCCAGCTTTCTTGCAATCAGCCTGAAGAAGGGTGCTGACCCAAACCATCGTCTCTTCATGTCCCCCAGAGATGCCGCCTATCCTACTGAGTTACTCTAGACATTGTGCATCGTTTGTTGTGAAATGTCTTTTGATTCAAGCTGCACACTGAAAGTGCAATGAAATATTTCACTCAGCCATTATGCCATTACTCATGTTCATGTTCTACAGTATTTCATACAAGAATTTTCATTGTTGAGATACGGGGGTGGGAGGCGGTAAGGCCAAGGCCAACTGTGAGATGTAGTGTTAATTCTCTATTCTCTCTCATTCTCAGCCTCCTTGTAGACAATAGCTCAGCAAAGCCTTTACAAATCACCAACAATCCACTAAAAAAATACACATTTAGGCACCCTGTCAAATCTGCTCCATGGAACACATTCTTCATTATTTCAGAATATTGTCCAATGATTTTGTGCAAAGTTGTTATTTATGCGGCTGTATCAAAGGCAGCTGTATCAAAGGCAGCTGTATCAAAGGCGATATCCGACTGGTTCCTGAATTTTCTGACGGAGCGACGGCAGGCAGTGAGACTGGGCCCGCACCTGTCCTCAACTATCACCCTGAGCACCGGCACACCACAGGGCTGTGTACTGAGCCCCATGCTCTACTCCCTCTTCACACACCACTGTGTTCCTGCATTCGACACCAACACCATTGTCAAGTTTGTAGACGACACAACGGTGATCGGGCTGATCACCAACGGTGATGAAACACAATACAGAGCAGAGGTGCAGAACCTGGCGGACTGGTGCTCAGATAACAACCTGTCCCTCAACACCTCTAAGATCAAGGAGCTGATTATCAACTTCAGAAGGACACGTAATCGGGAATACCCTCAAATCTCTATCAACGGGGACAGTGTGGAGAGAGTGTCCAGCATTAAGTTTCTGGGCACACACATTTCAGAGGACCTCACATGGTCCACCAACACCGCTGCGCTGGTCAACAAGGCCCAGCAACGACTGCTCTTCCTGAGTGCACTGAAAAAGACTGGTTTACCCCAACAGCTGCTGACAACCTTCTACCGCTGCACCACAGAGAGCATACTAACATATGGCATCTCTGTGTGGTATCTCAGCTGCACGGAGGCGGAGAGCTCTTCAGCGTGTCCACAGAGCGCAGAAGATAATTGGGACACAGCTACCTGCCTTGGAGGGCATCTACCACACACGGTGCCTCAGGAAGGCCGTCAGCATTCACAAAGACTCCTCACACCCTTGCAATAGTCTGTTCGAACTTCTACCTTCCGGCAGACGTCACAAGGCCTTCTACGCCCGCACCTCCAGACTTAGGAACAGCTTCATCCCCAGAGCTTTAGCTGGTCTGAACCAGCCCTGCTGAGTAACCCCCCCCCCCCCTCCCCCCCGCAATGAACTGTCTCCCTCGGATGGTCACGTCACACATCGACCAGGCACAGACCTATTTGCACTTTATACTGCTTTACTGGGTTTTTTTAATCTTGTTTCTCTGGGTGTCTAAATTTTTAGTTGATTAGGTTATGACATCGGATGGAAGCTGCATACCAAATCTCGCTGTACCTCTGTGCAATGAAAATAAAATATATTATTATTAATATTATAAAGCTGGAAAGGAACCAGCGGCAAGAAAATGGCAGATGCTGGAATTTTGACCAAATAAACACAGAGTGCTGGAGAAACTCAACATTTCAGGCAGCATCTGTGGAGGGAATGGACAAACTCAAATCTGAAGTGTCCCGACCCGAAACATCATTCCCTCCACAGATGCAGCCTGACCCGCAGAGTTCCTCCCGCCTTTGATTTTTGCATGTGAAAGGAAATGACAAATATGGTTGTGAGAAATTAGTGGGTGCACAGTAGCGCAGCTGGTGGAGCTCCTGCTTCACTGTACCTGAGAGCCGGCGTTGATTCTGACCTTGGGTGCTGTCTGTGTGGAATTTACACGTTCGTCCTGTGACTGAGTGGGACGTGGGATGTTTCCTCCCACAACCCAAAGACGTGTGTGAAAGCCCTGTCCCATGGTACGAGTTCATTCCAAGAGCTCTCCCGAGTTAAAAAAAAATCAAACTCGTGGTAAACACGGAGAATGAACGTAGCAGGCACGTCGGAGCTCGGGGATGTCTCTTAGCGCTAACGGCAGGTACTCCGGAAGACTCGCTAATGGCAGGTAACCACGGAAGATTTTTCAACATGATGATAAATGTCCACTAGAGCCCCGAGTACCGACGAGTGGCCATTACCGTAAATCTCCGAGTTCGAATCAGGGCAAACTCGGGAGAACTCTTGAAATGAACTTGTACCATGGGACAGGGCTTTTAGGGTAGATGAATTAGCCTCTGTAAAATTGCCCCCTTGTGTGAATGGAATAGGATGTGAAAGTGGGATAACATAGAACTGGTGTGAATAGGTGATCGATGGTCAGCGAGGACACGGTGGGCTAAAGAGCCTTGTTTCCATGCTGTATCTCTAAACTAAACTAAATTGGTGTCTCAAGTCTAGAGTGGAAATGCAAACAGAATCCAGCCATTTAGGAGGAACCTTACCAAGGGGGTTGTAAATCCCTTGAACTCTCAACTCCCAAAGATTTTTGGTGGTTAGTTGAGAGAAGAGAGGGATTTGCGCATTGTGCTGGGAAGTGAACGAGGCTCATATTCATGGAGACACAAGGGAACACAGATGCTGGAATCTTGAACAAAATGGGCGGCTCAAGGCAGTGTGGTGCATCAGTAGAGTTGCTGCCTTACAGCCCCAGAGAACTCGGCTCGAACATGACTAAAGGGGGCCGTCTGTATGGGGCTTGTACGATCTTCCTGTGACCTACATGGCTTTTCTCCAGGAGCTCCAGTTTCCTCCTACACTCCAAAGACGTACAGGTTTGTAGGCTAATTGGCTTTGTAAAATTGTAAGTTGTCCCTAGTGTGTGTTGGATAGTGTTAGTGTGTGGGGATTGCTGGTCGGTGCGGACTCGGTGGGCCAAAGCGCCTGTTTCCGCGCTGTATCTCTAAACTAAATTAAACTAAACTAAACTAAGCATGGTCTTGACCCGAAACGTCGCCTATTCCTTCTCTCCATAGATGCTGCCTCACCTGTTGAGTTCCTCCAGCATTTTTTGTCTCCCTTCGATTTTTCCAGCATCTGCAGTTCTTTCTTAAACGAAAACCTAAAGTGCTCTGCGGGTCAGGCAGCGTCTGTGGAGGGAATGTTATAGGTCAGGACCTTTGTTCAACTTAAGATGAATGTGAAAGGTGCTGTAGAGAGCACCTTAAGATGGACCCCAAAAAGCTGGAGTAACTCAGTGGGTCAGACAGCATCTCTGGAGAAAAGGAATAGGTGGTTTCGGGTCAAGACCCTTCTTAAGACTGTGTCCATCTTCGGTTTAAACCAGCATCTGCAGTTCCTTCCTACACCTTTGTTCATCTCTCTCCATAGATGCTGCCTGACCTGCTTAGTTCCTCCAGCACTTTGTGTTTAAGGGCACAGTACCAGGCGTGAATGGTAGGGGCTGTTCCATTTCCCAATCCAATGAATTGTACTTCCATTTCTGGTGTTTGCATAAGATCCCTTACCTCATACAGTCGCTGCACTTGCTTTACA
Organism: Okamejei kenojei; assembly: GCA_035221665.1. NCBI lineage: Eukaryota > Metazoa > Chordata > Chondrichthyes > Rajiformes > Rajidae > Okamejei > Okamejei kenojei. The sequence goes on along the minus strand of CM069159.1, from coordinate 28,184,357 downwards.
AAATTATATGATTTTTGACAGCAGTATTAATTTGACGAAGCCGGAGTCCAAAGACTAATGATTTAGAAATATAAGTGATTAAGATATGGTTTCTATTTCCACCTCCCAGTTTGTCAGGTTAAGCTATTAAGTCCATGTGATGGATTTTACTGTCAAATTTGTGTCTTGCAGATAAACGGATCGGTCACATCAATTTCTATAATTTTGCAGATCCTGCAGTAGCTAGATTGGTCTAAATGACGATTGGGTACAGAGGTGACGAGGGCAGTCGCAAATGGAACTGATGGGAGGGCTCCTGAAAATCAGGCAATTAATTGCATTCTGCAAAAGAATATACCTGCGAAACACTGAATTAGATAAAGTTCTTGAATCAAAGATCTGTTGGGGCAACTGGTTTAGTTGTGTTTATTATTATCACTTGTATCAAGGTACAGTGAGAAGTTTATTTGTCGCGTGCCATCCAGTCAGTGAAAAGACAGTACATGATTACAGTCAAGCTGTCCACAGTTTACAGATGCAGGACAAAGGGTATAACGTTTAGTCCAAGGTAAAGTCCGATAAAATATCTCAGCTGAGACCTGCAAGGTTTTTTGCTTCACTTCTGAGACCGAGCACACACCCTTTCACTGTGTCTCGGTACACGTGCCAATAGGAAATTGATATCGATACCAATAACGATTGCCTCTCTATAGCACCTTTCACATCCATCTCAGGGCATTGCACAGGCTGACACAGTGGCATAGGAAGTAGGGCTAATACTTAAACAGCACCAGGTTCTATCCTGACCTCGGTCTCACATAAGGTGAGAGGGGGAAATTTTAAAGGACAAGTTTTCTACACAGAGGGTGGTGGGGCCTGGAACATGCTGGTGGTGCAGGCAGATCCAATAGTTGGGTTTAAGAGGCTTTTAGATAGGCATATGGAAGTGCAGGGAATAGAGGGATATGGATCACGTGCAGGCAGATGGGATCAGTTTAACTTGGCATCACGTTTGGCACAAACATTGTGTGCCAAAGGGCCTGTTCTGCTTTGTGTTCTATGTCCTATGTATTAATCCTCATTATGTTATGATTAAAATGAAAAGAGAAAGGGGCTTGATACAACATCTCTCAAAGAACAGTTTGTCCAAGTTTGTTAAGAGTGTGCCAAGAAAGTATTTAATTATCAAATGTTCCAACAGCAGAATAATGAAATTCTTACGCCTTGCAGCTGTACAGCCCCGTAATACAATAACATACAGATAAATATTTAATAATCAATAACACAAGAAATTAATAATCACAATGCTGGACAACCATAATAATGCCAAACCGGTCCATAGTGCAACCAGAAACACAGTCCATGGAAGATAATTGTTGCCGAGGTTAGTGTTGTGTGGTGTTCAAGAGCCTGATAGTTGCTGGTAAGAAGTTGTTCCTGGATCTGGTGGCCACAGTTTTCAACTTCTTGCACCAATATATCTTCCGAAAGTTCAAAGTATATTGTAGACAAATCTGCCAGTAGTTTGAATTTCGCTTGATCTAAAATAAGACGTGGAATTATTTTAAAATACTGAGGGAACTCTGGTAATAGAGACTTGAAGCACTTGTTAGCCCCCTGAGTGGACGGACAAAGCCTCTGTTTAGTGTGGTGTGTGAACGTTAACACTGTTGACAATCCACAATCCACTCAGCCCTAATCTCTGTCATGTACAACTGAGGAATGGTTAGATATTTGACCTCTTGATCCAGAGGTCGGAGTTGTGACCATCATCAACAAGGATGTTCATAAGTTCATAGGTTCATGTGATAGGAGCAGAATTAGGCTTGTCTACTCCGCCATCCAATCATGGCTGATCTACCTTTCCCTCTTAACCCCATCTCCTGCCTTCCACCCATAATCAAGAATCTATCTATCTCTGCCTTAAAAATATCCATTGACTAGGCCGCCACAACCTTCTGTGGCAATGAATTCCACAGATTCACCGCCGCGTGAACAAAGAAATTCCTCCTCATCTCCTAAAGAGACGTCCTTTAATTCTGAGGCTATGACCTCTGGTCCTGTACTCTCCCACTCCCTCCATAGATGCTGCCTGGCCCACCAATTCTCCAGCACTTTGTGCTTGGCATCTTCAACATCTGGCATGTTTTGGTTGTTGCTGGAAGCTGTGCGCTGGGATCTGAGGGGCATTTTGATGTCATTTTGAAAGCCATAAATTACAGCGTTCTGATAACGTGTGATTTTAAAACATCTTTGGGAAAAAACAGCCTGCTAGTTCCATTTCGTCATTTCATTTTACAGAATATTAGGTGTTACTGTCATGCAGGATTCTTTACAATGCTATACTGCGTATGAAGAATGGTCCCGACCCAAACTGTCACCTTTCCATGTTCTCAGAGATGCTGCCTGATCTGCTGAGCTACTGCAGCACCCTCTCTTTTTCTACACTATAATGAATGCCAGCATATTACATGTATTTAATGTACCACTGGTGCACTATATTTTGTGTAGAAAACATGCATTAAATCTCCCTCTGCCACATATGGCCTGTGTCTGACAAAAATATGATTTAAGCCGAAGATCTGAGCTTTAAACTGTAATTTAGAAATGACCCAGAGAAACAAAACATGATAATGGGAAAGGTAGACACAAAGTGCTGGAGTAACTCAGCAGGACAGGCAGCATATCTGGAGCACATGGAGAAGGGTCTAGACCCGAAACGTCACCCATTGTGAAAAATATACATCTTCTAGATGAGCTGGGACGCATCCTCAGTGATTCCTTCTCTCCAGATATGTTGTCTGTCCCGCTGAGTTACTCCAGCATTTTGTGTCTACCTTCAATTTAAACCAGTATGTGCAGTTCTTTCCTGCACATAATGGGAAAAGAGATCCTTGTGAGTTATTTATTATTATTGCCCTGTACAAGATATAGCAAAAAACATATTTTTGCACACTATCCAGTCAAATCATATCATACATGAGTACGTCAAGTGATGCAAAGAGAAAATAAACAGAATGCAGAATTTGGTGTTCCAATGACAGAAAGTTCAGTTATAAAATGCACAAGGGTTGCAATGTTGTAGGTTGGAAGATTGAGAATACATCCCTTGCTGATGAGAGAAGATAGACACAAAAGGAACTCAGGTGGGACAGGCAGCATCTCTGGAGAGAAGGAATGAGTGACGTTTCGGGTCAAGACTCTTTAGTGTGAAGAAGGGTCTCGACTAGAAATGTCACCCATTCCTTCTCTCCATACATGTTACTTGTCCTGTTGAGTTATGCCAGAATTTTGTGCCTATCGTCAGTTTAAACCAGCATCTGCAGTTCCTTCCTGCACCTTGATGATAAGAGGTCCACTTAGTAGACTGATAACAGTGAGGTTGAAACTGTGCTTGAATTTGGTCGTACTTCCTTTCAGGCTTTTTGTATTTTCTGCCCAATGGAGAGGGGAGAAGAGGGAACGACTGTGATGTATGTAGTCCTTGATTATGTTGGCTGCTTTCTCAGGGCAATGTGAAGCATATCGATGTGGGTGGGCTGGTTTGTATAATGGAATGGGCAGTGTTTAAGATTCTTTAGTTTCTCTGCAACTTCTTGAGGTCTTGAGCAGACCAGTTGCCGTACCAACCTGTGATGCCTTCCATGGAGCATCTTTAGAAACTGGTAAGGGTCATATTGGAGAAATACTAAATTTCCCTTGTCATACTGCGTGAAAAAAGGCCCTCCGGCCCAACACCCATGCCGATCAACATGCTCCATCTACACTAGTCCCACCTGCCTGCATTGGGCCCATATTCTTCTAAACCTATCCTATTCATGTACCTATCTAAATGTTTCTTAAACACTGTAATAGTGAAGTTATTCCAAGGAGGTATAGGCATTGGGGTGCTTTTATGGTCATTGCTTCAATGTTGTTCGACCAGAACAAATTGTTGGTGATATTTATGTCCGGGAACTTGAAGCTCTCGATGATCTCCACCTCAGCACCATTGATGCTAATTGGGGCATGTACCAACTTTCATAAGTCAATATTTAGCTCCTTCATTTTGCAGACATTGAGGTAGAGGTTGTTGTTTTGACATCCTTCTACTATGTTCTCCATCTCTTCTATTATCCTGTCTCGTCATTGTTCATGAACCAGCCCACCATTACAACCCATGATGTAATCTGAAACTTGTAGATGGACTTAGAGCAGAAGTTGGACGCACAGTTGTTTGTGAGTATGAAGAGAATATAGTAAGGGACTGAGAACACATCCGCTTGTTGGAAGATCATCTGTAGAATTAAAACAAATCTTGACCACTTCCTGTTTGCACTGCATATTGATTTTAGAAAACACACTACCACTTACGGCTGTAATTTTTGGCCATCTTACTCAGAGTCCCACTTCGCTGCACAGGACAAGAGGATTCTTCCCATCGATGAAAAATAAAAGACTTATTAATGTTTAAAAAATGTTGAGATTCTCTCTCCTGTCAATCACACCATGAAGGCCATACCCCTTCCGGTGGGAGGGGGAGGGACTATAAAACCCGGAAGTGTGGACTGCCTCAGTCTCTGCAAGATGGGGGAGCGAGAGGTCACGACTCGCAGTCTGAGCTGTGAATAACACTGAACACATTTTTACTAAACTGTGAGTGATTTTACTGACCTGTGAGTGCCCTTAATGTGGTTTGAAAAAGCAAATGTGGTGGTGGTTGGTTGGTTTGAAAAAGCAAAGCAAGCATGGTGGTGGTTGGTTGGTTTGAAAAAGCTAAGCAAATGTGGTGGTGGTTGGTTAGAAAAAGCTTATAATTAAAAGTCTAAACTTGACCACTTCCAGTTTGCGCTGTATATTGATTTTAGAAAAAAAACGCTACCACTTATGGCTGTGATTTTTGGCCATCTTACTCAGAGTCCCCCTCAGCTCATCAGGTACAGAGGATTTTTCCCATTGATGAAAAATAAAAGTGTTATTGGTGTTTAAATAATGTTGAGATTCTCTCTCCTGTATATCACGCCATGAAGGCCACGCCCCTTCCGGTGGGAGGGGGAGGGACCATAAAACCAGGAAGTGTGGGTGTGGCTCAGTCTCTGCAAGATGGGGGAGAAAGAGAGGTTACGACTTTCTGTCTGAGCTGTGAACCAACTGAACACACATACTGTGGTTTATATGTGGTTGTTAAGTGGTGTTTTGTGATGTTTTGTGGTGTTTTGTGATGTTTTGTGGTGTTTTATGTGGTTTTGTGGTGGTTTCATCCTGGTTGAAATGGTATGAAACTGCATTTGAATTTGGTGGCCTTGCACCCTGCATGAAATGGTATGAAACTGCATTTGAATTAGGTGGCCTTGCACCCTGCTTGAAATGGTATGAAACTCCACTTGAATTTGGTGGCCTTGCACCGTGCTAGAAATGGTAGGAAACTGCATTTGAATTTGGTGGCGTTGCACCCTGCTTGAAATTGAATTTCAAGGAATAGCCGTGAGTCAACTGCCAGCCCACCAGCCGTGAGTGAGTGAGCTGCCAGCACACCAGGCTTGAGTGACTGAGCTGCCAGCCCAAGAATCCAATCAGCTCACAATGTCCATACTAGCCCTCTGGAAACCAATCCCTTCAGCCCACAACACCCATACTAGCACTCCAGAAAGCCCCCCCCACTCCCACTGGCCACCAATATTGGAATTGGTGGGGAGGTGGAATATTGCATTGGGGGACCAGCCCTCCTGTGTGCACATGGGACCCAACGGGTCCCACTTAGTCTAGTAGATCATAAAATCACAAGACATTAGGCCATTCAGCCCATCAAGTCTGCTCTGCCATTCAATTATGGCTGATGTATATTGGAGCATGTGTTCCGCATAAAATTTAAGATCTACCTCTGTTGTAAATCAAACTAATGTTGTTGTAAATCAACAGAAAGGGATACGGATCTAGTGGGCAGCTGTTTAGTTTTAGTTTAGAGATACTACGCGGAAACAGACTGTTCGGCCCACCGAGTCCGCACCGACCAGCGATTCCCGCACATTAACACTATCCTACACACACTAGGGACAATTTACACATACACCCAGCCAATTAACCTACATACCTGTAGCTGTTTGGAGTGTGAGAGGAACCCGAATATCTCGGAGAAAACCCATGTGGTCACAGGGAAAACATCCAAACTCCATACAGACCGCACCCCTAGTCGGGATTGAACCCAGGTCTCTGGCGCTGCAAGCGCTGTAAGACAGCAACTCTACCACTGCGCCACTGTGCCGCCCATGTTCTTGTAGCTCCTCCTAGACTGGGAGAGGGATCAATTGCTCAAAATAGAGATTATTGGCAGTTAAACTGACTCAGAAATAGGACCTGGGCAGTGAAGTAAATTAAGGGCCTGTCCCACCAGCATGCGACTGCATGCGGCGAGTGCGACCAAACGTGGTGGCTTGAGGCGTACGGCCTCGTGGCGCTGGTCCCACTTCCAACCACAGAGCCGTATGGAGCTGGTCCCGACATCATACTCAGCAATCAGCTGGGCAGGAGGCGGGCCGACTGACTTTGAATGTCGCACGGCGCCGGGTGGTGACGTCATCACGCAAAGGCATGCCGGGCGGTGACATCATCGCGCAATGCCACGCGCTAGGCGTACGTCCAGACGCTGCGTACGGCGTCAAGACGCTGCGTACGACGTCGAGGCGCTGCGTACGGCCTCAATGCGGCTGCGGGACGACAGGCCGTTGCCGCGCGGGATTTTTGAATGTTGTCAGTTTTTCGGAGCCCCGAGCGATGTCGGGACCAGCCCCGCACAACTCCATACGGCTCCGGCGATCGAAGTGGGACCGGCCCCGCGAGGCCGTATGGCTCAAGCGACCACGTTAGGTCGAGCTTGCCGCATGCAGTCGCATGCTGGTGGAACAGGCCCTCTAGTCTTTGAAATGTAGATCGATAGAGTATAATTTTCCAAAAATGAGGCTGCTGGTAGATACATAACAGATAGAGCTTAGTGTCTTGACTTAAGCTTAGTAACTTTGTAGGGGTAACACTCAATATCGTCACATATCTCCATTACTCCATGTCCAGGCATCTGCCCTCCCTCAGTATCATCTTGGAGCCATCAGCCTAGGTCTTTATGCTCACCTCTTGTGGATGAGATTTGAATGCAGAATCTTCTGCCTGGAACGAATTAAAGCAATCAAAACTCAAGACAGGAATAAGAAGCAAGACTTGTTCATTCAGATGGTTGGGAATGAATGGGAACTCTACTTAGTTAAGGATGATTGATCAAAAGAACCATATAATGAGAACTCATATACCTGTGTCCAACCAGCAACCAATGCAATCTGTCACATGAAAGTAAATGAGCCACATGTTTCAAACTTTATAATGGCTTCAGAGAATTCATACAAAAGCACACAATTATATCCCCGAGCTAAATTCAGCCAAAATGCTTTTTGGAGTCTGAGGATATTATATCATCTCGTGATCTATTCACATTCAAATTCTATCAGAGGGGAGATTGCTCCAAGGCATAAAACATTACTTTTTGTGTTTGTTAATTAAATTATTTGTGCATTTGCAGAGCTGAATGAGTCCTGAAAGAATTGGCTGGAGCCAATCCGTAGCCCGGTGGGATCACCAGAATTTGCCCGTAATATCTCTATGTATACAAAATTCACAGTCATAGAGTTACAGAGTTATACAGTGTGGAAACAGGCCCTTCAGCCGAACTTGTGTGCACCGGCCAACATGTTCCAGCTACACTAGTCCCACTTGCCTGCGTTTGGTCCATATCCCTCCAAACCTGTCCTATCCATGTACCTGTCTAACTGTTCCTTATATGTTGGGATAGTCCCAACCTCAACTACCTCCTCTGGCAGCTTGTTCCATACACCCACCACCCTTTGTGTACCTACACTTCTAGATCCCACTGCTCCTACCATTCACTGTGTAGGTCCTTCCCTGGTTTCAGTTCCCAAAGTGCAACACCTCACACTTATCTGCATTAAACTCCATTAAGCACAACTGATCGAGATTCTGCTGTCATTTCTGATAACCATCTTCACTATCTACAATTCCACCCACTTTAATGACATCTGCAAACTTACTAATCATATCCTGTACATTCTCATCCAAATCATTGATATAAACCATAAACAGCAATGGGCCCAGCGCCAATCCTTGAGGCACACCACCAGCCACGGGCCTCCAGTCCGCAAAACAGTCCCATCACCCTCTGCTTCCTTCTATGAAGCCAATTCTCTATCCAGTTGGCGCGATCTCCCTGGATCCCATGCATTCTAACTTTCCAGAGAACCCTACCAAGCGGAACCTTATCAAATTCCTTGCTGAAGTCCATGCAGACCACATCTATGGCCTTGCTCTCGTCAACCTTTTTGTTTAATTCTTTAAAAAACTCAATGAGATTCGTAAGACACGATCTCCCACGTGCAAAACCATGCGGACTATCCCCAATCAACCCCTGTCTATCCAAATGTATGGTCATCTCATCCCTCAGTATCCTTACTTAATTTTCTCCGACTGAGGTGGCTCTGAAGGATAAGAACATTAGTGGGTCTAGAGTCGCGAGTCAGCCAAACATAGGAAGGATTATATATTTCTCCATTGGAGAACTTTAGTGAACCGGTTGGAGTCGAACCACATCATTGACCAGGTTGTCTCCTCAACAGCTTTTCTCCAGAGCAAGTCAAGTCAAACCAGTCCAAGTCAAGTTGAGTTTATTGTCAGATGCAACTGAGGTACAATTACAATGAAAAATCTTGCTCACAGCAGCTTCACAGGCACATCAACAACACACACATTGTACCTGCATGCAAATTATACACAAATTCTGCAAGACAGTGAAAGAAAAAGACTATGCAATAAAGCATGTCATAAGTGCAAATTCATTTAGAAGAAACAAATCAAGCCTATGGAAATGCAAGAGGCAGAATGTAGGATTAGGGTTGTGCAGATCAGTTCAAGAAATTGATGGTTGTCGGAAAATAGCTGTTCCTGAACCTAGTGGTCCAACAGTAGCAGTGAGAAGAGGACAGCTCTGGGCACCATGTTATAGGAAAGATGTTAAGTTGTGATGATGTTGCCAGGACTCGAGGGTCTGAGCTATAGGTTGAGAAGGTAGACAAAAGTGCTGGAGAAACTCAGCGGGTGCAGCACCAACTATGGAGTGAAGGAAATAGGCAACGTTTCAGGCCAAAACCCTTCTTCAGACTCAGGTTGAGCAGGATGGGACTATGCCCTGGAGTGCAGGACGATGAGGAGTGATCTTATAGAGGTGTATACAATTATGAGCAAGAATAGATAGGGTAGACGTACAGTCTCTCAGCCAGAGTAGTGGAATCGAGCACTAAAAGGCATAGATTTAAGGTGAAGGGGGAAAGATTTTATAAGAATCTGAGGGGTACATTTTTCACACAAAGGGTGGTGGGTGTATGGAACGTGCTGAAGGAGGAGGTAGTTGAGGCAGGTACTATCGCAACGTTTAAGATAGATCTAGACAGGTACATGGATAGGGTAGGTCTAGAAGGATATGGGCTAAACATAGGCAAGTGGGGCTAGTATAGATGAGACAGGTTGACGATGTGGGCAAGTTGGGTCGAAGGACCTGTTTCCACACTGTGTGACTCTATGATTCTGACTTTAAGAGGACATGGCCTGGATGATAGATGCCGTCTTCTTGAAGCAGTGCTTCATGTAGATGTGTCCAATAGTGTGGCCTCACATTATCCAAGGTATTGTATTTTCTTTGTCCCATTCATCCTCCTCACAATTGACTGCTTAATACTCACTTGCTTTTTCTCTTCCCAGCTCTGAAGGAACATCTTTGACATTAGCTCTGCTTCTCTTTCCACGGATGCTGCCTGACCTGCCGAGTATTTCCAGCATGCTCTGTTTTAATTTTAGTCAATAATTTGGATTTTACGATACGATACAATACGATAGAACTTTATTTATCCCAGGAGGGAAATTGATCTGCCAACAGACACAAAACACATGAAGCATGAAATTAAAGTGACTAGCCATCCAACGCTGTTTATGAAAACCAGTTTGTTTTTAAAGTTGTATATTTACTTAATACTACATTTTAAATCTCTAACTTCTGTCTGCGGATCAGTGGTCAAGATCTTTGACTGCAGGCATTTTGTACACACTCTGTTGGAAATCCAAAAGCCATGGTGTTCATAGTGAACCCCCTGAAATAACAATGCGATAATTAATGAGATCGCTGTGCAGTTCAGCGTTAAGGAAACCCAGAACGCCAGGGGATATATTTTCCGATTATCAAATCTCAAACTGAAGTAGCTGTGCTGGTATCCCACGTCTCGTCAAGAGAGGAAAGCAAAACATTTTATTTAAACCATAAAGTATTCTCCTGAGGCTGATTTCTGGCCCATGGAAAGTACATCTCTTGGCAGGATGGCACTGTGTATCTTGAATGCCTGGTAATTCTCGATGATTGTGTTCGCAAAAGGCTTGCCGTTCATCTATTTGCCCTCATGAGTGGCACAGAGGTGCAGCAGTCGAGTTGCTGCCTCACAGCTCCAGAGACCCGGGTTCAATCCTGATTACGGGTGCTGTCTGTACGGAGTTTGCACGTTCTCCCCGTGACCGTGTGAGTTTTTCTCTGGATGCTCTGGTTTCCTCCCACATTCCAAAGACGTGTGGAGTTGTAGGTTAATTGGTTTCTGTAAATTGCCAGTACTGTGTAGGACAGAACTAGTGTACTACAACATGTGAGAAGCTCTCACATGGGATCTTGATCTAGTTTTGGGAAATTGAGAGGGGCAAGTGGATGAAGTTTTCATGGATGAGCCTTTTGGGACCAGTGACCACTGTTCAATTAGGTTTAAAATTGTTATGGATAGAGACAGAGGGGACCCATTAGTTAAAATGCTAAATTGAGGCAAGGCCAACTTTGAGGGTATGAGACAGCGACTCTCTCAAGTTGATTGGAGTAGGTTGTTTGAAGGAAATGGAACGTCAAGAAAGTGGGATGTTTTTAAAAGTGTGCTGACAAGAGCTCAGTACATGATAGTTAAGATAGTTCTGCTCCATAACACATCCCCAGAGCACTTCCATTCATTCTGTGGGTTCTGCCTGTGTAAGACTTTTCAAAATGCAACTAAGCACATTTCTCTGTATTAAATCCCATCAACCATTCCTCAGCCCACCTGGCCAACCAATCAAGATCCTGCTGCAATTTTTGACAACCATCTTCACTATTTGCAATACCATCCACTTTTGTATCACTGGTGACCACTCCTCCATCTTGCGGTTGGCCACGAAGGTGAGGCCAAGAGTGGCCTTTGACCCACGAGGTCACAGAAAGTGTGTGTGGCCATGGAAACCATGTTTTGCGGACTGGAGGCCCGTGACTGGTGGTGTGCCTCAAGGATTGGCGCTGGGCCCATTGCTGTTTATGGTTTATATCAACGATTTGGATGAGAATATACAGGATATGATTAGCAAGTTTGCAGTAGTCACTAAAATGGGTGGAATTGTAGATAGTGAAGATGGTTATCAGAAATGACAGCAGGTGGTGAGTGGGATGGACTGTGCTCCAAAGACCAGTCCCATCAGGCAAGAGATACAGAAATGTGAAAGTGCATACCTCCAGATTCAGGGTCATTTTCTTCCCAATTGTTATCAGGCAACTGAACTATCCTATCACCAACTAGAGAGCAGTCCTGACCTCCCATCTACCTCATTGGAAACCTTCGTACTGTCATTAATCTGACTTTATTTGACTTTATCTTACACTAAACCTTATACTCTTTATCCAGCATTTGTACACTGTGGATGGCTTGATTGTAATCATATATAGTCTTTTTGCTGATTGGAGAGCAGGCGACAAATAAGCTTTTCACTGTACCCCTGTATATGTGACAATAATAAATTAACCTAAACTAAACTAAACTAGGATCCCACTCCCATCCCTTTCAATGCTTTTGGTTAGATTCAAGCGACTGTTGCATTGTAGACACCTGGATAGTACAAGTGATGGTGAACACAGTCAGCAGCCTGTACTCCTCTATGTGTTTGACCACCTCCAAATTCCTTCAGAGTCTGAAGAGGAGTCCCGACCTGAAATGACATCTGGCCACTTCCATCACAGATGCTGCCTGAGCCGCTGAGTTCCTCCAGCATTTTGGCTTTTTCTCCAGATCCCAGCATCTGCAGGTATCCTGCATCTTGCATCTTCCCTACCCCCCCCCCCCCGCAGGGACAATCAGAAAAAGTGCCTAAAAAGGAAATCTGAAACTTTCTTCCGTATCTTGAAAGAGAGGAGACGTATTTCCTCTGTGCTCCTTTAACGAGTCGATGCTTTCTGGGCACAGAATATGTTGTGGGTCCACGTGGCCCAGTGCTAACAAATCTTCCTCACTAACCCCAATCATCTGTCCAGTGTATGCGTAAATGGTATTTTTCGATCAGTTCTCTGGGTAGAAAGAGTGGTGCAAAAACATTCCAGAGCAACCTGCTAAACATTTAACGAATTATGTTCAATAAATAAATCAGCGAGGCCTCGAACGATACGTGCTCTGGAGAACCGGTTATTCTAATGCATGTCTTATGAAGATTTTTCTATCCGTTCCACGTGTCACTTTGCTGAGTGCCTGGAGATGGTGCTAAGTCCCTCACGGAAGCCTTTCGTTTTACTTGAGATGTTACCAGAAGCTTTTGAAAAGGGTGGAAACTGAACAAAAGCCTCCTTGTGGATTGGAGAACGGCCTCACAACCCCCTGTGTGATATTCAATCAGATGCTCGTTCCAGGGTTTCCAAAACAGTTTCTGTTTATGAAGTGTAGTTAGCCTCGTGGACTGTGATATTTATACAAGAGAAGATCATAGTAATACTCTGGGATAGCTCTTAATACAGGGAGATTTACTTACAGTGGCTTGAGTACAAAGCATTGAGTCGGTGCAGATAAACATACGCTGGCTTCAACAATTCACCCTTTTCAACAAACAAACTGCTGGAGGAGCTCGGGTGCATAGATAGCACCTATGGAGGGAAATGGTCGGTCAACATTTCGGGTTGAGAGGCCGCGCCTGGATTAACTGAAATGCCGTCTGTCCCTTTTTGTCCCCCACAGTAAAAGCATTGAACATAGGTCAGTACAACACACGTAAAGGTCCTTCGGCCCACTGTGTCAGCATTGAACATGATAGTGTCAGATAGTGTTAGTGGGTGGGACTCGATGGGCAGAAGGGCCTGTTTCTGTGCTGTATCTCCAAACTAAACTAAACTAAACTGAACTCGAATGGTAAAATGCACCTTAGCAGTTTCTCTGGTCCATGTCATATTTTGCTTGTTCAAGTTGCTAAAGCATGTACCAATTCTGAGAGATGTGGCCATGTTGGACAGCTCATGACTTACGGGTGACACCCTGTGGTTTATGATTCTGCTGCTGATCATTTTGTTTTTACAGGTGCTCGACTCTTGACACTTGAAGGCTGTCTAGTAGCTACAGAACCTGTCAGGGGACTGATGGACGACTCTGTTTGCCTGGATGACTGCGGGTTGCACTCAGAAAGCTCAACCACATTCAGCATTAAGCAGCCTGCTCTTGAGTCAGGGAGTCAGGATGCAGCTAAGTAGGTCTTTGGCTAGGCCGCATTTGGAGTATTGCGTGCAGTTCTGGTCACCCCTTTGCCGGAAGGATGTGGAGGCTTTGGAAAGATTGAAGAATGATGCCTGGATTAAGGGGTATGAGCTACAGGGAGAGATTGGTTAGACCTGGATTTTTTTTCACGGGGGAATGCTGGAGGTGGTGGGGAGACCTGATAGAAATATATAAGATTATATAACGTCAGTTATATCCAGTCGAATCTGACCATACATGTGTACAATAGATCCTCTTCTGGAACAGCAAGTAGAGAGACGTCGTGTTCCAGCACCATCTTTCAACTTCCAAGTCCTTAAAAAGTCCGATCTTAGACAAGACAATAGGCAATAGGTGCAGGAGTAGGCCATTCAGACCTTCGAGCCAGCATCGCCATTCACTGTGACCATGGCTGATCATCCTCATTCAGTACCCCGTTCCTGCCTTCTCACCATATCCCCTGACTCTGCTATTTTTAAGAGCTCTATTAAGGGCCCAAGGAGATCTGCAGTTCCTTATTTTCTCATTTTAAGGCTCGGTGTCATGGCGGCACTGGATTGGTGAAGTAGGGGTCGGCCTGGCCCAGCGCGATGCCGTTGGCTCCTTCCACTGCCGCTCCGTGCAGCTGCCGTGCGGAAACCAATACAAACCTGTGTAAGAAAGAACTGCAGATGCTGGTTTAAATTGAAGGTAGACACAAAATGCTGGAGTAATTCAGCGGGTGAGGCAGCATCTCTGGAGAGAAGGAATGCGAAGAAGTTTTGTGTTGGGTACCTTGGGTCTCGACCCGAAATGTCGCCCATTCCTGCTCTCCAGAGATTCAACCGCTGAGTTACTCCAGCATTTTGTGTCAACCTACAAACCTGTACGTCTTTGGAAAGTGTGAAGAAACCGGAGCACCTGGAGAAACCGCAGAAAGCGTAAAACTCCGCACAGAGAGCACCTGAGGGCAGGATCGAACCCGGGTCTCTGCTGCTGTAAGGCAGCAACTCTATCGCAGCACCACCATAGTCTAATGCCCTCCGGCGAGAGTGATCTGTTTCCAATGCCTGGTCTGGCTTTAACGTGACATTTTACCAGCCCTCTCAGTTCAGGGGTATTTACGGATGGATAATTAATGTTGACATTACTGGCATTGTTCTCATTTTGTGAACAAGAACGGAAAGCATTGCCACAAAGCATTGCCGTCTCTCGCTTCATGTGTTCCTTTCCTATTTTATTTTCCATTCTCACTTACCCCTGCTTAATTTTCACCACAATGTATCTCAGCAGGTCATTTGTCTCAGACGCTGCAACACGCCAGATCACAACATAATGGTTCTCCTAATCCTTCATACCTAAACCCCAATCACCTCCACCTTTTACTCAAATCAATTGGCAACCCAACACGACTTCACACCAACACATTTTTCATTTGCACTCCACATACCTTCCTGTACTATTCTCCTCTTCTTCCCAGCATTTGATTAATTTTGTCTTTTACTTTTGTTGAAGAACTTTGACTGCGGGAACTATATTTGCTTCCAGATATGATGTATCAATCATGCTAAATAATACGCAATAGAGTATATGTTGATGATATTTTTCCATTTGATCAAATTAGAGTATTGTGTTCAGTTTTGGTCACCCAGCTATATGAGAGATCCCATTAAGCTGGAAAGGGTGCAGAGAAGATTTACAAGGATGTTGCCGGGACTCGAGAGCCTGAGCTGCAGGGAGAGGTTGGGCAGGCTTGGACCTCATTCCTTGTAGTGCAGGAGGATGAGGGGTGATCTGAGAGAGGTGTCTAAAATCAAGAGGGGAATAGATCGGGTAAATATTCGATTCCCCTGCACTGGGAAACAGAATTATCTGTTTCCCAGTGCAGGGGAATCAAGACCGGGAAGGCATCATTTTAAGATGAGAGAGGAAAGATTTAATAAAAGCCTGGGGGGTGGCAACTGTTCACTCAGGGAGTGGTGGTGGATGTATGGAATGAGTAGCAAGAGGAAGTCGTTCAGGCATGTACAATAATGATATTTGAAATAAATTTGGGCAGGTACATGGATAGAAAAGGTTGAGAGATATGGGCTAAATGCAGGGACCAGCTAAGCTGAAGCATTTTGGTTGGCATGGACAAGATGGGCTGAAGGGCCTACTTCAATGCTCTATGACTCTATGAAACTCTCCTGAAGCATTGGTAGCACTAACACACTGTGCAGGACCAGCAGTCTGCTTACTCTGCCTCTGGAGTTCATTCCATTGGCTTTGGTCTGCTTTGTCCAGGTAGCATGTTTGCCTCGACTTGCCAAGAATGAATTTCAAGGCTGCTTCTCTCACCAGCTGAGGGTTAAGCTGTCACCACACCTTCAGCGCGCTGGGTTTGATCCTGACATCCGGTGCTGTCTGTCTGGAGTTTGCATGTTCTTCTTTGACATTCCTTGGGTGCTCTTGTTTCCTCCCACATCCTAAAGATAAATGAATGAATGAATGAATAAATGAGTGAATGAATGAATGAATGAATGAATGAATGATACTTTATTGTCACAAGTGACGAGTCGCAGTGATATTCTTTGTTAAGGTATGCAAAGAGTCGCCACATCAAGGGCGCCAACAGAGTTACAAAAATAATCAATTTTACTCAAACCATTTTTAACACATTCCATTTGTGGTCCCCCTTTAGTTCTCAGTGGGTCCTCCTTTGTTCTCCCCCACCCCCTCACCCAGATGAGCAGAGTGGTGTATTAGCCACCGTGTATTACCCCTGGTTCAGCTGGGAGGGCCATTAATGGACATGAGAGAGAGAATAGGTTGCAGGGGGAGGCCATGGCCCTAGTGCTAGCATGGACATGGTGGGTCAAATAGCCTTCTTCTATCTCATGAAGAAGTATTGAAACATAGAGCGTAGAACAGTACAGCACTGGAAGAGGCCTTACAGCCTCATGATGCCATGTTAAACTAATCTCTTCTGTCAGCACATGATCCTTATTCCTCCATTCCCTGCATTTCCAAATCTGTCTAAAATGCCCTTAAACTTCACTATCATATCTGCCTGCACCATCACCCTGGTAGCACGTTCCAGGCCCCCATCACTCACTGTATAAATAAAACTTGCCCACACATGTCCTTTAAACTTTCCTCTTCTTACTTTAGTCCAGTCTTTGCCATTTCCAAAAAAAAGAGATTCATCGATGCTGCCTGACCTACTGAGTATTTCCAGCAGTTTCTGATTTTGTTTCAGATTTCCAGCATCTGCAGTAGTCCACAGTTGCGCTGAATATGAAAGGTGATGTTAATCACATAATATTGGCCTATTGACCATGAAGGGATCTTATATCAAAAGATAAATCACTGAGATTAACGAGGTAAATACTAAAAGTCTCATCTTGACCACTTCTTGTCTACGTTATTAATTGATTTTTGAAAAAATGCTACTCTATATCGCTACAATTTTTGCCATCTTACTCACAGCCCTCCTCCGCTGCAGCAGCCCCAAGAATTTTTCTGATCGCTGAAAAATAAAAAATTATGAATGTTTAAAAAATCGTGAGATCAGCTGAATGGTCCTCTCGCATGTCAATCATTATGATGAAGGTAACGCCCCTTCCGGGAGGACCAGGAGTATAAACCCTGGATGTCAGACATCTGTCAGTTACTCTGGAACATCGTGAGGGCGAAACCACAACTGTGATTCTAAGCTGTGAGTCAACTGAACTGTGAGTCTGCAATGTACTTGCAATAAATGATTTATTAGCCCTTAATGAAAATGCAATGAGTTATTTGGCCTGCCCTGTGCTTGAAACCGCAATGGAAATGGAAATGAAATGAAAATGAAATTAAAATGCAATGAGTTGTTTGGCCTGCCCTGTGCTTGAAACGGCAATGGAAATGGAAATTAAATGAAATTAGTTGTTTGGTCTGCCAGAAACCACTCATTACGGCCCACAAGGCCCCTGCTAGCCGAGAAACCAGTCCCTTTTGCCCAAAATGCCCGTATTAGCCTAGCAGGTGCATTTTGGCCCAAAAAGCCCGTGCCATGCCAGGAAAAGTGCAGAAAAATTAGCTTTCACTGAGATTTCACTGTGTTTTTTTGTCCCTTCGGCCCATCAGGCCTCTACTAGCCCAGGAGGGGTCCCTTTGGCCCATCAGTAAGTATTCCCCATGCAAGTATTAAACCTCACCTCAGTATTTTTCTTCCTCCCTTCATTGGCTCCTTGTGAGATCCAGGCCAGGATAGACTTTCTTCATTCATTGCTGAGATCTGCAGAAAAAGATGAAAAATGTCTAAAATTGATGCTCCACCCTCTCCCCTTTCTCTCTCTCACAGTCTCTCACCTGTTTTGGGCAGGATTTCTGGCAGTTTTTGAGCTGCAGCCCACCAGCCCTGAGTGACAGCTGCCAGCCCACCAGGCCTAAGTGACTGAGCTGCCAGCCCACCAGACCTGAGTGACTGAGCTGCCAGCCCACCAATCCAATCGGCACCCAATGTCCATTCTAGCCCTCTGGAAACCAGTCCCTTCGGCCCACAACACCCATACTTGCGCTCCAGAAAGCACCCCACCCACTGGCCACCAATATTGGAATTGGTGGAGAGGTGGAATATTGCGTTGGGGGCCCAGCCCTCCCGTGTGAACATGGGACCCAATGGGTCCCACTTAGTCTAGTAATTACTAGATTTTGGAACTATTACAATATGTTAGGGATCATGAAATATAAAAGAATGCACAAAATACAAAGTGCTGAAGGAACCTCAGCAGGTCAGACTGCATCTGTAGAAGGAATGGACGGGTGATAGAAACATAGAAATAAAGAAAATAGGTGCAGGAGTAGGCCATTCGGTCCTTTGAGCCAGCACCACCATTCAATATGATCATGGCTGATCATCCAAAACCAGTACCCCGTTCCTGCTTTCTCCCCATATCCCTGGATTTCGTAAGCCCTGATGTTTCTGATCAGGACCCTTCTTCACACTGATGGAGTCGGGGGAGAAAAGTGGAAAAGAGAGGCGGGGGGTGGGACAACGGCTGGCAAGTGATAGGTGGACACAGGTGTGAGGAGGTTGGTTGGTGGATGGGTGGAGTAAGTGTGGAAGACTAGAGGTGAAAAAGAGACAAAGGGGTTTTAGGTAAGGAAAGAAGAGAAAGAGTGAAATGTAAAGCTGGAGGGAGCAATACAGGCGGAAATCGGGTGAGGGGAAAGAGGGAGGATAAAAAAGGAAATATGAGATTTGGGGATGGGAGATGAGCGTAAGGAGGAGGGTGACTGGGGGATGGGAGACGGTGGGAGAAAAGTGTGTGCATTGAGCGAAAAGAGAGAGGTTAAATGGGGGATTACTTGAAATTGGAGAATTCAGTGCTCATACCGTTGATAAGATTGATTCACCAACTCACCTCAGATAAAGCTTTCTTGATGGGTGGAATACTAACTGGACACCTAACAGTTAAACTTGCAAAGTGGTAACTAACAACACCGCCATGCACTTAAGAGATCAGAAAGGATAATCACAAGTGACTCAAAAACTGTTTGCCTGTCTGCATCAATGAGTCAGGTGGTTGTGTGTTCAGGCATATCTCTGGGATTTGGGAATATAAAACACTGGTGCAGGATTGACGGGATTCAGAATTGCTGGTGATAGCACTGTTCCAGAGATGCAAAGATTATCTGTCAGCGTGCTCTACTAAACCTCATGGCACTGTTTGAAAGGCAAGTTATCTGTTCTCTAGATGGTGCCTGTCATTCCATCATCAACCAACCCAAGTCAAATGCATTAGCTGGTCGCTTGGCTCCCTTGTTGTGCAGAGACACAGGAGAAGATGGTTAAACTGTTCCAGCAAACAGATAATCTGTATCTCTGCTTCATTTAGGAAATTGTGCCATTTAGGCAGCTTTGCAAGACCTTGTTTTGGCCACATTTTGAGTATTGCATGCAGTTCTGGTCACCCCATTACAGGAAGGATGTAAAGGCTTTGGAGAGGGTGCAGAGGTCTACCAGAAAGCTGCTTGGATTAGGAGATACAAGCTCCAGGGAGAGGCTGGACAAGCTTGGATTGTTTTCTCTGGAGCACCGGTGGTTGAGGGATGACCTGTTAGTAATATATAAAATGGTGAGAGGCACAGATAGGGTAGATGGTCAGAAGCTTATTCCCATGGTGGAAATGTCAAAGATAAGAGGGAAGATCGACACAAAATGCTGGAGTAACTCAGTGGGACAGGCAGCATATCTGGATAAAAGGAATGACCCTTCTTCAGACTCGAAACGTCACCCATTTCTTTTATCCAGAGACGTTGCATGTCCCGCTGAGTTACTCCAACATTTTGTGTCTATCTTCAGTGTAAACAAGCATCTGCAGTTCCTACCTACAGAAAAGATAGGAGAGAATTGCTTTAAGATGAAATGGACAAAGTTTAAAGGAGATGCATTGGGCATTTTTACATAGAGGATGGTGGGTTCATGGAAAGCACTGCCTGGAGTGGTGGTGGAGGCAGAAATGATAGTATTGTTTAAGAGACATTTAGATAGGCACATGGATATGCAGGGAATGGAGGGAAGTGGATCAGGTGCAGGCAGACGAGATCAGTTTATCTTAACATATGGATTATATACAGGTAGTTACAGTAGGAGGTTGTGGGCCGAAGGGCCTGTCCCTGTGCTGTACTGTGCTACGTTTGATGTTCTATTTCCAAGAGGAAAGGGATGATTGTCCAGAGATTGGGTTACTTCCCCTCATGGTTCACTGATTATGTTGTAGTTAGAGTGGCAACTGTCCTTTGGATCCTTCCAGCACTGTGTGCAGTGGTAGAGTTGCGCATTTTACCGCACCAGAGGCCCGGGATTGATCCTGACGATGGGTGCTGTTTGTACGGAGTTTGTACGTCTCCCTGTGGCTGCGTGGGGTTTCTCCGGGTGCTCCGGTTTCCTCCCACATTCCAAAGACAAACAGGTTTTTAGGTTAATTGGCTTTGGTAAAATATGTAAATTGTCCCCAGTGTGTAAGATAGTGTTAGCGTACGGGGTGATCACTGGTCGGTGCGGACTCAGTGGGCTGAAGGGAGTGTTTCCACGCTGTATTAGAATCATAGATAGACACAAAATGCTGGAGTAACTCAGTGGGTCAGGCAGCATCTCTGGAGAAAAGGAATTGGTCATAAGGAATAGGAGTAGAATTAGACCATTTGGCCCATCAAGTCTACTCTGCCATTGGATCATGGCTGATCTATCTCTCCTTCCTAACCCCATTCTCCTGCCTTCCCCCCCCAAACCTCTGACACCCGTACGAATCAAGAATCTACAGTATCTATCTCTGCCTTAAAACTATCCATTGAGATGGCCTCCACAGCCTACTGTGACAAAGAATACGTGACGTTTTAGGATGGAACACTTCTTCAGACTGAAAGATAGAGATGTGGGGGGAGACTCGGTGCGATAAAAGACCAGATAAAATCAGGGTCGGCAACAGGTGACCTCAGGAAGGGAGGAGTCCATAATGGCCCATTGTTAGTTGGTGAAGATGTGCTAACGAGAAGGATACCAGGATGCAAACATTGGAACTGGTATGACCTCTCCTCCACCCTAGTCGTCCTAAGATCTCGAACGTCACCTAGCCCCAGTAAAGCTGCTTGTAACTGCATGGAATGTTGCAACAAATGGAAATGATTTCTAAGCTAATCAGTTTTTATGAATCTTCATTGGAAATAAATAGAACATGGTAGGTAAGAAAGCGCAACACAGGACCTTCGGCCCACAATGTCTGTGCCAAACACGATTCCAAGATAAACTAATCTCCTCTGCCAGCATGTGATCCACAGCCCTCCATTTCCTGCATGTCTATGTCCCTGTCTGAAAGTGTCTTAAACTCCTCTACCGTATCTGCATCTACCACCACCCCTGGCAGCGCACTCCAGGCCCCCACCACTCTCTGGGCAAAAAACCTGCCCCGTCCCGCACATTTCCTTTAAGTTTTGTGCTTCTCACCCAGGGAGTAGTGGTGGAGGCAGATCTTGCACAGTACACTGAGATAACACTCCTGTTCACCAGCATGGGTGCTTACATCTGCTGGAAAGAACAGACCTCAGTTTAATATTTCATGCACTCTCTGAGAGTGCACCTCTGAGAGTGCAGCGTTAGATCAGAACTACTCTGCGATGGTTTGCTGCTCGCATTACTGGATCAGGTCTTGAATCCATAGCTGTCTAACCCGGGGATGGGACTGTTTCCAGTGGAGCCCCAGCTGGTACAAATTGACCTCAATCTGGACATCCACTTGCATCTTTACAAATCTAATAGTGAGGTGATTTACGACGATAATTTTCAAGATTTGTGGGAATGAACGAAATTGGGTTTAGCTAAAATTGCAGTTCCTTTATTACAAAGTACCTTTAGAAAGGAGACGAGGAGGAATTTAATGGTGGAGTACACTTGATGGGTTGAATGGCCTAATTCTGCCCCGATGACTTATGAACCTATAAAAGTAGCTGTGTGTGAGGAGATTTGCCAAGACGAACATTTTTTGAAGGTTGACTCTTTCAATAAAATTCTGCTACATTATTTTTTTGTTTAGTAGGAGTGCAGTCTCCAAAGGCCATTGTAACAGCAGCCAAAGCAATATATGTTGATTAGATCAAAACTGAATTGACCAAACAGCCTCAATGTCCGCCTTCTGCTCTTCTTTACAGCTTGATCTGAATTGTCTCTGATAAACTACTGTATTCCAATTCATCTCGGACTGCAATTTAAAACATGTTCATGATGTGTCCTGAGAAATCATAGCAGAAAGATGCGATATATTGACAGGACCTGTTCCTAATGTATTGCTACTCACCAAAGAAAAGATATGGTTGGAAGTGGAATTCAGTGGAATGATAAGAAATGATGGCCATTTTCAGGTAAAAAATGATGCTAAAGCCTTATGGCAATCGTGAAATTGAGTAGCACAATTCATGTTTCCTGGAGTGGAGCAAAACTGTGATTTGGACAAATAACAGGTCAAATTAAATATTCTCTGCTCTTAATTTTGTCACTTTGATAATGAATTATAGGCAGCACTGTGACGTAGCTGATAGATCTGCCGTCTTAAAGCATCAGGATCGACCCAGGTTCGATTCTGATCTCTGGTGCTGTCCGTGTGTAGTTTGCACGTTCTCTCTGTGACTGCATGGCTTTTCTCCGGGTGTTCCGGTTTCCTCACACATCCCCAAAACATGCAGGTTTGTAGGTTAATTGGCTTCTGTAATTTGCCCCCAGAGTGTAGGGAGTGGTTGATAAAGTGGGATAATATTTACATTTATACCAAACCATTTAACCTACAAACCTGTACATCATTGGAGTGTGGGAGAAACCCGAAGATCTCTGAGAAAACCCACGCAGGTTACGGGGAGAACGTACAAACAAGCACCCGTAGTCAGGATCGAACCCCTGGCGCTGTAAGTCAGTAGCTCTACCGTTACGCCACCGTGCTGCTCTGCATTCTTACACCTATAGACATTTCAATCTAACCCATGTCAAACGTCTGGTGGTAATTTGTTGTTGCTCTGCATTTCAAAAAGCAAAACTTAAAGAGTCACTTTGAGAACAAACTTGGAATAAATCCTCAAACATCCCTCGCTGGTTTCTGAAGTTGTAAGAAAGCTTTGCAGCAACTTTCTGGCAGTGTGTCTTGGCTGGCGTTAAGCTCTATGAGGATTTTAGACAAAGGCAATAACAAGACTGCTATCAGCAAATTTGGTAAAATGCTGTAGTTGATGAAAAGTTAAGGTGAGACATGACCTCTGTGCTCATTACTGGGCAGCATCAGCTGGATTGTGTGAGAGGTGAGTTACCCGACAGCTCTGACCATGTATCAGAGCGTGGATCTCAGGCTTTCTCTGCTTTCCTGCCAGAAAGAGTCATAGTCATACAGCATTGAAGCAACTCCTTCAACCCAGCTCGTCCATACCGATCAAGATTCCCCAACTGAGCTATTTGGCTACTTGTGGAAGCTTTGGCTTGGATTTGGCAACTTGGCTACATAGCAGAAGCGTCCACGTCGCTGGGCTGGAAACTGGAAGTATCCTGAGTTCATTCTGCTACCACCATCTTCTACCGCGACAAGTGATGGCTTCCACTGATTTTCGCCGGAAGCTTGCGTCCTTTTCAGTGCGGACGATGACAGCGAGGTCAATATTTGTAACAAGATGGACACAAAAAGAAGAAGAAGATAGCCCTCTAAACCTTTCCTATTCATGTATCTGTGCAAATGTCTTTTAAATAATATAGTTTTTTTCGTACCTGCCTTAACTATCTCTTCTTTCATCACGTTCCGTATATCCACCACGCTCTGTGGAAAACGTCACCCCCAAGGTCCCTATCAAATATTCCCCCTCTCATCTTAAATCTCTGCCCTCTAGTTCTTGATTCCCCTACTCTGCGTAAAAGTCTCTGTGCGCATGCACCCTATCGATTCCCTTCATGATTTTATACACCTCTATTAGATCATGTCTCAGCCTCATGTGTTCCAAGGAATATCCTATCAAGCTTAACCTCTCCATATAGCTCTGGCCTTGAACCCTGGCATTGCCGATGTAAATAATTTACAACCAAGTCATTTATATTTTTTCATAAACAGCAGAGGTCCCAGTGCAGATCCCTGCAGAACTCCACTGGTCACAGACCTCCAGCTCTATCCTCCATCAGTAAACCGGTTCTGAATCCATATGACCAAGTTAATCCCATGCATCTTAACCTTATGGATCAGCCTACCATGGGGGGGACTTAATCAAGTGCCTTACTAAAATACAAGTAGACAACATTCACTGTCCTACCCTTATCGATCAACTTTGTCACCTCCTCAAAAAATTCAAAAAGATAATAGGACACAACCTGCCATATACAAAGCCATGCTGACTGTCCCTAATTATTCTATTCTCTTCCAAATGGGAGAAAATCCTATCTGGAAGAATTCTCTCCAATGGCTTCTCTACCACTGACGTGAGGCGCACTGGCCTACAATTCCCTGGATTCTCCCTACTTGAATAAAGGGAAAACATTAACTAATCTCCAGTCCTCTGGGACCATGTCTGTGGCTAGTGAAGACGCAAAGATTTTCGTCAAGGTTCCCGCAATTTTCTCTCTTGCCTCTTTCAGTAACCTGGGATAAATCACATCAGGTCCTGGGGATTTATCCACCTTGATGCTCCAAGAGCCCCAATACCTCGCCTTCTTAATCTCAAACTGCCCTTGCATATTACTATTTTCCACACTGAACTCACTGTCCTCCAAGACCTTCTCCTTGGTGTAAACTGATGCAAAGTACTAGTTTAGTACCTCGCCCACATCCCCAGACTACAAGCAGAAATCCCCTCCTTTATCCTTCAGTGGTCCTACCTTCACCCAGCCTGGGCATCGTAAGGGCCTGTCCCACTTGCATGCGATTGCATGCGTCTGGCGCGACCAAACGTGGTCGCTTGAGGCGTACGGGCACCATATGGCCGCGCGGGGCTGCCCCCACTTACAAGCGTGGAGGCGTATGGAGTTGTGCGGGGCTGGTCCCCACATCACGCAGGGCTCCGAAAATCCTGCACTGCCTGAAAATTTAGTGCGCCAATGGCCTGTCGGCCCTCAGGCGCATTGCAGACGTACGCAGTGTCTTGACGGCGTACGCAGCATCTTGACGACATACGCCTAGTGCGTGGCGTGGCGCGATGATGTAACCGCCCAGTGTGGTGTTGCGTGATGACATCACCGCCCGACGCCGAAAATCCGGCGGCCCGCCTCCTGACCAGCTGATTGGTAGGTATGACGCAAATTATGTCACGCGCGAACTTAGCGCATACTTAGCGCGAACCTCGCGTGAACTCCGCTTCCGTTTGGTCTCACCAAATGCTTGCAATCGCATGCAAGTGGGACAGGCCCTGTACTCACATGTACCTCTCTATGTATGATGCTACATTCCAATTCCAGATTTCCCCCTGATCACCTTCTCAGCATTTTCCTGATAAATCATTTCAACAAATTCACTTCCCACACATAGCCCCAGAGAGTAAGGGCCCCATTGAGTCCATCTTTCCTTGTGACACCATCATCTCATCCCAGAAATCAATTTAATTTTTCAGTTGCTGCGCGCTCTATTAATTGTTTGCAAAATGTATCTGAAAACAATAAACCCATTAGCAATGAATATCTAGGGCATGGCAAAGTGCTCTGATCACTGGCTGGCCCACAGTTCAAACAACAGAAACGTTTTATTTTTGTTAATCTCCCTAGGTACCTCGATCTGACGGAGTAGCGTTGCTATCTGCTTCAAACATGCGGCAAAGTCCAACATGGCCTTCGGTATCTGTTATAGGAATTGGGATTACGAGACGCCACTATTCACATTAGATGAGCAGCCACAGAAGGCCTTACAGTTTTTCGAGCATCTATCCACTGAGACCGAGGACTGAATGGCTGCCAATCCTGCATTTGGTTTATTTGCTCACTCTAATACTAAATACATTTTTGTTTGACTGCTGACTTGGTGACATTGCAAACTGTGGAGAGATATGTCCTCTCTACTGGAGATGCAGAAAATACTGTTCCAACTCCACCAGCCACGATTATGCAATATTCAATTGCAAGGCCATGGGTATGTGGCATAACACCGTCATAGTGGCGGGCAGTTAGTGGAGACACAAACAGAGAACGATCCTTGCATGTGCGAACTTTGGAACTCCAACAGGGGTGTTGCACTCCTTTGATAATCAATCCCTTATCCTCATGAAGGGCATGATTTTGTTGAAAAATACTGCCAGCCAACAGTCGCTTGTCTTTTTCTTGTCTGAAGAAGGGGTTCCTTCGCTCCATAGATGCTGCTGCACCCGCTGAATTTCTCCAACATTTTTGTCTACCTTTGATTTTCCAGCATCTGCAGTTCCTTCTTAAACAGCTTGTCTTTTTGTCTTTATTTTCACTTTTAATTTCAAGTTTTTGTGTACCGTGTGTGTTGTGACTGTCGGCAGGCCAATTTCCCTCCGGGTATGAATACAATTTTATTGTATCTTATCATATCGTATCGTATATGTAAACATTGTACTCGGTAAAAACAATTATAGGTAGCAACCTTTGCCATGCTCAGTGTAAATGGACAGGTCTATAACACTCTGCTTCTATCCGGTTTGCAGTAGTGTGAGACCCTCTCCTATTGCCCCCCCCTCTGTGATTCCTGCTGCTCTCCTGCTCTTTGACCATCTTCTAACCAAAAGCTTACTACTACGGTCACATATATTTCTACCTATCACTTGCCAGGCTTTGTCCTGCCCCTGCATCCCTATTCCAGCTTTCGCACCCCCTTCGCACTCCATCAGTCTGCAGATGGTCCCAACCTGAAAGGTCGCCTGTACATTCCCTCCACAGATGCTGCCTGATCTGCTGCGTTCCTTCAGCACTTTGAGCTTTGTTCGAAATTAGTTTTAGTTTTAGAAATGCAGCATGGAAATAGGCCCTTTGGCCCACTGGGTCTGCGCCAAACAGCGACCCCCCCCCCCCCCCCCCCCCCGCATATTAACACTATTCTACACACATTAGGGACCATGTTTACATTTACCAAGCCAATTAACCTACATACCTGTACGTCTTTGGAGTGTGGAAGGAAACCAAAGATCTTGGAGAAAACCCATGCAGGTCAGGGTGAGAATGTACAAACTCCGTTCAGACAGAGCACCCATAGTCGGGATCGAACCCGGCGCCGCAAGCTCAAAGGCAGCAACTCTACCTCTACGCCACCATGCTGACCTTCTATAACAACAATCTCTCAATCTGTAGCGTTGGGATTAGATCATGGTCACCTGGTGCTTTGTTACAGCTCTTGCGTTTATCCTAAATAAAAGATTCTGCAATCTAAAGGAAATGTCTTTACGACACAGTGTTAATATAACACAGGGGACTATTCTGCCCATTAAGTATGCTATCTGGTTTGTCTGGTTTGTCACATTTGCCCATTCTTCCTCCATGGCTCTGTGAGTTAATTCTCGCAGAGCTTTATCCAATACCCTCTGAAACTCTGAAATTACTTCATTTAATCTCCCCTGACAGCAGCTTGTTCCAGATCCTCAGCAGTCTCTTCATAAAAACATTTTTCCTCGCATCTTCCTTGAATGTTTAGTCCTTGACTTTCGATCAGTGTGCCTACATTAATTCTTAAACCATCTGTTACTGAGCCATGGAGTTATACAGCAGGGAAACAGGGCCTTCAGCCAACCATGATGCCCAATCTAGGAAAGTCCCAATTGCCTGTGTTTGGCCCATGCTCCTCTAAAGGTTTCCTATCCATGTACCTGTCCAAATGTCCTTTAAATTATGTTATTGTACCTGCCTCAACTATTTCCTCTGGCAGCTCATTCCTGATACGCACCATATACTACTACAGTTATACTACATACATTCCATATACTGTGTGAAAAAATTGCCCCACAGGTTCCTATTAAATCTTTCCCCTCTCACCTTAAAAATGCCCTCAAGTCTTTGATACCCCCTACCCTGTCTATTTACCCAATCTATTCCCCTCTTAGAACAGTAAGCACAGGAATAGACTCTTTAGCTCACGATGTTTGTGTCAAGCATAATGCCAAGTTAAACTAATCTCCTCTTGCTGCATGCGATCCATATTCCTCCATTACCTGTGCCTATCTAAAAGCCTCTTAGATGAGTCTGAAGAAGGGTCTCGACCCAAAACGTCACCCATTTCTTCTATCCAGAGATGCTGCCTGTCCCACTGAGTTACTCCAGTATTTTGTGCCGGTCCTCTTAGATGAAACTATCTTATCTGCTTCCACCACAACCCTTGGCTGTGCGTTCCAGGCATCCACACACTCCTTACGTAAAAAAACCTGCCCCACATTTTTCTATTAAACTTTCCCTCTCTCAACTTGAAGCTCTGCCTTCTTAGTCTTTGACTTTTCAACCCGCGAAATGTTTATGACTGTCTACCCTATCCATTCCCCTCATGATTTTATATACTGTACTTCTATAAGATCACCTCTCATCCACCTATGCTCCAAGCTTGAGCCTGCCCGACCTTTCCCTGGAGCTTGGGCCCTTGAGTCCTGGCAACATCCTTGTACACCATGCACTCGTTCCAGCTTAACAACATCCTTCCTGTAGCAGAGTGACCAAAACCGAACACATAACTTCAAGTGTGGCCTGGCCAACATCTGATACAAATGTTAATGTAAATCCTGTCTCCCCTTAATGCAGACAGCCTGAATCATGTCCATCTCCATTTAATCTCCTCTTTTAGTGGCACCTAGTGGTTAGGCCACTCTTGCTATGCGAACCGTCGGCAGTCGGGGGTAGGGTCACGGGGTATATGGGTGTGCCCTAGTATATAAGAACCGACCTTCCCTCTCTTGCTCTCTCTTCCTCTCTCTTCATGAGAGTGTCCTGCCACCTCAGCAGGAGCTCAGCTCGAGCCCATGAGGCAACAGCCTCTCAGCAGCAACAATGACTATTATGTTAGAGTGCTAAACATGCATGTATATCTTACCTACAATGCCTGAATAAAGAAATCATTTATTCACGATGTTTGTGCCTCTACACTCTCAAAACCTTCTTTGCTCCAAGGAGCCACTCTGGTCTAACCTTGTGACTGAAATCGCTCATCCTTGGTACAATCCCAGACAATTTACGATCATGAGATAAATAGATAGGGTGGTGGGTATATGAAACGAGCTGCCGGAGGAGTTTCATACTCTCACAATGTTGAAGAAATATTTTGACAAATGCATGGAAAGAATAGGTTTAGAGGAATATGGGCCAAATAGGTGGGACTCGTGCAGAAGGGGCATGTTGGTCAGCATGGGCAAGTTGGGCAGAAGGGCCTGTTTCCATGCTGTATGACTATGATTATATCCCAATAAATTGTTTCTGCATCCTCTCAAGGGCACCCACGTCCTTCCTGAAGTGTGGGATCCAGTTGTGGATGCTGCAATCCAGTTGTGGCCTTTCCACTATTTAACATACGTGGCCCACAGAGCTCTTCAGCACTTCCAGTCGCTTAACGGCCTCTAGCTAAGCGACCTTCCGATTATGTAAGGCAGCTGCCTCGGAAGTATGGTACCCAGCAATAAATCCAGCAGATGTTTATGCTCACCCTGACAATCAGGAATTGCTGACCTCTTATGTCAAATTTGTATTTTCAATTTTTCTGGATGTGGCTAAAATGCTCCAAACTCACCAATAACATGCCACTTGACCCAGCCAACGTGAGTGAACCGACATCTAAACTCTGTTTTCATTTCTCCTGATTGATGTGGGAGAGTAAATTTAATCCTTTACAGGTTCCTGCTTTTGAAGGGTATTTCATTACTAAAGGATTAATGTGACCCTAAAAACCATTTAAAATAAAGCCTAACATTGCTCTCCAAATTATTTAACCGTAGTTAATTCTTCTATTTCACCTTTACTTTTGATTTTCTAATCATTTTTTTGTCACCCTTCCAATACTCTCATTTTTTTTCCAATTGAAATCTCTTTTTCTAGATTTTTATTCAGGCATAAAGCTTTAGTTCTTTAGCTTGTCTCTCTCCCCGAGTAAATTTACTGTTGTGTGACACCCTTCCAGTTATTCCCGGCCTATAGTCTCCATTTCTAATTAAACATTTGGCTGGAATCTTATGGTCAGTCCTAGAAGATCCTCACTGAACTGTCAAAATATATAACTCTTCACAAACTAGACCTTTTAGTTTAGGTTAGATACCTAAAATTGAACAATTCCATGATCATACTGCTGGGTTGTAAGCTACCCAAGTGGAACATGAGGTGCTGGTCCTTCAGCTTGTGTGCAGTTTCACTCTGGCAGTGGTGGAGGCCCAGGACAGAAAGGTCAGTATGGGAATGGGAAGGGGAGTTAAAATGGTTAGCAACCAGGAGATCCAACTGGCCAAGTGCAAGTGTTCAACAAAACAGCAGCCCTTTCTACGTTTGGTCTCGCCAATGTAAAGCAGGCCATATGAGGAGCACCGAATGTCGTCATGAGATTAGTGGAGGAAATGTCGCCTTTCCATGTTCTTCAGGGGTGCTGCCTGATCCATTGAGTTATTCCTGCACTTTATGTCTTTTTGTGTACGTAAATGAGACCAGCATGAAAGAGGTGGGCTGAAGGATCTGGTCTTAGGGCTAAGGGACTCAAGGGATATGGGGAAAAAGCTGGAACGGGGTACTGATTTTGGATGATCAGCCATGATCATATTGAATGGCGGTGCTGGCTCGAAGGGCCGAATGGCCTACTCCTGTGCCTATTTTCTATGTTCCTATGTTTATATGCATTCTGCATGACTCTATACAGGCTTTACCTCTAATCTTCCTGTCCAGATGAAGGGTCTTGACCTATAACGTCTCTTGCTCATTCCCTCCCTGAATGCTGCCTGACCCGTTAAGTCACTCCAGCTCACCATTTGTTGAACCTAGTAGATGTCTTTTGCACTCTCCATAATGCTACCACATCCGTCCTGGAGTGTGGTGAACAGAACTTAGTTTAGAAATACAGCGTGGAAACAGGCCCTTTGGCCACCGACTCCACGACGACCATTGATCAACCATAACTATTTCTATCCTACACCTCAGGGACAATTTACGAAAGCAATTAACTTACAAATCTGCTCGTCTTTGGGATGTGGGAGCAAACTGGAGCACCCACATAAAACGCACGTGGTCACAGGGAGTACGTACAAACTCTGTACAGACAGCACCCATAGTCAGGATCGAACCCGGGTCTCAGGCGCTGTGAGGCAGCAACTCTACTGATGCACCACCGTACACAATACTCTGAGTGCAGCCTGACAATTGCTTTGTACAATTGCAATGGGGTACAAATTGTACCCTAAATGTGGACCTGTGTCCTATTTATGTGGAGAAATGTCCTGAAACATTACTGTTTGTCATACCACAGATGCTGCCTAACCTGCTGTGTGTTTTCAGCTTTCTCTGTTGGTAGAGCAGAGTTGTGGCCAGCTGAATTGGCCATGTTTAGTCCTCAAGCATACTTACAAAAGTATCCATTGGATAGGTTACAGCCTGGCAGTGTTCATGCTTGAAAACAAGATACATGCAGTGAGCTAAGAGGTTGTTGGAATAACAGAACGTGGCCACATTAACCTTGGAAAATTCACAATGACAGCAGCTAAACTAGCACTCATCAAGTTGTATCAAGTGTATAATTTGTGTGGAATCTGCAGCAAAGTTGTACACACCTCAAAGGCCACCAAATATTAGCAGAGCTCTATCGAGAATTGTTCCTGGAACAAAAATGAAAAAGTATTCTTAACCTTTTACAAATGAAATTTGGGTTATGAATATATAAACCGGTCATCAAAAAGGAAATCACAGTTCTGGGCAGAGAATTCTCTGTCTAATTGGACTGGCCAAAATTCTTCACTGCAGAACTTCAAAGTTGCCTTGCAATTCCTGATTGCTTGGCATCGGAATGAGTTGTGTTGCGGCACTTAGGTTAATTGTTTGGCTTCATAGCCATCTGGACGAGTTGTCGATTCTTCAATTCAACTTTAATGTCATTGCACAGATACAAGTATGGGTACAACGAAATGCAGTTTAGCGTCAATTCGTAATAATAGCAATATAGAAATAAATACAGAATGCAGACAAGGTGGACGGACAGACTGGAGAAATCTATTGGCGCGACTCCGAGTTCAGCAGTGTGATGGTGTTGTTGTAGAAGCTGTTCCTCATCCTGCTAGTGCGGGACCTGAGGCTCCTGTACCGCCTCCCTGATGGTAGGAGGGCAAACAAACCATGGTTAGGGTGGGAGGGGTCTTTGATGATCTTCCCGGCCCGCCTCAGACACCGTTTTCGGTGGAGGGCATCCATGGCAGGGAGCGGGGCACCGATGATGTACTGGCCGGTTTTCACCACCCGTTGTAGTGCCTTCCTGTCTGCTACGGTGCAACTGCTGTACCATACCGTAAAGCAGGTGGTCAGGATGCTTTCGATGGTACATCGGTAAAAGTTGGTCAGGATCTGGGGGGACAGGTGGGCTTTTTTGCGCCTCCTCAGGAAGTAAAGGCGCTGCTGCACCTTTTGATCAGCTTGGAGGTGTTGAGGGACCAGGACAGATCCTCCGAGATGTGTACCCCTAGGAATTTGTAGTTGGAGACCCTCTCTTCCTCAGTCCCGTTTATATGGATGGGGGTGTGTCTGCCCCCTCTGTTCTTTCTAAAGTCAACAATGATTTCCTTCGTCTTCTGGGAGTTGAGGACGAGGTTATTGTTGGCACACCAGGTTGTCAGGTGCTGGACCTCCTCCCTGTAGGCTGACTCGTCGTTGTCGCTGATCAGTCCTACCACCGTGGTGTCGTCAGCAAATTTTATGATGGCCATTGGAGCCATACTTAGGGATGCAGTCATGGGTAAAGAGGGAGTAAAGGAGAGGGCTGAGCACACAGCCCTGTAGCACGCCGGTGTTCACTGTTATAGTGGAGGAGGTGAGGTTGTTGACCCTAACAGACTGTGGTCTGTTAGTGAGGAAATCCAGTATGCAATTGCAGAGGGAGGTGGAGATGCCAAGACCGCTGAGTTTGGTGATCAAGCTAGCGGGTATGACAGTGTTAAAGGCGGAGCTGAAGTCAATGAACAGCAACCTGATGTAGGTGTTATTACTGTCCAGGTGGGTCAGGGCAGAGTGTAGGGCCGCCAATATGGCGTCCTCTGTAGACCTATTGGTCCGGTAGGCAAACTGACGGGGGTCCAGTGTGGGGGGGGGAGGCTGGCTTTGAGGTGAGCCAAGATCAGCCGCTCAAAGCACTTGGCGATGACAGGGGTGAGTGCCACTGGCTGGAAGTCGACAGATCCCAGCGAGTTCTTCATCTCTGCCAGTGTGACTTGTTCTCTTCAAAGACAATGCGAAACCCTAGTTGCTTCCCAGAGATTTTCCAGACCAAGTTCATCAGATGTCCGATGTCTTAAGAAACATTGCCTGAAATAGCAATGCTCACATCTTTAGCCAAACCATCGGCAAGAGTCAAGACTCAAGAGTTAAGAGTGTTTAGTCGACATAAGTAGCGACAACTAAATAATAAAATTCTTACTTGCTGCAACTTAATAGGTTCATCAATGCAATAATACACATATAAATATATAATAACAAGTAATACAATAAACTAATAACCAAAATAATGTTATTTGGTAATTGCAGAACAAATACACACGCGAATGTAAAGATAAATGGGGTTGAAATTGAACGAGTTCATGAAAATAAATTTCTTGGGGTTATAATGGATGATAGAATCAGCTGGAAATCACACATTAACATGTACAATCCAAACTGTCAAAAAGCATTTCTGTATTACACAAAGTTAAGCAGGTTCTGGATTCTAAATCACTCCACATTCTCTACTGTTCACTAATCTTACCCTACTTAAATTACTGTGCAAAAGTCTGGGGCAATAACTATAAAAGTTCGCTACATTCATTAACTATTCTGCAAAAAAGAGCAATACGCATTATTCACAATGTCAGGTATCTGGATCACACTAATTAATTATTCTTAGTCAAAATTATTAAAATTAGCAGATTTGGTTGCATTTAAAACAGCACAGATAATGTTCAGGGCTAAAAATAAAAACTTACCTGGAAATATACAAAAATTATTCAATGAACAAGTGGGGGGTTATAATTTAAGAAGAATATTTAATTTTAAGGTACAAAGAGTCCGCATGACCAGATGGAGTGGGATTGTGGAACAGTTTGAAAGTGGAGTTAAAGCAATGTCCAAACATGAACCAGTTCAAAATGAAACACAAAAAACTTTTTTTCACAAGGTACAGGGATGAAGGGGATGGTTGACAAACAGGGGTTAATGTTTATTAATGTTTATGTATTTATTATTTATTTATGTTTTTTGGTTACTTCATACATATTACTTGCATGTGTTTATCAGTTGTATGTATATATATGTCAGTATGCATCTCTAATAATTGTCTGGAGTACGTCTACGGTTAAATTGTATCTCAAATGAATAATTAGCTATTGTAGATTATATATTGTATATTGTGTTACATATTACATTACTATTGATACATAATCATTATTGTTATTATTATTATAAACAATGTTATTAATAATGGTGATAATTATGATTATTAATTAATTAATTATTAAATATGGAAGAAGGGTTTAGGGAGAAGGGGTGAGATTAAAAAAGTTATTCTTCTTCTCGCTCCTTTTCAAGCTTGTAAAGAAAAATTGTTGGACATTTAAATTTTGCTTTATACTTTTCATTGCTTTGCAAATATTGCCTGGAATGTTCAATTGTTTGACTATTTCGATTTTGTTGTTGTTATTTATTCCTATTTATATCTTTACTTGTTCGGAACAAATAAAATAAACAAAAACAAATAATATAGGTAACCATAATGGTGTAATAAGAAAGCTCATAATGCACCTGAAGACATAGATCATAAAAGATAATAGTTGCTAAAGTTAGTGTTGTGCAGTGTTTGAGCCTGACAGTTACTTGGAAGAAGCTGTTCTTGAAACTGGAGGTCACGGTTTTCAGGCTCTTGTACCTTCTTGCTGATGATAGTAGCGAGATGAGAGCGTGGCCAGGGTGGTGTGGGTCTTTGATGATATTGGCTGCCTTTTTGAGGCAGCATCTCGTGTAAATCCATTCAATGGTGGAGAGGTCAGTATATGTGATGGAGTGGGCAGCGTCCATTGCTCTTTGAAGTCTCCTTCATTGCTGAGCATTTGAGTTTGAGCAACCAGTCAGCAAGTTCTCTACCCATGCATCTGTGGATGTTCGACTGAGTATTCGTCAACATTCTGAATCATCGAACATAAAATATAGAATAGTACAGCACAGGAGGTCACCATTCAACCCACAGTGTCTGTACCCAACATGAAGTTAGGTTAAACTATTCTCACTTGCCCAACTGCGATCTATATCCCTCCATGCCTCTTGAATCTTCTCAATCTCCTATGGAAGCAGAGTTGTTGGTGAGCTATCTAAGTGATTGCAAAAGCAATACTTTGCAGTGTTTCACGAGATTGAGATCTATGTTCAACCTCTTAGCTATCATGAACTCATTCAAGCATAATAAGTCTGCTTTGAATGCACAATATCAATGAAGATTTATTAATAATACATTAACAAACTAAAAAAATTGGGCGCATAGAATTATTTTATTAGTGTAGCACAGCTCTGTTTCAGGAGACCTTGTGCAAATATTCAATCCCACTTGAACCATCTCATTGAACTTTAGGAAGAAACATTCACCATGGCTGCTCATTATACACACAGCAGCCAATATTTAATGCCACTGGCTGCAGTGGGAATGAATACTGCGAGACTGGACAAGCAGGCACTTGGCTTAACGTTGCTTGCTTGCTGCCGATTCCAGGAGAATTTTTATTTATTGAAAGCGTTAAGATTAACGAGTGGTAGGAGGGCGGCAGAGTGGAGCGGCTGGTAGAGCTGCTGCCTCACAGCGCCACAGACTCTGATGTATTCAGAGTTGGATATACAGCTCTTCGGGCTAGGAATCAAGGGATATGGAGAAAAAGCAGGAACAGGGTACTGATTCTGGATGATCAGCCATGATCATATTGAATGGCGGTGCTGGCTCGAAGGGCCGAATGGCCTACTCCTGCACCTACTTTCTATGTTTCTATGATTCTATGACCTGAGATCAATCCTGACCTCCGGTGCTGTCAGTGTGGAGTTTGCACGTTCTCCCTGCGGCAGGGTGCTCCGGTTTCCTTCCACAATCCAAACACGTGCTGGTTTGCAGGTTAATTGGCTGCGGTAAATTGCATCCCAGGGCGTAGGGAGTGGATGAGAAAGTGGGATGACAGAACTAGTGTGGACAGGTAGACAAAAATGCTGGAGAAACTCATCGGGTGCAGCAGCATCTATGGAGCGAAGGAAATAGGCAACGTTTCGGGCCGAAACCCCTTCTTCAGACAGTGTGGACAGGTGATTGATGGTCCGCCTGATGGGCCGAAAGGCCTGTTTCCATGCTATATCTCTAAAGTAGACCAAAAAGGGAATGTTGGAAATGCTCTGAAGGTCCGGTAATATCTGCAGAAATACATTATTCTATAATTATGCACAAAGATTATACACTGGGTGGCTCAGCGGCGCAGCCAGTAGACCCGCTGCCTCACAGCGCCAGAAACCACGGTTCGATCCTGAGCTGTGTGGAGTTTGCATGTTTTCCTGTGGCTGCATGGGTTTCCTCCAAGTGCTTCGTTCCTCCCACATCTCAAAGGCATGTGGGTTTGTGGGTTAATTGGTCCCTGAAAACTATCTCTAAGATGTAGGGAGATGAATGCCAAGTATAATAAAGGCCTAGTTCCATGCTGTAACCTTTGGTCCCCATGATGTTTGATTCCCATGTGGTCCAAAATATTTCTTTACCTTACAGTCGTAGAGTCCTTGAGAGATTCAGCACAGATATAGGCCCTTCAGCCCTTCGAGTTCATGTCGCCCACCAGCCACTCATTTACATTGACCCCCCCCCCACCCCCCATTTTTAATTCACCTCGCATCCTCATCAATCCTCCCAGATGATACAATTCGTCAACACACCAGGGGCCATTTACTGTGGCCAATTAGTAGGATGAGTGAGCTTACAACCCTGAGGGACACCAGTGTTGAGGATCAGGGGGGAGGGAATGTCATGCACTATTCCACTTGATCGTACAAGACGTTGGTGAGGCCGCAGAGTATTGTGTTCCGTTTTGGCCACCGTGTTGCAAATGCCATTAAACGGAAAGAATGCCGAGCCTCATCGTGAGAGGGAAACATAGATCGATTTTAACCGATGGGCCAAATGGCCTAATTTCTGCTCCTATGACATGAACATGAGCAGATGTTTTTGAGGGCCTTACAGGGAGGGATTGTTATGCCTCCTCTCAATCTTCTGATCTAATGAAACACACCCATGTTTTCATCTGCCAGCCGCCTGCCCCATCCAACGGCCTGTCGAGCTGTCCCTGAAATCTGTGGCCGCACTCCTTACATTTCACTAGATCTCCGCGTTCTGTGCTGCTCTGTAAATTTGGGAATGTGCTCTGTTAACATAGCCAAGAGTCCACATCATTAAAGGGCCTGCCCCACTTTCACGACCTAATTCACGACCTTTTTTACTCGTGGACATTTTTCATCAGGCTAGAAAAACACCACGAGTACCTACGACTAGCATCGCAACCTACCTACGACCTCCTACGACCTCATGACGACCATGCTGCAAGCATGAGCCAAGGGCAAACTCGGCAGAGGTCGTGAATTAGGTCGTGAAAGTGGGACAGGCCCTTTAGGAAGACAATGGTCTTCCAATGGAATTGGAATTCACCAGAGAGTGGTGAATCTGTGGAATTCTCTGCCACAGAAGGTAGTTGAGGCCAGTTCATTGGCTATATTTAAGAGGGAGTTAGATGTGGCCCTTGTGGATAAAGGGATCAGGGGGTATGGAGAGAAGGCAGGTACAGGATACTCAGTTGGATGATCAGCCATGATCATATTGATCAGGCTTGAAGGGCTGAATGGCCCACTCCTGCACCTATTTTCTATGTTTCTATGTTTCTACAATGGTGCCAGCTCTCGCCCGGGAGCTCGGCTGTACACCTCGCTCCAGACTCAAACATCTTGCTCGACTTCTTTCTCTGTTCCTGTTACTCAGCTAATTCTCCCCCTCTGCTGCCACCTCTCCTTTTATTCCGTGGGCTTCAATATTGATGTGGAACCTTATATCTGCGGAGGCACATGCATATTGTATCAAATGCTTTTCCCTCCACATCCTTTTTTTCTGTTAGTTCAACAAATAATTCTATCAAGGTGGACACAAAAAGCTGGAGTAACTCAGGGAGTCAGGCAGCATCTCAGCAGAAAAGGAAACGGTGACGTTTCGGGTCGAGACACACTGAGTTTCTCCAGCTTTTTGTGTCTATTTTCAGTTTAAGCCAGCATCTGCAGTTCCTTCCTGCACAATCTACACTTTGGACATATTTTACGTTTACACCAAGCCAATTACAAACTTGTACGTCTTTGGAGTGTGGGAGGAAACCAAAGTTCCCTGAGCAAACCCACACGGGTCACGGGGAGAACGTACAAACACCATACACGCATGCACCCGTAGCTAGGATCGAACCCGCGTCTCTGGCGCTGTAAGCACTGTAAGGCAGCAACTCTACCGCTGCACCACCATACCTAGTGTGCAGGATAGTGCTAGTGTATGGGGTGATCGATAGTTGGCTGTGTACATTAATAAATGTAACCTCACATTTATCCACATTATACTGCATCTGCCATGCATTTGCCCACTCACTCAACCTATCCGAGTCACCTTGCAGCCTCCTACCATCCTCCTCACAGCTAACACTGCCCCCCAGCTTTGTGTCATCTGCAAACTTGGAGATGTTGCATTCAATTCCCTCATCCAGATCATTAATATATATTGTAAATAGCTGGGGTCCCAGCACTGAGCCTTGCGGTACCCCACTAGTCACTGCCTGCCATTCTGAAAATGACCCGTTTACTCCTACTCTTTGCTTCCTGTCTGCCAGCCAGTTCTCTATCCACATCAATACTGAACCCCCAATACCGTGTGCTTTAAGTTTGTATACTAATCTCTTATGTGGGATCTTGTCGAAAGCCTTCCGAAAGTCCAGATATAACAAATCTACAGGTTCTCCTTTATCCACTCTGCTAGTTACGTCCTTGAAAAATTCTATAATATTCGTCAGACATGATTTACCTTTCATAAATCCATGCTGCATTTGTCCAATGATTTCACTACCCTCCAAATGTGCTGCTATCCCATCTTTAATAACTGACTCTAGCATTTTCCCCACTACCGATGTTAGTGTAATTCCCCGTTGTATCTCTCCTTCCCTTTTTAAAAAGTGGGGTTACATTAGCTACCCTCCAATCCTAAGGAACTACTCCAGAATCTAAAGAGTTTTGAAAAATTATCACTAATGCATCCACTATTTCTGGGGCTACTTCCTTAAGTACTCTGGGATGCAGCCTATCTGGCCCTGGGGATTTATCGGCCTTTAATCCATTCAATTTACCTAACACCACTTCCCGGCTAACCCGGATTTCACTCAGTTCCTCCATCTCATTTGACCCCCGGTCCCCTGCTATTTCCAGCAAATTATTGATGTCTTCCTTAGTGAAGACAGAACCAAAGTAGTTATTCAATTGGTCCGCCATGTCCTTGTGTCCTTGTTCCCCATGATCAATTCACCAGTTTCTGACTGCAAGGGACCTACATTTGTTTTAACTAATCTTTTTCTCTTCACATATCTATAAAAACTTTTGCAGTCCGTTTTTATGTTCCCTGCCAGTTTTCTTTCATAATCTATTTTCCCTTTCCTAATTAAGCACTTTGTCCTCCTCTGCTGGACTCTGAATTTCTCCCAGTCCTCTGGTAGGCTGCTTTTTCCTGCATCTAGCTTGTCCAGTCCTTTTATAATTGTATATGTTTCTATAAGATTCTATAAGAAGTGATAACCTGCAACAATATAACAGGTGAGAAGTCATTAGCAGTGGCTTGCATGCCTACTCAAGTAAATCATTGTGTGAATAAAGATTACGTTGCCCTAAACTTTGGTATCTTGTTGATACCTTACAGAGGTGGTAAAGGTCAACTCATAGACTGGTCAGAATAAGGCCTGTAAAGAAAAATGACCTGTTGTCACTTGATTGTATTTGTGTTTAGTATTGTCTGATCTGATTTGGTAGCATGCAAATCAAAGCTTTTCACTGTACCTTGGTACGATGCACAAATAATAAAACTATTCCTAAACCTAAATCAAAGATGCTGCCTGACCCGTTGAGTTACTCCAGCACTTTGTGTTTTGCTCTACAGGGTGTAAGCTTATCCATTGTCCTGAATGTATAGACACTCAGCTTTTAATGCATGTTTATTTGTGGGATGATGCTGTGTGCACATTGATTGGCACACTTCCTACATTACTACATTATTACAGCAGCTACCCTTCAGAAGTGCCTCATTAGCTGTGAAACACAAATTGTGACAAACGCTACGTAAATGGCAATACAGTGGTGCAGCGGTAGAGTTACTGTATTACAGCGCCAGAGACCCGGGTCCGATCCCGACTATGGGTGCTGTCTGTACGGAGTTTGTATGTTCTCTCCATGACCTGCGTGGGTTTTCTCTGATTTCTTCGCTTTCCTCCCACACACCAAAGACATACACGATTGTAGGTTAATCGGCTTGGCATAAATATAAATTGTCCCTAGTGTGTGTAGGTTAGCGTTAGTGTGCGGGGATCGCTGGTCGGTACCGCCTCGATGAGCCGAAGGGCCTGTTTCCGCTCTGTATCTCCAAACTAAACTAAGCTAAATGTAAAAGGTTCTCTCGACATTATTATAATGTGTTGGGCGGACCTGCACGCTTCGATGCACTGTAATCTTAGTTTATCAACCCTATTAACCTTGTCATTCACAATCCACCACCCAGCATCATTGCTGCAAGACTGAAGCAATGACTTTAATTTACATTGCAATTTGAGCAAAAATATTGCCATGGCTTTAAGAAAATTGCAATAAATCATTGGCATTCAGATTTACTTCCTGAAAACACATTATCTCAGGGAAAAGTTACTGGGACTTAATGGAGGAAAGACTCAAATATAATTGTAAGAAAATGAAACTAATTGGCTAATTTTAAACAGGGAAATTACAATTTTGAATTTATCTTTTATCATCAAATCATGAGGAATTACTAAAGCAATTGGTCATAATGTGTCTCAAACACTTGAAGCTAATTGAATAAGATGAACATTTTTGTAACATGATTGAATTTGGTGTTAATTAATTTGAATGCCTTTTTACTAAGTATTTTGCTTAAGTTTGTTACAAAGGCATTTCCAGCCTTGCAAAGCTGGCAGTTGAGCAAATTTGTATTTCGAACAGTGATTTTAATGGAAATTTCTATCAGAGGAAGTCAATCAATTGCTCCAAACCCCACCAGCAATTTACTAATCCCTCTCATTTTCGCCAATTATTAACATAAAATTAAAATATGTTAATCCACATGAGTGAATAGCTTTTGTATCAGTAAAGTCTCTGTTTAACAGATTGTTGTTGCAATTCGTAGCCACTATTCGAAGAACATAAAAGTGTAAGTAACGGAGGCAGAGTAGGGTTCACCAGGTTGATTCCCGGATGGCGGGTCCAACATGTGATGGAATATGATGGGATCGACTGGGTTTATATTCACTGCAATTCAGAAGGATGAGGCGGGATCTTATAGAAACATATACAATTCTTAAGGGATTGGACAGGCTAGATGCAGGAAAAATGCTCCCAATGTTGGGGGAGTCCAGAACCAGGGGTCACAGTCTAATAATAAGTGGTAGCCATTTGGGACAGAGATGAGGAAAAACGTTTTCAGCCAGAGAGTTCTGAATCTGTGGAATTTTCTGCCACAGTGGCAAGGGAGGCCAATTCGCTGGTATTCAAAAGCTCTTGGGGCTAACGGAATCAAGGGATATGAGGAAAAAACAGGAACAGGGTACTACTGATTCTGGATGATCAGCCATGATCATATTGAATGGCGGTGCTGGCTTGAAGGGCTGCATGGCCTTCTCCTGTACCTACTTTCTATATTTTAACGTTTCTATAGAGCTCTACAGAACCAAAACTAACCCATCGGCTCACCTTGCAATGCTGACCAAGTTAGCATATTGAGCTAGTCCCATTTGCCTGCATTTGGCCCATAGCCCACTAAACCCTTCCTATCCATATTTCTGTACAATGCCTTTTAAAAGTCCTGCACACTTTCCCATACAATCCAAATGTTTCATGATTCCCAAACTATCCAAAGATCTATTGGTTTCAATCCTGAATATCTCCAGTGATTGAGTGTGCACATATCTTTAAACCGATGGATGTTATGGTAATGTATAGCATTGAAATAGTACAATTAAACCATCGGAGACAATGGGTGACTGGTCAAGTGGATGGACAATGGAAATGGCAGAGAAATGCAGAGTGAAGTGGCCTATATCTTCAATGCTCCTTTTACATTCTGGCATGTATACTAGAACAGAATGAACCAAGTGTTGGAGTAACTTAGTAGTTCAGGCAGCATCCCTAGAGAACATGGATAGGTGACGTTTTGGGTTGAGAAAAGTCTCCAGAGAAGAATAAAAGGACCTGCCTTTAAAATGGAGATTAGCGGGAGTTGTTTTAGTCAGACGGTGGTAAACCTGTGGAATTCATTGCCACAGAAAACAATGGATATTTTTAAGGCAGAGATTCTTGATCAGTACAGGTGCCAGGGGTTATGGGGAGAAGGCAGGAAATGGGGGTTGAGAGGGCAAGATAGATCCGCCATAATTGAATGGCAGAGTAGACAAGGGTTTGAATGGCCTAATTCTGCTCCTATAATTTATGAACTTATGTTCTCCAGAGATGCTGTGTGACCTGCTGAGTTACTCCAGCACTTGGCATCGTTCTTTGCATTGACCAGCATCTGCAGTTCTTTGTCTCTATAGTAGGAAAGACATTTTCGATGTAAACCTGTGTTTGTCTTGTCGTACGAAACATAGAAACATAGAAAATGGGTGCAGGAGGAGGCTTCTGCCCATATCCCTTGATTCCACTAGCCCCTAGAGCTCTATCTAACTCTTGTAGTTGCAAGCTGTGTTGGCATTTTGATGGTGTCTAGGAATCGTTCAGAGAAATCTTTCACCCAACCATTGAGTCGGTGTTTAATTGAGTTTCATTTTATCATTGCACAAGTATGGATAGTTCGGGTATTATTTCAATTCATTGCTAACTGACAGTTCTCAGGCACCTAGTTCCAGACAGATGCAACAAATATACATGAAAAATACATAAATCATTCATGCGTTCTATATGACAAGAAAATTAAACTAGACCATACGTTTCATGAGAGATTCCATCTCATCATTCTAATTCCAGAGGGTTACAAGCCCAGCTGTCCTATTCTCTCAGCATTGACAGCCCGCCATCCGGGAATTAACTTTTGTGCAAAGCTACGCTGCACTCCCTTAGGGGGGGGGGGTGGGGGGGTGGGGGGGGGGGGGGTGTTGTTGAGTAGGGGGGGTGGGTTTCTCCATAGCAAGAATGTCCTTCCTAAATTAGGGACGAAAACTGCACACAATACTCCCAGGTGTGTTCCATACCGTGTGGATTAGGTTTGGTTTAAGACTGAAGGTTGTGGGATAATAATTTGCTGAACTTTGGTGGTGTGGAACAGGTTCCAATGTTGGGGGAGTCCAGAACCAAGGTGCACAAAGTTTAAGAAGGTAGGGGGCCCATTAGAAACGGATTAAGGATAAACCTTTTCACCAGAGAGATGTGAATCTGGAAA
This sequence comes from Okamejei kenojei, assembly GCA_035221665.1. Lineage (NCBI taxonomy): Eukaryota > Metazoa > Chordata > Chondrichthyes > Rajiformes > Rajidae > Okamejei > Okamejei kenojei. The sequence continues at coordinate 28,140,475 of CM069159.1, read as the reverse complement.
TTCTCTGCCTCAGAAGGCAGCGGAGGCCAATCTCTGGTTGCTTTCAAAAAGAGAGGTAGATATAAAGCTAACGGAGATAGCAGCAGAGTCAGGGGAAAATGGAAAAGGCTAGGAACGGGGTACTGATTGTGGATGTTCAGCCATGATCACAAATGACTGCGGTGCTGGCTCAATAGGGACCGTATGGCCTCTTCTGCATCTATTGTCTATTGGAACGTCAGGCTTATTGTACCTCCTGCCCGACTATAGTAGCGAGAAGAGGCATGGCCGATGTGGCGATCTCTTGAGGAGAATTTGAGATAAGGATTTGAAAATAACTACAGATGCCACCTCTCGACATGCGTCTCGCGGTAGATGCCTTCATCGATGGGGTGGGCTGTGCCGTGGGGATCAGAGCTGAGTCCACTTCGTCTGCTGCCTCTTTGCGTTTCTGTGTGTCGGAATTGCCTTGCAAGGCAGTGATGTGGCCAGTCAGGATATACTGCCTGCTGTACACTCTTGTGGTGGTTTGTTTTGTTGGGTATAATGGTCTATAAAACAAATGCATTCATCAATTGATGGCCAAGCACTATATAAATTCAAGGGGACTGTTCTCGTTAATTCGTGGCCAGCTTTCTCAGCTTGAGGGCTCCTTTCTTTGTTAAACTGAGTATTGGGAACCCACGCCCACACAATGGGGATAATAAATAATACTGGTGATTAAGGGGAGTGGAGGGTGGTGGAGGACGTGTTCCGGTGGGTAGGTAGCAATCTCTTATGTGTGCTCGGCAAGAACATTATAGTTAAAATTTGGTTTATGATTCTTTACAGCTGTTGCATGGAGATCAGTGCATGCCTATATGAATGAAAGTTGTATTAAAACTGTTGGATCAAGCTGAATTACTGCGGGACAAATATTTGCCACGCTTTTTAGTTTCATGAGGAATTGGTTTACACATGAGCCTGCGTGATGTTAGATTTAACAAAAAAGATATACGCGAATGCGAGTGAGACGGTAATGACAACTGGTGGTGACGGAGAGGTTATTTGACCGCTGTGATAAGGGTCTTTGGGGAAAATCAGGCTTGAACTCATTCGCAGCATGTGAGACGTGTCGTTTTAGCCAGCAGTGGGACATAGTTGTAGCAGCACAGAGCCATTGCAACGTGGAAACAGGCCCTTCGGCACAATGCCCTCACTACTACTTCCCCATTAACACTAGTCCCCCCTTCTGGCTGTGCTTAGCCCTTTTGGCCATCAAAACCTTATATCCATTAAATTGTACAAATGTTTCTTAATTGTTGTGATATGTACTGCGCACTTCCTCCTCAGCAGCTTGTTCCATTATACCGACCACCTTTAAGTCTTCCCCCCACCACCACCCCTTCACCTTAAGCCTCTGTCCTCGAGTTGTTGATTTTCCCTCCTCCGTGATGCCTTATTGAACTCTGTGATTAACCTGATCTATTCGTCTCTTTGATCTAAAATGCCTCAATAAAAGATCTCCTCATTCCTCCAGCGCTCCAAGGAATTAGTACAGTGTGATTTTGTAAACATTTATGGTTGTTTCTTATGGCATGCGTTCTAAAGTACAGTGAAAAGCTTTAATTTTGCATGATATTCTAGTCAGATGAATAATACAATATAGATTATTCAGTCAAACCAATGCAAGTACAATAGGTAGAGCATATGGGTGGGGGGGGGGGGAAATGATCAGAGTGGAGAATTTAGTTCTCTGCAGTGGTAGTTGCACCAGTCCATAGACAAAGTCAATCGTCTATAATGGGGCTAAAGGTCGGACAGGTGCCTAGCCATGGTAGAACAATCAGAAGCCTATTAAAAAGAAGAGAGAAGCTGTTCATGAGTTTGGTGGTACGCACTTTCAAGCTTCTGCATTTGAATTACACTATTTTCAGAGCTCACGTTTCTTTTGGGTTGATATATAGACTACCATAGAGTCATTGGCAGCATGAAAACAGTTCTTGGCGGCCCACTTGTCCATGCTGGCCTGATGCGCATCTAAGCAATTTCCCATTTGCCCGTGTTGGTGCTATATCCTGTAAACCTATCATTAGTGCTGTCCAAATGTATTTTAAATTCCTTCCAGGCCATTGATCCCCCCATGCTTTCTGATGTCGATCCTGCGCCTGGTAATGGAAAATGTAAAGAAACTTGAATTAACACGGAACTGCAAGAACTACAAACATGAAATTTCATAGATCCAGCTGATGTTGGTATCACAAAGATGACATAAATGTGTGTAATAAATGAGTCAGGCCAGCATCGATGGTGACATTGGGCAGGTGATGGTTCGGGTCGGGACTCCTTCCTCAGTCTATATGAGAATGAAATGAGAGACGAATTTTGAATATGCATTTATTTAAAATCTTGCATTTAAATTAGTCGTTAAAATGTAGCAGTCAGTTTGTCAGGAAAAACGTCTGGTTAAGTGGAGGGGTCTGCTGCCCTTTTAATAATTTTAGTTTAAAGGATTACAGCGGAAAACAGTCCCCACCAGTCATTCAGGGTCGTGCAGACCAGCTATTCCCCGCACAGTTACATTGCCTGGCCCATCAAATTGAGTCATTGAACTCTGTACAGCATGGAAAAGCGTCAGCCATCTTGACCATAAACAAGTTGGCAACGCGCTAATCCAACTTGCCACCATTTGGCCCATATTCCCTCGCCCATATCCCATTTGGCCCATATCTCTCCTGTCCTCATATCTGTTCAATTGTCTTTTAAAGTCTGAATTGTATCCCTTCTATTGCTCTCTAGAGCTCTTCTACGTACGTACCACACTCAGATGAAAGTTGCCCCAGGACCCCCTTACATCTCTCTCCCACCCGTAGCCATGGCATTCATGTCTCACCACATCATGGTAGTTTAAGGGTGGGCGATAAAAGCCTGCACCCCCAGTGTTATATGTGAGTAAAATCAAAAAGGTTTTGCTTCGATTGAAGACCATTTGGCCCATTCTATTGATGCCTGAGGTTTATTCAAGCAGGTCTCAGCTCTAGTATATTGACACATGATCTTTTAGATTACAAACAATTAGCCAGTGATTCAAATCTGGTCCCACAATGCAGGAAGGCTGTGGTGACCCTGAATAGGTAATGATTTGCTAGTAAGGACCCTGTAATGAAGTCCTTCAGTTAATGGATGAGCATGAGTTGAGTTTGTTAAAGTAGAGAAGTCTAAGACCTGATTTGATTGAAGATGTTTGAAGTTCTAGATCAAGTGGGAAGAGCAACTGTCTTTGTTGGCGGAAGCAGAACTGTATTAGTTGGGCAGCACAGCGGAACGTACAGACAGCACCCGTAGTCAGGATAGAACCAGGGCCTCTGGCTCTGCAAGGGAGCAACTCTACCGCTGTGTCACCGTGCCCTCACTGTGTCGCTATAGGAATGGGTAGGGGAGTTAAAATACCGAATATAGTTCTCAGCATTGTGCCAGACTCCAACCTCACGCCAATCACAGTGACTTTGTCACCACACATTAAAGGAAAAATCCTCCACCTAATTATATTCTCCACAGTGCCGAGTTCAGCTGTAAGCAGTAAGGTTGATGCAGGCAGTTAGCTTATCTGCTGACTAGCATCGAGTGGCTGGGTCATCGCTGGTTGGCTGACAGATGAAGGTAGTCGTGAGTTTAAAACATCAAAACACCCTGTGAAGTGCAACAATCGTCTCCTAGTGCACCAGCTTCCAATAGCAGGAGGATCCGCTGGTCTAATTAATGAAATTACTGCCATGCACATTAGCTGCAGGTGAATCAAGGGAAGGTCGTCCTTGAATAATGCCTGCAACTAATTTATTTTGAGAAACTAAAGTCATTATAAAGTTCAGGCGTATTATCGTTTTAATCAGCCTAAAGTGGCCTTTATTTAGCCAGTAATAGACATTGCTAGCTAAGCGTTATTTATTTTTTGCGAACTTTTTGCGTTGCAAACTACATGCAGTAGAAAACAAGGGGAGATCTTTGGGAGATGACTGGGCTCTCGATGAGATCCCGTATGAGAGGGGACAGAGTGGGTAATCTGGTGCATCTGATATTACTCCTCGGAGAAGGACAGCTAATGCATGCTTTCAGGAGATATGATGAAAGTGCATGGTCATAGAGTCTCACAGCACCAAAACAGGCCCTTTGACCCAATTCATTCATGCTGATGATCTTAGTCAAGCGTCAAGAGTGTTTTATTGCCATATGTCCCACATAGAACAATGAAGTTCTTACTTACAGCAAATGTTTAGTTTATGCACAGTGTATATATACGCATATGCATACATATAAACACATACACACACACACACATATATATACATACACATAAAAAATAAGCAATGATAATGCAAAAAGACAAAACTAGTCCCATTTGCTGCGTTTGGCCCCTATCCCTCTAAACCTTTCCTAGAGAGCGGACATGACTGCACATCTATCTCAAGAGACCTTAGAACTATCTTTAATCAAACTTTACTGGACAATAGTAGCAGGACAATGAGGGTAAAAAGGCACGTGGGATGCTGTCATAAAATGGAGGCAACAAGATGATTTTTCTTCACAAAGGGCAGACAATTACAAGAGGCATGAACATCCAATCTTTAAACCCCAAGTTGATTCTGTGAGAGTACAGTAAGTCCTTGCTGCACCGAGAGAACCACTGAGTCTGAGAACTTTGTTTGCCTTTGGTATGATTACTTTATTAGAGTCATAGAGTGATAGAGTGTGGAAACAAGCCCTTCGGTCTAACTTGCCCACACCGGCCAACAGGTCCCGGCTACACTAGTCCCACCTGCCCGCGTTTGATTCGTATCCCTCCAAACCTGTCCTAGCCATGTACCTGTCTAACTGTTTATTAAATGTTGAGATAGTCCCTGCCTCAACTACCTCCTCTGGCAGCTCGTTCCATACACTCACCACCCTTTGCATTTACCAAGATACCAAATACGACTGACTGAAATGTAGAGACTGGATTCACATAACAAGACTTTGTAAACGATAATGCCATGTTTAGCCAAAAATCCACATCGACTTGTGTCTGTGATGATTGAGATATGTGCTAAGGAGCTAAAGGAAATAGATGGAGTTTAAGCAGCCATTCCAACAGCACCAGAGACTGTGAATGCTGGAAAGGTGGATATGCTAGAGAAATTCAACTGCATTATCATTTATAGATACCATTCTGTGGGCAGACACAAGAAAGCCCCATGATACCATTCTGATGCAGAATAATGTTATTAACCCCATATTTATTTTATTAATTAGGAATTATTAATAGAAACCCGGGTTCCAGGTTTCGATCCTGAGTATGGGTATTATCTATACAGAGTTTCTACATTCTCACTGTGATCATGTGAGTTTTCCCCAGGTGCTGCAGTTTTCCCCAGGTGCTCCAGTTTCCTACCGCGCTCCAAAGACGTACAGGTATGCCGGTTAATTGGCCTGGTAAAGATTGTAAATTGTCTCCATTGTGTAGGATGGTGCTAGTGTGACTAGGTGGGCCAACGTGTCTGTTTCCCCGCTGTATCTCTAACCTAAACTAAATTAAAATGAATCCCTCCGAAATGTTTTCCTTTAGATAGGTACATGGAGGGATAAGGACCAAACGCGGGGCAGGTGGGACTAGTGTAGCTGGGACATGTTGGCCGGTACGGGCAAGTTGGGCTGAAGGCCCTGTTTCCACACTGTATCACTCTATGACTCTGGGCCTCTGTGACATTGCAGTAGAGACCAGACTTAAAAAAAGAAGCTATAAATAGTTTAAGCCAATGAAAGGCTCTATAGAAATGTAGAATATTATTTATCATAATGTTTCAACTATGGTAAAAAATAACGTTAGAAGTGAACTCTGTGCAGGTTCCTTGATAACTAATTAATCTGGGTAATGTTTCTTTCAGAATCCACATTGTAGTGCCACAATGATGGAAAGTCGCTGAACTTGTGTCGAGATTTGATCTTAGAGAGCCATCGCTTGTCAGTGCCGACAGCAAACTACATCCCAGAGTTAATTACCTGCTTCAAATAAACTGGATTATTTCCTGCTTCAAATAAACTGGATCAAAGACCTTGAGTGTTGCTTTAATGGGGTAACATGCAGTTTAGTCAACACAATGAGAACTTGCAGTGATGGTTTTATATATGGCCTGACCTCTTCACATCTGAGAACCTCTAAAAATCCTGTCCACTCTAACAGCAAAAACATTCTAGGATATTTTTTAACATGAAAAGAGTTTCATATATGTTCATATGTAATAGAAGAATTAGGCCATTCGGCCCATCAAGTGTACTTCGCCATCCGATCATGGCTGATCTATCTTCAACCCAATTTTCCTGCCTTTGTTCCATAACCCGACACCCATACTAATCAAGAATCTATCTATCTTTGCCTTAAAAATATCCGTTGACTTCTATATATCCATTGAACATATCCATTCAAGTGAGCATTGAGCTTCTTTGGCCAGTATCATGTTCTTGAACAAGGGTCCTGACACAAAACATCATCTGTCCATTCCCTCCCCAGATGCTACCTGACTCGCACATTGTGTTTTGCTTAAGATCCCAACATCTGCAGTTCCTTGTGTCTCACTACCTGTTTAACTATTCCAATCTTCTGGTATTCGTAACAATGCCTAGGTACCACTAGTGAAGTGAGGTTAATTATTTCTGAAATCAGATCAAATTTCTCAGCTTGCACGAGAGTGAACCCATTGAAATATCAACACAAGATTTCTCTTTTTTATTTATTGTTGTAAATTTCATCTAAATAGTTCAATGCTTCAATTAAAATAAAAACAGGTACATGGATAAGACAGGTTTACAGGGATATGGGCCAAACTCAGGCAGGTGGGACGAGTGTAGATAGGGCATGTTGGCCGTTGTGGGCAAGTTGGGCAGAAGGGCCTGTTTCCACACAGTAACACTCGATAACAGAGAACATCTAAACTTTCTAGAGTCAAGAGTCTTTAATTGGCATACAGATAAATTCTTACTTGCGACAGCTTAACGGGCCTGTAAACTCAACACACACAAATAATATATCAGAGGTACAAAAAAAAAGCATTTAGTACAGCCAAAGACAAATGACATAGAACTTTGAGCATTGAACAGCACAGCACAAGAACAGGCCTTTCAGCCCACAATGTCTGTGGCAAACATGATGCCAAGACCATCTCATCTACCTGTAATTCCTATAATTCACATCCCTCCATTCCCTGCATATTCATATGCCTATCCTAATGCCTATCTTAAATGTCATTATCATATCTGCCTCAACCACCACCCTTTATGTAGAAGACTTGCCCCACACATCTCCTTTAAACTTTGCCCCACTCACCTTATAGCAATTCTCTCTAGTACTTGATTTTTCCATCCTGGGAAAAATGGTTCTGACCGTGCCTCGCCCATCAATGCCTCTCATAATTTTATATACTTCTATCAGGTCTCTCAGCAACCTCTGGCATTCCAGAGAAAAACAATACAACTCTGTCTAACCTCTCCCTGTAGCTTATACTCTGGAATTCTCTGCCACTGAAGGTAGTTGAGGCCAGTTCATTGGCTATATTTAAGAGGGAGTTAGATGTGGCCCTTGTGGCTAAAGGTATCAGGGGGTATGGAGAGAGGGCAGGTACAGGATACTGAGTTGGATGATCAGCCATGATCATATTGAATGGCGGTGCAGGCTCGAAGGGCCGAATGGCCTACTCTTGCATCTATTTTCTATGTTTCTATACCCCCTAATACAGGCATAATTTTGGTAAACCTCCTCTGCACCCTCTCCAAAGACTCCACATCCTTCCTGTGATGAGGCAACCAAAGTTGCATGCAGTACTCCAAATGTTCCTCAAAATCCCTGTATGATTGCATTCTCTTAAACTTAGCACTAAATTCCTTTTTTTTGACCAAGTTTATGACCTTTTAGATAATCGTTTGTGAATTGTGGAACTGGTGAACTGATGTTTTGGGGGCGGGAGGGAGGGGGGGGGGGGAGTGTAAGTATGTTGCCTAAAATTAGAGGATTCAATTTTCATATCGCTGGTTTACATGAAGCAAAATATGAGATGCTGTTACTCCAATTTGCTTGTAGCCTCACTATGGCAATGGAGGAGGCCCAGAACAGAAAGGTCAGTATGTGAATGGGAAGGGGAGTTAAAATGGTTCAAGCTTATGGAGATGTGCTCACTATCCACAAAGTGGCCTTCCATTGAAACATCAGTCACCTGGCCTGGCTCATTTCCCAACATAAGTTTTAGTTTAGTTTAGTTTAGAGATACAGCGCGGAAACAGGCCCTTCGGCTCACCGAGTCTCCACCAGCCAGCGATCCCCACACACTAACACTATCCTACACACACAACAGACAATTTTACACATACATGAAGCCAATTAACCTACATACCTGTACGTCGTTGGAGTGTGGGAGGAAACTGAAGATCTCTGAGAAAATCCGCACAGGTCACGAGGAGAACGTACAAACTCCGTACCCATAGTCAGGATCGAAGGAACAGGTCCAGTATGTTCTCTTCTAGTGTTGGAATATCCACATACAGTTTTACCAAACACTCACAAATTGTGCCCCGTCCGAGCAAGTCTCAGTCAGGCATTCCACAGAGGTTGATGGTTGCTGAGGTTAGCGTTGTGCAAGTGGTGAATGAGGTAAGTGCTGTGGACAATCTCCAGCCTTGGATGTGTATGTTTTGCATATTGTACAATCATTTCTTTTCTGTCAAAACTGCTGGTGCTTCATTCCTTTACTCATAATATTTGTTTTCATTAGAAACTTTACAGTCAGCTATATGTTTTAACAGGAAGATCTGCTCTGGCAAATTTATGACTTGTCTTTTGGCAGGCTGGAATCATTACCCTGAATCTTTCTCAGCTGCCATCAATCACAGAGGACATACTCTTGAATGATGCATCACTCCTTGTCATAGCTTTTTCCATTTTTAAGTCCCCCAGAAATTAGATTATATTCCCAGTATTTTATCATTCACAAAATCCTATGTCAGTGGTAGCTAATTGCCTTTCCAATATTAATTGCGTCTGTATCTTCTGATACTTGTCCTTTTGTAACAGCCTGCGGTACTGAAATCTTTTATGATTGTATGGGTCTGCTGCATTTCCATGCTTGGGTTACAAAGTGGCCATCCTCTCTGCTTCCATTTCACTCAGTTATTCTCCAATGCACCCAAACGATTCACCAGCAAGCTGATCCCCCTCCTTGAGCACTGTCTCTCTCATTCACATCTGCCCTCATTTCGTTTCCAACCTTAACCTGTCTGATCGAAGTTATTTTTACCTATAAAGTCCATACCTTGCATGGCACAGTGGCGCAGCTGGTAGAGCGGCTGCCTCACAGCACAAGAGACCCGGGTTTGATCCTGACCTCGGGTGCTGTCTGTGTGGAGTTTGCACATTCTCCCTACGACTACGTGGGTTTTCTCCGGGTACTCCAGTTTCAATAGACAATAGGTGCAGGAGTAGGCCATTTGGCCCTTCGAGCCAGCACTGCCGTTCAATATGATCATGGCTGATCAGCCCCAATCAGTACCCCGTTCCTGCCTTCTCCCCATATCCCCTGACTCCGCTATTTTTAAGAGCCCTATCTAGCTCTCTCTTGAAAGAATCCAGAGAACCTGCCTCCACCGCCCTCTGAGGCCGAGAATTCCACAGACTCACCACTCTCTGTGAGAAAAAGGGTTTCCTCGTCTCCGTTCTAAATGGCTTACTCCTTATTCTTAAACTGTGGCCCCTGGTTCTGGACTCCCCCAACATCGGGAACATGTTTCCTGCCTCTCGTGTGTCCAAGCCCTTAACAATCTTAGATGTTTCAATGAGATCCCCTCTCATCCTTCTAAACTCCAGAGTGTACAAACCCAGCTGCTCCATTCTCTCAGCATATGACAGTGCCGCCATCCCGGGAATTAACCTTGTTTCCTTCCACGTCCCAAATATGTGAGGGTTTGCAGGATAATTGTCCTCTGTAAATTGCCCCCTAGTGTGTAGGGAGTGGATGGGAAAGTGGGATAACATAGAAGTTGTGTGAACATGTGATCGATGGTCGGCGTGAACTCGGTGGGCCGAATGGCCTGTTTCTATGGTGTATCTCCAAACTAAACTAAAACTAAACTAAAAGGACACAAAGTAGAGACCCGAAACATCACCTATTGATGTTGCCTGACCTGCTGAGTTACCCCAGCACCTTGTGTTCCTGGCCACAAATGATATCTGTACGCAGTTTGTATATGTATGGAGTTTCCAAAGACGTACTGGTTTGTAGTTTAATTGGCTTCTGTAAATTGTCCCCAGTGAGTAGGATAGAACTAGTGTACAGATGATCACTGGTCAGTGTGGGCTTGGTGGGGTGAAGGATCTTTTTTCCATGCTGTATCTCTAAACTAAGCAAAATGAAAGCAGAATTTTTAAAACTAATTTTTAAATAGTTCCTGCAGGATTTGCTAATGCTTAGCAACTCCTGTTCACCCTCACTCGGTGAATGTTAAAATGTCCCAAGGGGCCAAAGATCTAGAAAATAGTTTCCAAATGCACTTTAAAAAGCAAATTTACAGATAAGATGAAAGGAAACGCAAAAGCAGAGAAAAATAACACACAAGCCACAATCTGTGGAATGCTCTGCCAATCTGTGGAATTCTCTGCCACAGAAGGTAGTTGAGGCCAGTTCATTGGCTTAATTTAAGAGAGAGTTAGATGTGGCCCTTGTGGCTAAAGGGATCAGGGGGTATGGAGAGAAGGCAGGTACAGGATACTGAGTTGGATGATCAGCCATGATCATATTGAATGGCGGTGCAGGCTCGAAGGGCCGAATGGCCTACCCCTGCACCTATTTTCTATGATTCTATGTTTCTAAGCCATAATAAGGAGAACAGAGACACTGGGTAAGCAATAATTTTCGCTCCATTGGGTGGCACACTGGCACAGCTGGGAGAGCTGCGTCCCCACGTGCCAGAGACCCGGATCCAATCCTATTCTTGGGCGCTGTGTGTGTGGAATTTCCATGTTCTTCCTGTGACCACGTGGGTTTCCTCCTGGTGCTCCGGTTTCCTCCCACATCCCAAAGATGTGCTGGTTTGTAGGTTGCCCCTGGTGTGTAGGGAGTGGATGGGGAAGTGGGATAACATAGAACTAGTGTGAACAAGTGATCGATGGTTGGCATGGCCTCGGTGGGCGGAAAGACCTGTTTCCACGCTGTAACTTTCAATTAATAAATCAATCAATTTGGCAGAAAGGCTTCAAGTATTCTGAAATATAGCCCCCACACCAAACCTGCGATCAGTTCCATGCTGTCAGCAAGCACCTCCCTGGCCCAGTCAATAGATTGGCCCAGTATACAACCGGAAAAAAAACCACACATCGCACCAAACACGTTCTCACAGTCAAGTGAACAGAATTTTTACCATCAACCAATCCTATCATTAGCATCATCTAAAACAATTCTAATTAATTTCTTGGGCCTGACCTACCTTTTAGAACTCTTGTCAGTTCAAAATTATTAGTTTTGTTCTCATTAAGTGCACTTGACTTGCTCCTTTTTAAAATGGATTTGAATGTTTCTCCCACTGGCCATGTTAAGTTAGCTGTCTGTTAATTCCCATGATTGTTATTTGACCTTTTTCTCAAGGCGCGAATAAAATTAAGATATTTTCTCATTTTCAGGAATATTGCTGTCTTCTCTGAATTAGAAAATACTTTAACTGCATTGCTCTCTCAGTTTTTTTCCACCTTTGTTTTACATCCTTCAATACATTCCGAACAACCTCCTATGTTAAAAATCAGGCATCTATTTTGAGCAGGAGATATAGACAATGGTTCAGATTCTTTTCATGAGTAACTATTGCTTGTTAGCACAAACTAAACTTTCTGTTTAAGAAGGAAGTGCAGATGCTAGAAAATTGAAGGTAGACAAAAGTGCTGGAGAAACTCAGCGGGTGCAGCAACATCTATGGAGCGAAGGAAATATGCAACGTTTCGGGCCGAAACGTTTGAAGAAGGGTTTCGGCCCAAAATGTTGCCTATTTCCTTTGCTCCATAGATGCTGCTGCACCCGCTGAGTTTCTCCAGCACTAACTAAAATTTCTGGTTGTTGCGCGATATTTAGAAAGAGTGCAAAAGAGCTTCACCAGGATGTTACCTGGGCTTCTGGGCTTTAGTCAGCGAGAGTTTGGATAAGCTGGGATCTTTTTCCTTTGGAGCCTAGGAGGCTGAGGAGTGAAGTTAAGAAGGTGTTCAAGATCACGAGGGGCACGGATAAAGTGAACACTCACGGTCTTTTTCCCAAGGTAGAGGATTCTAAAACTAGAGGGCATAGGCTTAGGGCAATGGAGAAAGCCAAGGAGAGAGACACTTGGGCAATGCATCAAAGAACCAGCGCAGGTTTTGCATGAATTTTTGCAGAGTGGGCTGCACTCCGAACCTTCCAACTCAGTGGCAAGAGTGAATTCATCTGAGCAACCTCTCACACTGCTGCAGGATTGGGAAGTAGTTTAGATTAGTTTGTTATTATGGTCACATGTGCCGAGGTACTGTGAAAAATAAATTTGTGAGTGCTATCCAATCGGTGAACAGGCCGTACAAAATTGCAATCGAGCCGTCCACAGTGTACAGATACAGGATAAAAGGAATAATGTTTAGTGCAAGATAAAGTCCAGTAAAGTCTGATTAACGATAGTCCGAAGGTCTCCAATGGGGTTGATGGTAGGTCAGGACCATTCTCTAGTTGGTGATAGGATGGGTTCAGTTGCCTGATAGGTGCTGGGAAGAAACTGGCCCAACACAGAGGACAATAGAGCTAACACAAAACTAGTAAAACTGACAGCACCCTAATGCCCATAAATTGAGCATGGAATGATGAGGAATGGGATTAATAAGGAATGATAATGTATGGAAATACTGTATCTGTAGTAGGTCATGCTGGATCAGAGTGAAACATCTGACCTTGGCTGAGAACACTAGAGGACTAAAGATTGCATGAATGGTACCTTCTGCATTGTTGGCTTTCTAGCTAATGAATCTTTGGGGTATTTTACAATGCAAAGCATAACATGCTTGAGTACTCTAACTGGCTGAAGAAAGGTTTGTTCCTGTGTTTCTAAATGCTAAGCCCTGCTCACGGGGAGAAGTGGAGCAGCTGGGCATTCTGATTTCATTTACAGAATCATTTCTGTCTCTGTGACTCAGACGCCAGTCCCCCTGGGATTCGCTCTGCTGTAATCAGCAGATCAAGTCTTGGAGAACGAGGTACTGGAGGCTATTCACTATCAGACACCCATTTACAGAGGTTGCTGGTGCAGTCATTAACCAGATGCTGGGCTGTGTAGCTGAGGTCACTCTGTTGCTCTGGTCTCCATAGACATCCTTGGGCACCAGTTGTGTTGTTAACGAGACTGGCCAGCACTGAGTGTTTGGAAATCTTGCGACGACTTGTATAAATCTACAGATCCGATGCTGCACTTTATCACTTGCTCATTGTTAGCACACATCACTTCTTGTAAAGGAAGGAAATTGTTGAGAAAAGTGGATGTGCCCTGCTGTGCAAGTTTTGGGACAGGTAATTACTTGGTTTAGGTTGAGTTTTATTATTGTCAGGTGTAACAAGATACAGTGAAAAGCTTTGTTTTGCATGCTACCCAAAACCAGGACAGCTGATATCCAGGCTATAGTCATGGATAGGATTTTGTGATCTACACAGGTCCTTGGTTACCACATGCCTCATGTTACATGAGAAGTGCATGTACACAGGTCATTACCAGTAGCAGTGCAGGTAATTTAGAACATAGAACAGTACAGCACAGGAACAGGCCCTTCGGCCCACAATATCTGTGCCGAACATGATGCCATGATAGACTAATTTCCTCTGGCTGCATGCGATCCATAGCCCTCCATTCCTTGCTTATCTACAGTGGCTTGCAAAAGTTTTCATACCCCTTGAACTTTTCTACATTTTGTCACGTTACAACCACAAACGTAAATTTATTTTATTGGGGTTTTCTGTGATAGACCAACACATAGTGGTGCATAATTGAGAAGTGGAAGGAAAATGATACATGGATTCCAAATGTTATTACAAATAAAAAGGTGAAAAGTGTGGCGGGCAAAAGTATTCAGCCCCCCTGAGTCAATACTTTGTAGAACCACCTTTCGCTGCAATTACAGTTGCAAGTCTTTTGGGGTATGTCTCTACCAGCTTTGCACATCTAGAGACTGAAATTTGTGCCCATTCTACTTTGCAAAATGGCTCAAGCTCAGTCAGATTGGATGGAGAGCGTCTGTGAACAGCAATTTTCAAGTCTTGCCAGAGATTCTCAATTGGATTTAGGTCTGGACTTTGACTGGGCCATTCTAACACATGAATATGCTTTGATATAAACCATTCCATTGTAGCTCTTGCTGTATGTTTAGGGTCGTTGTCCTGCTGGAAGGTGAACCTCCGCCTCAGTCTCAAGTCTTTTGCAGACTCTAACAGGTTTTCTTTCAAGATTGCCCTGTATTTGGCTCAATCCATCTTCCCATCAACTCTGACCGGCTTCCCTGTCCCTGCTGAAGAAAAGCATCCCCACAGCATGATGCTGCCACCACCATGTTTCACAGTGGGGATGGTGTGTTCAGGGTGATGTGCAGTGTTAATTTTCCGCCACACATAGCGTTTTGCATTTAGGCCAAAAACTTCAATTTTGGTCTTATCAAACCAGAGTACCTTCCTCCACAAGTTTACTGTATCCCCCACATGGCATGTGGCAAACTGAAAACGGGACTTCTTATGGCTTTGTTTCAACAATGGCTTTCTTCTTGCCACTCTTCCATAAAGGCCCGATTTGTGGAGTGCATGACTAATAGTTGTCCTGTGGACAGATTCTCCCACCTGAGCTGTGGATCACTGCAGCTCCTCTAGAGTTACCATGGGCCTCTTGGCTGCTTCTCTGATCAATGCTCTCCTTGCCCGGCCTGTCAGTTTAGGTGGACGGCCATGTCTTTGTTGATTTGCAGTTGTGCCATACTCTTTCCATTTTCGGATGATGGATTGAACAGTGCTCCGTGAGATGTTCAAAGCTTGGGTTTTTTTTTTACAACCTAACCCTGCTTTAAACTTCTCCACAACTTTATCCCTGACCTGTCTGGTGTGTTCCTCGAGCTTCATGATGC
The DNA here is from genome assembly GCA_035221665.1 of Okamejei kenojei. Lineage (NCBI taxonomy): Eukaryota > Metazoa > Chordata > Chondrichthyes > Rajiformes > Rajidae > Okamejei > Okamejei kenojei. The sequence continues at coordinate 28,125,345 of CM069159.1, read as the reverse complement.
TGTTTGTTCACTAATGTTCTTTAACAAACCTCTGAGGCCTTCACGGAACAGCTGTTTTTATACTAAGATTAGATTACACACAAGTGGACTCTTTTACTAATTAGGTGACTTCTGAAGGCAATTGGTTGCACTGGATTTTATTTAGGGGTATCAGAGTAAAAGGGGCTGAATACTTCTGCACGCCACACTTTTCAGTTTTTTTATTTGTAAAAAGATTTGAAAACCTATGTATCATTTTCCTTCCACTTCACAATTATGCGCTACTTTGTGTTGGTCTATCACATAAAATCCCAATAAAATACATTTACGTTTGTGGTTGTAACGTGACAAAATGTGGAAAAGTTCAAGGGGTATGAAAACTTTTGCAAGCCACTGTATGTGCCTATCTAAAAGCCTCTTAAATGCCACTATCTGCCTCCACCACTATCCCTGGCAGCATGTTCCAGGCACCCACCATTCTGTAAATAACTCTGGCCCTCTCACTGTAAGCCCATGCCCTGGAGTCTTTCACATTTCCACCATGGGGAAATGTTAGGGTGGTTATAAAAGTATTGGGGATGCTTTTGTTTATTAACTAAGGCAAAGAATATTAAAACAGGGAGGTTATGCTAGAATTGTACTCAACACCAGTTAGACCACAGCCTGAGCACAGCCTCCTTTTCCAGTCATTTCACAGAGTGCAAAGGAGATCTTAAAGGATGTTGCCTGGACTGCAAATTTATAGTTATGAGATTGGAACAAATGTCTTGTTTTCTTTTAACACAAAGTTGAGAGAGACAAGAATGTCAGAGATTATGGGGAGAAGGCAGGAGAATGGGGTTAGGAGGTAGAGATAGATCAGCCATGATTCAATAGATGATTGGTAGACTTGATGGGCCGAATGGCCTAATTCTACTCCACTCACTTTTTCACACAAAGGGTGGTGGGTGCATGGAACAAGCTGCCAGAGGAGGTAGTTGAGGCTGAATCAGTTAAAAGCCCTGTCCCATGGTACGAGTTCATTCCACGAGTTCTCCCGAGTTTGCCCTGATTCGAACTCGGAGATTTACGGTAATGGCTACTCGTCAGTACTCGGGGCTCTCATGGACATTTTTCAACATGTTGAAAAATCTTCATGAATCTTCCCGTGCATTAGCGAGACTTCCCGAGTACTTGCCGTTAGCGTTACGAGCCGCTAAGAGACGACACCGAGCTCCAATGTACCCGCTACGTTCATTCTCCGTGCTTACCACGAGTATGATTTTTTTTAAACTCGGGAGAGCTCTTGGAATTAACTCGTACCATGGGACAGGGCTCTTAGACAGGTACATGAATAGGACAGGTTTGGAGGGATATGGATCAAGCGCAGGCAAGTGGGACTAGTGCAGCTGGGAGATTGTTGGCCGGTGTGGGCAAGTTGGGCCGAATGGCCTGTTTCCATGCTGCATCACTCTATGACTATGACCTTATGACTTAAATGAGGTGCACCAAGAATGAGGGACCTAAACTAGAGTAAAGAGGATGTTGTTGAGTTGGAAAGGGTACAACAAAGATTCAGGAGGATGTTTACTGGAACTGGAGGGTATGAGTTATTAATAGAGACTGGATAGGCTGGGACTTACTTCATTGAAATGCAGGAGATTGAAGGGTGATCGTTTGAGAAGCATGGATAAGACCATAAGGTCATCAAGTATGGGAGCAGAATTAGGCCATTCGGCCCATCAAGTCTACTCCACTATTCAATCATGGCTGATCTATCTTTCCCTCCTGCCTTCTCCCCATAACCCCTGACACCTGACCGTAAGGTGGATGGATACAGTTCTTTTTTTCAGGATAGCGGATTCCACAATGAGATGGCAGAGATTTAAGATGAGAGGGGAGTTATTTAAAAGGAATCTGATACATCTTTTTCAAGCAGATGGAGGTGGGTATGTGGAATGAGCTGTGATAGCAAAAGGTTGCAGGTGGGTACAATTACAATGTTTAAGAAACCTTGCAGGATAGGAAAGGTTTCAAGGGAAATGGGTCAAATGTCGATAGGTCAGATCAAGGTCAGATAGACATCTTTGTCAGTATGGACAAGTTGGGCCGAAGGGACGTTTCCGTGCTCTCTGACTCCATTAGTCTAGTTTCAGTAACAGAGGGGTCAAGAACCAGGGAGGAAGATTTCAAATAATGGGTAGGGTTAGCAGGAAGAGGGGGAAGAATGTTTTCACTCAGGGGGCCTGTAAAGATCTGGAACTCAGGGGGTGAGAAGATGCAGGTGGTCGAAGCCATGGCCACATTAAATAGTATCTGGGCGTACTCGTGATATTTCCTGACCTTAAATTTAGAGATACAGCATGCAAACAGGCCCTTCGGCCCACTGCGTCTGTGCTGACCAACGATCACCCGTACATGATGTACAGAGGTCAATTAACCTGCAAGCTTGTACGTCTTTGGAATGTGGGAAATTACTGGAACACCTGGAGTAAAGTCACGCGATCACGGGGAGAACATAGAAACTCAGTACAGACTGCACCTCGATTGAACCCAGGTCTCTGGCGCTGTAAGGCAGTAACTCCACTGCTGTACTGCCGCTGTGGGCTACAGTCTCAATGCAAAGATCGTTAGATTAAGTTGCTCAACCGACAGGCTGGTCAACTGCATTGTGGCACATTTTTTAAAAACATTTTAAAATTTGTAATATTTTTATTAGAAGCATGTATACAAATAGTAGGAAGTGACATTTTAATTACAGACTTCTGACATAGCTTCAATTTTTAATTTTTTTTTAAAGAATAAAGATAAAGAGAGAAAAAGATAAGAGAAACTATAAACTAATAGAGAGAAAAAGAAGAAATTACAAATAACAAGATTGTAGAGATTGATCCAGGAGATTAATTATTCATCCAATCCCAAACTCAAGTTTCAACCCTGAATTTGTGTTAAACCAATAAACTTTTTTTTAAAGAATTCAATAAATGGAGACCATATTCTAATAAATAATTCTGATTTGTCAATTAAGACAAATCTTATTTTTTCCAAATGCAGGGTCTCAACGGCACCATTTTATAAACAGTCCAGACCAGCAGGTTGAAGCACAGCTCCTTCCCAGCAAAGATCAGGCTTTTGAACACTGCACAACACTAACCTCCGCAACTAAGATCTTCTATGTTCCATGTCTTTGGTGGCACTAGAGACTTCAGTTTTGCTTTATTATGCTTCCCTAGTGTTACGGTTATTAACTCATTGTATTTTGATCTTTATATATGTATCTGAAGCAAATAAGAATGACATTGTTCCATTGCCAGTATACCCTTGACTGCTCCTCTCTCCATAGATGGTGCCTGGTCTTCACTTCCAACCCTTTTTGACCCCATTGCAGATTTCCAGCATCGATACTGCTTTACTTTTTTTTTTATCAGGACTAGACAATTGTTTTTGATCTCTGCCGAGACATTTTCTCTTCTCAACTACAGAAGAAAAGTTATGATCAGAATTCTCAGCACGTAGCCCGAGAAATCCTGATGCTTCGGTAAATAGGCTGACGGATACCTGCTTCCTTTCTCAAACAGACTTTCATTAGCACTCCCTGGCAGAGAAATCTGTTTCTTCCAAGCCCTACACTCCTTTGCACAGCAGATGGCAGAACTCTACATATCAAATAATCTTCCTTCAAAGCCCGTAAATTAATTATGTTCTTCAACACAGCCTTGCATTTGAAAAGCCTGCCACCCAGATCTTCAAACTTCCAAAAACAAAACATCATTTTACAAAGTGTGAATATGTGTAGCAGGGGAGCAATGTTCAACTTCTACCTGTGAGGTCGGATAGGAACAAGTTGGTTATTATCCAAAATTGGGAAACATTTTTAGTCAAAGAGAAAGGAATATTCTAACAGATTAAAATTCACAACATGGAAATACACACTTCGGCCCATTGAGACCTACGCTGACCATTGATCAACCGTTCACACTAGTTCTATGTTATCCACTCCCTACACACTAGGAGAAATTTTAAAGAGGCCAATTAACCTAGATTAGTTTATTTAATTTATTATTACGTACACTGAGGTACTGTGCAAAACTTTTGTAGCGTGCTAACCAGTCAGTGGAAAGACAATATATGATTGTAATCAACCCATCCACAGTGTACAGATACATGATAAAGGGATTAACGTGAATGATGTTTAGTGCAAGGTAAAGTCCAGTAAAGTCCAATCAACGGTAGTCCGAGGGTCTACAATGTGCTAGGTAGTAGCTCAGTAGCTCTCTAGTTTCTGACAAACCCGTACAACTTTGGGATGTGGAAGGAAACCGAAGCACAAGGAATAAACCTACGTGGCCACAGGGAAAACATGCAAACTCCACATAGACAACACCAGAGGACAGGATCGAACCTGGGTCTCTGGTGCTGTGAGGCAGCAGCTCTACCTCAGGTGCTAGTCCCCGATGTGAAAACATCACTGCAGATTTTCAGCCCCCATCGTGGACCCCTGTAGCAGTCCATCTTAACTGTGAATAAAATGACAGCCCAATTCATCATTGATTTTGCAAAGGCCTCCTGTGCAGAAGATGACGAGTTAAATGATCCCAGAAATTGCCATCTCAGACCTCATCTCCATTTGGACTGAACTCTTAAATTGATCTTGACTGGATTGTGCAGATCAAGGTCAAGGTCAGTTTATTGTCACATGTACCAATTAAGGCACAGGGAAAATTGATCATGGGGTAGAGGTGAGAATTAGACCATCATCTGTTGCCAACATTTAAAAAAAAATGCCAGTGTTTATACAATGCTCTCTGTGGAGATACAAATACAACTTGACTGTCAGTCCTCTGCAAGTGTGGAATTATACGGCATTTAGACTCATAGAACTGTACAGGATGGAAACAAACCCTTTGGTCCACACAGTCCATGCCAACCAAGTTAGATTTCTAGACTAGTCTTGTTTATCTGCATGTGAGCTATAGCTCTCTAAACCCTTCCGATCCATAAATCTCTCCAAATGTCTTAATGTATTCGTTTAGATTAGTTTAGTTTAGAGATACAGTGCAGAAACAGGCCCTTCGGCCCACCGAGTCCGCACCGACCACCATTCCCCGCTTATTAACACCATCCTACACACTCTGGGGACATTTTTTCCATTTACCAAGCCAATGAACCTACAAACCTGTATGTATTTGGAGTGTGGGAGGAAACTGAAGATCTTGGACAAAACCCACGCGGTCACAGGGAGAACGTACAAACTCCTTCTTCAATCTGTCCATTCCCTCCACAGATGCTGCTTGACCAGTTGAGTTCCCCCAGCGATCGATTATTGATCAAGATTTCAGTTTGCTGTGCCACCTTTTCACAATATCTTTTCTACATCTTCCTAGTGCTTTTACACACTTCCTTCAGGCTGGTGACCGGAATATTCAAATTATTCTTAAAAACATTTTTACAATGAATCACTGTAACCTCCTTGCTTTGTGCTTTCTGTCCCTGTTGTCAGAGCCCAACATATATTTTCAGCAGGCATCTCACCCCCTCCTGCCATCTGTGCACACATAGTCATAGAGATTCATAGAGTCATAGAGCAATACAGTGTGGAAACAGGCCCTTCAGCCCAACTTGCCCACACTCACCAACATGTCCCATCTACACTACTCCCACATGCCTGTGTTTGTCCCATATCCCTCTAAACCTGCCCTATCCATGTACATATCTAATTGCTTAAACATTGCGATAGTCCCTGCCTCAACTACCTCCTCCGGCAGCTCGTACCATTTGCCCATCATCCCTTTGCATGAAAAAGTTACTCGGAGTCCTAGAAAATCTTTCCCCCTTCACCTTAAACCAATGCCCTTCTGGTTCTCGATTTCCCCACTCTGGGCATGCCACAGGTCTTCCCGACAGCATGTTTAGCTCGAGATGTTGATGTGTACAACATCACATTCAGTCGGAATTTTCTCGAGCTTTATTGCATACTCAACTGAGACTTAAGGTACACATTTCTGCGTCAATGTGATCAGATGTAATGCTAGTGTGTGCGATCCAACTGGTGACTGAGACGCAGATTACACCTGCCTATCTCGCGCTTATAAAGCAAAGTTGAGCCCTCACTTCCACACCACTTTAACATCCAAATGTCAGACTGGAATGAGAATGGCATTTGAATACGTGGAGGTCACAAAATAGATTAAAGAATGGGCTTCTCAACCAGATGATGGGCAAGCTGACAACATCACTTAGTGTAATGCAGGGGAGCTTGTTTCCAGCAACTGAGAAAATGACACTTCAGATTGAAACCCATCTACAAAGAATTCGGCGGATAAGTGGGAATTAGATAGATATTTTGATTAATAATAGAACACGCTGTTACTTTAGCAACCAATTATTTTTCTTGTGTTCTCAGGATGTCGCAATAAATATTCTTTGTTTCTCACTGTTTTAATTTACTCCTTTAATTTAAGAAAAAAACAATATTCCATTTTTGGTCTGTTTAATTTTCAGCCTCTTTTGTTGGCAGGATTTGTCAGCCTGCAGCTCAAGGTTTAAGTGGCTGATGGAGTCACACAGCACGGTAAAAGGCCCTTTGCCCCAACTTGTCCATGCGAACCAAGATGCCCCATTTAAGTTAGTTAGTTTCCAAGGCCCATATCACTCTGAACCATTCCTATCCATGTACCTGTCCAAATGTATTTTAAATGTTGTTATAGTACCTGCCTCAACTATCTCCTCCTGCAGCTTGTTCCAGAAACTCACCACTCTGTGTGTGAAAACAACTTGCTCTGCTCATCTCCTTTAAACTTTGCCCCTCGCACCTTATGCCATTTTGTCTTTTTACTCTTAATTTGGCTTTCAGAGGGCAGTTAATAGTTAAGCACATTTCTGTGGATCTGAAGTCACATGTAAGCTGGAATGGATAAGGATTAAAACAAAATCTTCCTTATTGGACATTTGTGACAGTAGAAATTGTCAAAATCACGTGGTATATTTGCATGTAAGTATGTCTGCCTATTATGATGTCCCCATACATGTGACGTAAGCACATATGTTGATTCTTTGTTAGTTTGCAATACAGTGCACACACAAGCTCCTGGTGTCTTAGAGATCATTATACTGTACATTGTGCTTATCAGGAAATCAAGACCTAATTGAAATATAGAGCAAACCATAAAGTGCTGGAGGAACTCAGCGGGTCGGGCAGCATTTGTCAGGGGAAATGGACAGACGACGTTTCGGGTCGAGACCCTGTTCAGCTTAATTTATCTCCACAGATGCTGCCTGACCTGCTGAGTTTCTCTAGAGCTTTCATATTTGCTCAAGAATTCAGCATAATCAGTTCCTGGTGTCTTAGTTGAAATATTATTGGGTAATGTACAGCAAGCTTGTAATTGATAACTTAATTAACCTGCATAACACATATCCTAGAAATACTCAATAACGTCAATAGAATATACGCCCAACTCAGGAATCATTGAACAGTATTAACTCGGCTGAAATTTGGGCAATTCCTCTTTAATGATTGCCTTTGATTACACTGATGTTGGATCTGACTTGGCCTGGAAACTGCCCAACATTAATTCTGAAGGAGGGGCTCGACCCGAAACGTCACCCATTCCTTCTCTCCGGAGATGCTGCCTGTCTGGAGATGCTGAGTTACTCCCGCATTTCGAGTGGATCAACATTATTCTCCACTGGATTTGAATTCTGCTTGGTGAATGTTGATGAAGATCCCTTCCTAGAGTCACTTGTAATTATTCGTAGTGACCAACAAAACTATGGGTTTGATCTCATGAGACTAGAATCTGCAGCATAAAAAATTCTGATATGTTGTGGAATTAACAATGTAAATTCTAGAATGGCTTTGGAATCGATGTGGAATGATTCAAGGGTGAAGTTAGGGGAAGGATTTTTTATGCAAGAAGTAGTAAGGACTTGGAACTTGACAATCTCAATGGTTGAATGGGTTCTTTATTATCATGTGTACCAATGGGATTCTTTTCTTTTGCATACAGATCAGTGAGATCACTGCCGAATATAAGTTCTCCATACTCCACACCGCAAAGACGTTCAGGTTTGTCTGCTAATTGGCTTGGTACAATTGTAAATTGTTCCTAGTGTGTGTAGGATAGCATTAGTGCGCGGGGATTGCTGGTCAGCACGGACAAGGTGGGCCGAAGGGCCTATTTCCGTGCTGTACCTCTAAACTAAACTAAATAAGTACAACACCAGGGTTAGCACATAATGCAAATAAATAGCCCACTGAGTCGATATGCAATAGTCACCGGGTTTTGGTGCCACATCACAGCCCCAGCTGCAGCTGGCCATCAATCCCGGTTGCAGTCGTCGCCTGCATCCGGTCATCCCATGAACCGTCGCCCTTCTGTTCTCCTGCACCTCATGGACCCTCCTCCAGTGAGCTCCCTGCCCTCCTCCCCTTCTCTGCAACTGAGTGTCGGAAACTGAATCCATCAGTGATTTCAAATGGGTAATGCGGAAATAATTTACGGGGGGGGGGGGGGGGGGGGGGGCAGTGGAATCTTTACCCTGCAGGCAATGAGATGAATGGGCAAATTCTGCACACCACCAATTCTTCGTTTCAATATAACATGACTAAATGTTGCCATTATTGGTCGTGTTATCCAATAAAAATGATCGAGTTGACATTCCCCCAGCATAAGGCTAAATGTTACTGATTTGCTGACTAAATCATTATCTATTGAAACACTAACTGAGACATTGAAAATGATCTATAGCAAACCCAATTCTGAAAAGCAAATGTATAAGTGTTCTCTATCACTCTTTCTTCAGCTGCATTTAATAAAAGTGGTTATAGAGCCATAAAAAGACAGTACACAGCACGGAAATAAGCCCTTTGACCCACTCATCCACACTGACCAAAATGTCCATCACAGGTATTGTCCTCCCCACCATCGATGGGATCTACAGGAGGCACTGCCTCAAAAAGGCAGCCAATATTTCAAAGACCCATGTTCTCAGAAATATGTCACAGGAGCCTGAAAACCGTGATCACCAGGTTCAAGAAGGTCCAGAGGGGGTTTACAAGAATGATTCCAGGAACGAGTGGGTTAGCATTTGACGGCACTGGGCCTCTACTCGCTGGAGTTTAGAAGGTTGAGGGGGAACCTCATTGAAACTTACAGAATAATGAAAGGCATAGATAGAGTGGATGTGGAAAGGATGTTTCCGTTGGAGGAGAGTCTAGGACCAGAGGTTCTAGGATCAGCTGCTCCAAACAAACAGTAAACCAATCCATCTTCCATTCGTGGTCATGAAAGAAACATTGCCTATAATTCTTGTACAATTTCTGCTTTTTGAAAAAATGCCATGGAGTTTGTTGTTTCCACCTGAATAGGCAAAGCAGGCTTTAGTGGAACAAACCATGTAGAAATTTCTATATCACTAAGTTTTATATTACTTTAGTACAAGAATGTCATTTAAAGCAACAGACTTCTGAATCAAAGGCGGGAGTCTACCAACCAAGACAAGCCGACATTTGGTGATTGATGGTCCAAACTCGTGAGCTTGCTTTGAGCAGTAACCATGCTAAGTACAAACAATGTCGGGTGCCACAATTGATCTTCATGTACAAACTGGGAGCAAACGTTCCCATTTAAGCAGAATCAGGCGATCTATTCCTTCTGAAAAGAATAACATATATACAGACATATATAAAAAAAATCACACACACACACACACACCAACACACATATAATACATACTAGACCAAGTGCAGACCCGTTGGGTCTGTTCCCCTAACGTGCGTTTGCGGGTGGGGGGGGGGGGCGGTGCAGCATATCCCTGAGGGTGGGAGAGGGGTGGGGGAAGGGGGAGGGGAGAGGAGAGGGGAAGGTGAGAGGAGAGGGTTTATTTGTTTGGGAGAAGGGAGAGGAGAGGGGGAGGAAGAGGGGTACGGGGAGAATGGAGAGAGAGTGGAGGGGGAAGAGAGAGAGGATGAGAGGGGGAGAGGTGGGGAGAGAGAGGGGTGGAAGGGGTGAGAGAGAGGAGGGGGGAGAGAGAAAGGGGAGGGCGAGGGGGAAGAGTGGGGGGAGAGGGGTAGCAGGGAGTGGTGCAGAGCGAGGGGAAGGGGGGTGGGGGGGAGATGGGGGTTGAAAGAGGGGTGGGGAGAGTAAGGGGATGGGAGGGTGAGGCGAGTGAGGGAGATGGAGAGGGAAGGGGAGAGAGGGGGGTGGGGGAAGGGATGTGAGAGGGTTCAGGGAGGGGGTGAGAGGGGAGGGGGAGGGGATGGTGGGGAGGGGAGGGGAGAGGAGAAAAGAGAGGGGGAAGAGTGTGGAGGGGGGGGGAGTGGTAGGGGGAAGAGAGTGGGGAGGGAGGGGGAGAGCGTAGAGAGGGGGAGGTGGGGAGGGAGAGGGGAGAGAGGGGGGAGAGAGGGGTGGGGAAGGGAGATGGGGAGGTGGGGATGGGGGGGAAAGAGAAGTGGAAGTGGGGAGGGAGGGAGGGTGAGAGGTGTAGTGGAGAATGGTGGAAGAGGGAGAGAGGGGTAGGGAAAAAGGGGTGCGGTAGGGAAGGGGAGGGAAGTGGAAGTGGGGGGAGAGGGGTAAGGGGAGAGGTGGAAGAGGGACAGAGGGGTATGGGGGAAGGGGGTGGGAGGGAGTGGTGGAAGAGGGACGGGTAGGGGAAGGGGCGGGGGGGAGAGGGGGAAGGGGCAGGGGGATAGAAGGAAGGGGTTGGGTGGGAGAGAGGAGGGAAGGGGTGTGGAGGGAGGAGGGGGTGAGGGGTTAGAGAGGGGTGGGGGGGGAGGGAGGGGATGTGAGAGGAGAGGGGTGGTGGAGAAGAGGGGAGAAAATGGGTGAGGGGTGACAGGGAGAGGAGTGGGGGAGGAAGAGGGGGAGGGGAGAGGCGGAGAGAGAGTGGAGGGGAGAGAGAGGAGAGGGGAGAGAGTGGAAGGGGAAGAGAGATGGGGGAGAGAGAGAGAAACTGGGAGGGAGAGAGGTGGGGAGGGGAGGAGAGGGGAAGAGTGGGGATGTGAAGCAGGAGTGGGGTATCAGGAAGTGGTGCAAGAGAGAGGGGAAGGGGTGGGGGGGGAGATGGGGGTGAAGTTCCTCTAGGGGTGGGGGAGGGGGAGAGAAGAAGGGGTGGAGGGGGAGGAGGGAGGGGTGAGGGGAGAGGGGGAAGGGGAGGATGGCCTTCTTGTGGGGAGGGGGTGAGAGAGGGGTTCGGGGAGGGGTGAGAGAGGGGTGGGGAGGGGGCGAGAGGGAGGAAAGGGGGAGAGGGTGAGGGAGAGGGGAAGGGGAGAAGAGGGGGAAGAGTGTGGAGAGGGGTAGGAGAGGAATAGGGGAGAGAGAGCGAGGATGTGTGGAGGGGGAGGGGGAGAGTGGTAGGGGAGGGGGAGGGGGAAGAGTGGGGAGGGAGTGGGAAGGGGAAGGAGAGAGGGGTGGGGAGAGGGGTGGGGAGGAAGGGGGAGGGGGGGTGGGGGAGAAGTGAAAAGAGTGGGGGAAGGGAGGGGGGAGGGGATAGGGGAGTGGTGGAGTGGGAGAGAGGAGGGAAAGGGGACGGGGGGAGTGGTAGAAGAGGGGGGGGGGGGGTGGGAGAGAGGGTGGGGATAAAAGGGGTGGGGGGGGGGGGGGGGAGGGGGGGGGGAGGGGGGGGGGGGGGGGGGGGGGGGGGGGGGGGGGGGGGGGGGGGGGGGGGGGGGGGGGGGGAGGGAGGGGGGGGGGTGGGGGGGGGGGGGGAGGTGGGGGGGGGGGGGGGGGGGGGGGGGGGGGGGGGGGGGGGGGGGGGGGGGTGGGGGGGGGGGGGGGGGGAAGGGAGGGGGGGGGCGGGGGGGGGGGGGGGGGGGGGGGGGAGGGGGAGGGTGGGGGGGGGGGGGAGGGATTGGGGTGGGGGAGGAGGGGGGGGGGGGGGGGGGGGAGGCGGGGGAGGAGAGGGAGGGGGGTGGGGGGGGAGGGGGGGAGGGGGAGGAGAGGAGGATGGGGGGGGGGGAGGGGGGGGGGGGGGGGGGGGGGGGGGGGGGGGGGGGGGGGGGAGGGGGAAGTAGGGGGAGGAGAGAGGGACGGGGCGGGGGGGGGGTGGGGAAGGGTTGAGAGATGGGGGGGGGGGGGGGGGGGGGAGGGGGGGGGGGGGGGGGGGGGTGGGGGGGGGGGGGGGGGGGGGGGGGAGGGGGGCGGAGGGGGGCGGGGGGGGGGGGGGGGGGGGGGAGGGGGGAGGGGGGGGGGAGGGGGGGGGGGGGGGGGGGGATGGGAGTGAGGGGAGGAAGGGGATGGGGTGGGGGGGGGGGGGGAGGGGAGGGGAAGAGTGTGGAGAGAGGGGGAGAGGGGTGGGGGGAGAGAGGGGAAATAGAGTGGGGTGGTAGAGTGGGAGGGGGGGGGGTAGGGGCAGTCCATCTATTCCCACCCGATCACCCCCATGCTCCCCTTTCTCTATTCCCATCCGTGACCAAGCGCTTCGGATACAGGCTGCGGTCGGGGGGGGGGGTCTGGTGCAAGGGCAGATGTAAATGAGATCCATTCCGGTTGGACATCTGTGAGCATTGGGCATTGTGACATCGCACGATGGAACGCTCACCAACATTCTACGGGTGAGAGCAGTTTGATTGTCTTAAGATTTTGGAAAAATTGGGGGTTGGTGGGGGGGGGGCGGGGGGGGGGGGAGTAGGGGGGGGGAGGGGGGGGGGGGGGGGAGGAGGATTTTATTAAAAATTGCGTACTTAAAGATGTCTAAATGTAATGAGGAGCGCCTTTGCGAATGTACAAGCGTAACGTCTGGCAAAATGGAAAACACGGCGGCGTCTGAGGGTCCGGTTTTGGCGGAGCAGGGAATCAAAGGGCGAAAATCTTATCTGAAAAAAAACGGAATGTGACAGCCAGCCGGCCAGACAGCGGTCGGCAGACACACACAGAGTTTTAAAAGTAGATAGATAGAAAGATAAATAGATAGATAGTTATAGAAGATGTGTGTGTGTGTGTGTGTGATGTTTATTATATATATATATAATATATATATATACACACACACACACACACACACATATATATATATATATAAGTGTATAATATATATATATATATATATAATATCTAAAATATAGATATATTAAAAATATTTTGATATATATTATATATATATATTTAATATATATCTAAATATTTTTAATATATCTATATATTAGATATATTTTATATATATATATGTGTGTGTGTGTGTGTATATATATATATATAATATATATATATATATATATATATATATATATAATATATATATACAAACACATACATATATAAATATATAGATATAATTGCATATCACCATCTATATCTTTCGTTTCCCTTATCCCTAACCAGTCTGAAGAAGGGTCTCGATCCGAAATGTCACCCATTCCTTCTCTCCAGAGATGCTGCCTGTCCCACTGAATTACTCCAGCTTTTTGTGTTTATAGATATAAATATATAATTTTAATAATGTTTATCTAGATTGGTAAATGTCTGGAACGTGGAATTATTTTCAGCACAGTGTGATGTGAGGGGAAATATTCGGTCAGTAGAGAGAAAGCTCCAAAAAGGCATAATGCAGAATATCTACATGAGTTTTCGTGCCATTATAGTAATGTTCACAAATCTTAATATTACTCAGCTAATGTATTTTCATCTTTAGTGCAGGGAATCATGTTGTACAAATCACATTCAACTGTGAGGATGATGAGGTGGCAGAGAGGTAATTTAAAATGGAATTGCTTTCAAGTGTTTTTAGTTTTACTTTGAAATTAAAGTAAGTAAATGTTTTCACCTCCCCATTACATGGTCCCCCCCAGTATAAACCAGCCACATGCTTGTAAACAAGTCAAGAGTTAAGAGTTAGAAATGTTTAATTGTCATATGTACCTGCATTGGAACATTGAAATTCTTACTTGCTGCAGTTTAACAGATCCATTTAGAGAAGGGATTAGCTTAAAATGGCATAACGTTAGATACAGACATTGTGGGCCGAAGGGCATGTTCTTGTGTTGTTTTTTGTTCTGTTCTAACAACAGTTATCACCAGCAAAAGAAGACACAATATCTGCAGATGCTGGTTTACATAAATAAATTACATCAAGTGTAGGAGTAACTCAGCTGGTAAGGCAACTTCTCTGGAGGACATGGATAGGTGACGTTTCAGGTTGAGACCCTTCTTCAGCTTCCCAAGCTGAATTGTCACCAATCCATGTCCAGGTAGATGCACAGAACATCTTGCCCAAAGTAGGTAAATCAAGGACCAGAGGTCCATAGGTTTAAGGTGAAGGGGGAAAATATTTAATAGGAATCTGACGGGTTCCTTTTTCATAGGGTGGTGGATGTATGGAACAAGCTGCAAGAGGAGGTAGTTGAGGCAGGGACTATCCCAACATTTAAGAAACAGTTAGACAGGTACATGGATTGGACAGGTTTGGAGACCAAATGCAGGCAGGTGGGACTAGTGTAGGTGGGACATGTTGGCTGGTGTGGGCAAATTGGGCCAAGGGCCTGTTTGCACACTGTATCACTCTGTGACTCTATGTCCTCCAGTAATGCTGCCTGACCCGCTGAGTTTTTCCAGCACTATGTTTATCAAGTTAAAGGATTGGGTTTTCTAAGGAAGCTTAGAACCTGGGACATCTGGTCTCAGGACCTGTACTTGAGCATAGTTTGTGATAGGGCTGATCTTCCATTACTTGCACTCTTGAAAATTAAACTAGTTCCCCACCCATAGAATACGTTAAAGCTCTTACACTTAGCAATGGATTTTCACATACATAGAAATATAGAAACATAGAAAATAGGTGCAGGCGTAGGCCATTTGGCCCTTTGAGCCAGCACTGCCTTTCAATAGACAATAGACAATAGGTGCAGGAGTAGGCCATTCAGCCCTTCAAGCCAGCACCGCATTCAATGTGATCATGGCTGATCATCCACAATCAGTACCCTGTTCCTGCCTACTCCCCATATTCCATGACTCCGCTATTTTTAAGAGCCCTATCTAACTCTCTCTTGAAAGTATCCAGAGAACCAGCCTCCACTGCTCTCTGACGCAGAGAATTCCACAGACTCACAAATCTCCGTTCTAAATGGCTTACCCCTTCTTCTTAAACTGTGGCCTCTGGTTCTGGACCTCCCCAACATCGGGAACATGTTTCCTGCCTCTAACGTGTCCAGATCCTTAATAAACTTATATGTTTCAATAAGATCCCCTCTCATCCTTCTAAATTCCAGAGTATACAAGCCCAGCCGCTCCATTCTCTCAGCACCTGACAGTCCCGCCATCCCGGGAATTAACCTTGTGAACCTACGCTGCACTCCCTCAATAGCAAGAATGTCCTTACTCAAATTTGGAGACCAAAACTGCCCACAGGGTTCTACTGAGGTGTGGTCTCACTAGATGCCTGTACAACTGCAGAAGGACCTCCTATACTCAACTCCTCCTGTTGTGAATATGATCATGACTGTTCAATATGTTCAATATGATCATGGCTGATCATCCAAAATCAGTACCCCGTTCCTGATTTATCCCCATATACCTTGATTCTGTTAGTCCTAAGAGCCATATGTAACTCTTTCTTGAATACATCAATCATTTGGTGCTCAAAACACAACATAAGCTCTTGAATTAAAGTTACTTTGTGAATTAAACCTTCCTTTGAACCAGACTGTAGAAACAATATCTGCACTTGCAGAATTAGTTAGTACCCATGCATCAGTTTCCATTGCAACTATCTGCGTAAAATCATTTAATTTAGTGGGATTGAAAGAGAGAAGATTTCTACCACTTCTCTTGGGTCTTATTAGCTTCTGTGAAACAGGATCGTAGTTTCATCCAGGGAGAACGCTTGACCTCAGAAAGTACAGCTGAATATCTACCATTTACCTGCTTAATTCACCAGTCAATCCATATTATATAATGCGACTATTTTTTCTACGTTTAGGATTGTGCTTCTTCTTCTTGCGTATGGCGTGCACAGCCAAAAGTTGCAGGTCAACTTGTTCTATTTGATCTATTTGTTTGTGCACATAGGGTTGATTGCATTAGTTGAAACAGGGTGGACCACGTGAAGGTTGCAATCTCCCATCCCAGGATTGTGCTGACAAGACCTGATATTATTTGCCATCCTTAGCTGCCCTTGTAGTGGGTGGAGAGCCACATTCTTCAACTGCAGTGGTAATGAAACAGTTTATATTCCTAACATATTTCTCATTAACACATTTCTCATTAACTCATTGATCATTAACTTATTAACTTAATAGCCCAATAACTAATTAACCCATTGCTCATTAACTAATTAACATTAACTCAATACCTTTCCTCATTGTTGTGTTGCGGCTGTCCAAATAACTGAAGCCTCACACCATGATAAAGGTCCAAAGACTTTATTAACGACATAGCACAGGTAACTTCATGCTAGCACGTTTTTCTAATAATGCGGGAACCAGGCAGGGAGGGTTACTGTAAAGCTAGTGGGCGTAACTACAAAAGCATGACTCATAACATGAGTGTCACTAATCTACATCCTCCCTCTTAAAGAATCAACAACAGTACAAACCCATTAACTAAGTAAGGCATGCATAGCAATTGATAATAAACTGGAGGAAGGTCAAACATAGTCAGGGTAATTTACAACCGGCTTACAAACACGACCATCACGTGTACGATAGAGGCCAATTGGAGGCGTGGGTTCGTTTCCCACTTCTGACACCATGTTGTTGCGGCTGTGCAAATAACTGAAGCCTCACACCATGATAAAGGTCCAAAAGCTTTATTAACGACATAGCACAGGTAACTTCATGCTAGCACGTTTTTCTAATAATGCGGGAACCAGGCAGGGAGGGTTACTGTAAAGCTAGTGGGCGTAACTACAAAAGTATGACTCATAACACTCATTAACTCAATGATTAACTTATTAGCCCATTAACTCATGAACTAATTAAATTGTCAACTCATTACCCTTTAATACATTCTTAACTCATTGCTTTGGACTGGATTCAGGATGTAAAACTGGGCAGATATGTTCTACAGGAAGATGGTATTGAACCTGATTGGTGCTTATGTCCACTTGGTATTGGTAATGCTTTACTATTGACACATGTACTGAGATGCAGTGAAAAGTTTTGCTTGCGTGCTATCCTGTCAATTCAAATCACGCTACAATGTACATGAGCACAATCAAACCATACACAAGTGCAACCAGGTAGTGCAAAGAGAAAAATACCAGAGTGCAGATTAGAGTGTTAGAGCATTGTCGCATTACAGTCACAGAGTAAAAGTCCAAGGTCTGCAATGAGGTAGGCTGGAAGATCGGTGCTACATCTTAGCTTATGGAAAGTACGTACCGCCAGCTTCAGGAAGTGCTTCTTCCCTGCTGTTATCAGACTACTTACTGAACATGCAAGCTTGGTAACTAACAAGCTGGTGGCCACTAACAATGGTAGTTTTTCTTTCACATTGTCAAGCCCAAGGCATTAGAAATTTGGGAACCCCCCCCCCACGCCGAACTGTAAACCCTGGCAGATAAAATCCTGATGTCATCATTCTAAAAGCACTGAGATGGCACAGCTGGTTGAGTTGCAGGTCTCACAGCACCATAGATCCAGGTTTGATCCTGACCATGGGTGCTCTCAGTGTGCAATTTGTAAATTCTCCCTGTGACTGCGTGGGTTTCCTCTGGATGCTCTGGTGTCCCACCATATCCCAAAGACGTGCAGATAAAAGTGTTTGTCGGTTAATTGGCTTGGTATAAATGTAAAAATGGTCCCACGGGTGTGTTGGGTAGTGTTAATGTATGGAGATCGTTGGTTGGTGCGGACTCGGTGAGCAGAAGGGCCTGTTTCCTCACTGTATCTCTAAACTAAACTAAACGTGCAGGTTTGTATGTTAATCGGCCCTCTGCAAATTGCCCCTCATGTATAGGGAGGGGATAAGAGAGTGGAAAACATGGGACTAGTGTTCGGGTGATATGTGGTCGGCATGGATTCAGTGGACTGGTTCTATGCCGTGTCCTGTCATCAACTAGTGAGCCGTTCTGACCTACCATCTACCTCATTAGAGACCCACAGACTATCTTTAATTGGACATTATTGGACTTTATCTTGCACTAAAGGTTATTCCCTTTATCCTGTATCTGTACACTGTGGATGGCTTAATTGTAATCATGTATAGTCTTTCCGTTCACGCAAAGAAAAAACTTTTCACGTGGCAATTAACTTAACTGAAACTAAGCACACAGGGTGTGAGTTGCTGCACTATGCACATGTTGAATAGTTGGTGGTTACACAAAAGGCTGGAGAAACTCAGCGGGTGCAGCAGCATCTAAGGAGCGAAGGAGATAGGCGACGTTTCGGGTCGAGACCCTTCTTCAGACTGGTCAGGGATCAGGGAAACGAGAGATATAGACGGTGATGTGAAGAGATAAAGAACAATGAATGAAAGATATGCAAAAAAGTATCGATGATAAAGGGAACAAGCCATTGTAAGCTGTTTGTGGTGTGAAAATGAGAAGCTAGTGCGACTAGAGGGTGGGGGAGGGAGATAGAGATAAGAGGGAATTGCCAGGGCCCGAGGGCTGAGGAGAGGTGGGAAGGGGAGGAGACTGCGAGGGTTAACAGAATTGAGAAAATTCAATGTTCAAGCCCAGAGGATGCAGACACCCCAAGCGGAATATGAGTGCTGTTCCTCCAACTTGCGGTGTTGCTCACTCCTGGCCCGTGGAGGAGGCCCAGGACCGAGAGGTCAGATACGGAATGGAGGGGGAGTTGAAAGTGCTGAGCCACCCGGGAGGTCGGGTTGGTTACACACTAATGCGGACCGAGAGGAGGTGTTCGGCGAAACGATCGCCAAGCCTCAGCTTGGTCTCACCGATATAGATCATCTGGCATCTGGAGCAACGGATGCAGTAGATGAGGTTGGAGGAGGTGCAGGTGAACCTGT